>OZ026519.1:92643967-93124114 GCA_964019695.1 Loripinus fragilis | reverse complement strand
AGTCTGATCAGCAACGTTGTTATTTGCTAATTGGAAACTATCATATCTAAACTTACTATAAACCAAATTTCACTCTTCTAGCTTGTCTCTGTAGCTGAGGAGACTGGTTTGAGTCTCACTTTATCAGAAACCATGAAGACAGGTTTTGTCGCATCAAGGCCCATAAACATTATTAGACTTTAGAAGCGCATATGCTCATATCAGTGAGCATTGAATACTTTTATGGCTTGTTTACATATGAACTATGATTTCCATGCGCAGATCAGAGAAGGGACAGAGAGTACTGACCCCTCCCTCACCCCAGCTATAGGTTTCCTTAGAAATACTGTCCAGATCCCTTGGAAAATCACAAAGCTACCAAGGCAGCATTCAATTTTGGGCCATTATCGGCCCGCCAGTAAAATGACATTTAAATGGCCCCTTAAGTGGTATTTGGATCCTCTCTCCCCTCAACTAAAAAAAAAACAACGCCAGAGTTTAGTTGGACCCCCCTCTAACAAAACTTTCTGGATTCACAGATGATTTCCCGTCATTCCAGTCGTAATTCAATCATGTTTGGATCCAAAGGGGTGGGCAGGGGGTCCAGACCCCACCCCTGAAAAGTCACAAAAATATAGGGTTTTCTAGCAATACAGGTCCAGATCCCCTGAAAAATTGCAGCTACCAAGCCAGCATTCAATGTTGGGCCATCATCATTTAATGGCCTTTTGCTGGCGGGCCGATGATAATTTTTAAGTTGGACCCCCTCTGACAAAACTTTCTGGATTCGCGCATGTCAATAATTTACATGGTTTCATCCTGTGGATGAAAACGTGTGAATTCTGAGGAAGCCAACTATTAACTGGATCTACATTTTTAAAAAAGTGTATAAAAATTATAAAAAAGTCATGTGTACAGTGTGTTTATTAGGTCAAATGTGGTATTTTGAAATATTTTGTAAATACAACAAAATTTTTAGTATAAAATTGTAAATATTTCCTTACCTATAAATTTTAGCATATGTTTTGGGTGCTCAAAAGAACTGTCTCATCGAGATGGTTCTTTTGAGTACCCACAACATGTGTTTTGGTTGAGAAATAAGAAAATTATTTTTATGGTTCACACTCTTAACTAAAGGCTTGAAATAATAAAAAATTGTTTTGTTTTTTTCAACAATAAAAACGCTTAACACTTTCCATCCTGTTTTTTGCATGCTTTCTTGTCGTCAGCTGATTATTTTTTATTTTCATTTTTTGAAAATTGAATTTTCTTTGTTGTTTTTTTAATCCTTTAGGAAAATGGTACCATATCAGATTGTCAAAGAGTTTGGATCCAAATTACGTCTGACATTTAGTCCATCCTGACCTGGGTCCAAACAGTTTGCAAAAATTATCAGCAGATGAAATAATTCTCCACTGGTGGGGAAATAATTAAATATACCCAGTTTACAGCATGTAAATGAACTTTTTAGATCTTTTATCCCTTGCTTTTATCGATGTTGAACGAAGTTTACCTTCTGCAATGTTTTTATTTCATTTTATACATGTACAGATTTGATACATTGTTTATCTTTCGTTATTTAGATTTTCTACTTTATTTTTCACTAAAACATGTTATGTTGTTGTTACTCAATGGAATTTCCGCAACAAGACAATCCCAAAGAGTACAGCTTCTATATTTGTGGTAAAATTATCTTTTTTTGACCATTTTTGGTAAAAAAAATGCTGTTCTAAATGTGCACACAATGTATTATATGGGCCTCATCACGACAAAACCTGTCTTTGGGGTTTCCAGCAAAGCGAGTTTCAAGCCAGTCTCCTCAGCTACAGTGACTAGCTAGAAAATTGAAATTTCACCTGTAGCAAGTTTACATATGGTACTTTGCAAAAAGGGAATAACAAAGGCGCTGATCAGACTGCACGGATGCGCAGGCTGGTCTGCACCTGTGTTGTTCGCAAACACCCGAAGACAGGTTTTCTCGCATCGAGGCCCATATATAAATGGAATTTATTTCCGTTCCATATGTTTGCATTGTACTTTAAATGATGTAATCACGTTGGAATAAATATTGTTTAAACTTAATGGAATTTATAGATAATTTATCTATGTTTAACAAAGATTTCTATTTGCAACATTTTATTTGTTATTGTTTACACATGTGCAGATTTAACATTTGCTTTTATTTATTGAATTGGCATAATTATGTTGTACGTACACACATTGGAATTGCCAATTTCTATAACTTCTATACATGTGGTAAAATTATATTTTTTGGGCCATTTTTGGTAAAAAAAAATGCTTTTCTAAATATGTACGCATTGTATAATATATAAATGGAATTTATTTCCTTTCTATATGTTTGTATTGTACTTTAAATGTTGTAATAACTATTGTTTAAACTTAATGGAATTTATAGATAATTTATCTATGTTTAACAAAAGTTTCTATTTGCAATATTTTATTTGTTATTGTTTTACACATGTGCAGATTTAACATTTGCTTTTATTTTTATGCCAAGTTTTTCTTGTCATAATGATCTCTACGTAATAAAACTTGACAAAAAGATTTGTTTTCATGTTGTTTTAGCCTGCAACAAAGGTTGTTCAATACTTGTTCTGTTAAGTGTCAGTGCTTTACATCCCAGTAAACAATTTTTCAGTCATGTCAGATTGTCTTCCTGGGTTGAACTAAGCAGAGAATAAAGTGTCTTGCTCAAGGACACAACAGAGTGCCTCCAGTGATTCTCAAATGGCAAAATCAGGCCTCAAGATAAGAGGGCCCGATTAAAAAATAATTTTCTTATTTCTCAGCTTAAACATATTATGTGGGTTCTCAAAAGAACAGTCTCAATGAGATGGTTCTTTTCTGCACCCAAAGCACATGTTTAAACTGATTTTAAGCTCCTAATTTTGGCCTATCTTAACCTATGAAATGAACACTGTACCGGGCCGCATAGCGCAGTAGGTAAATTGTCTGGCTGCAGATCCAGGCCCTGTCCCATAGTTTTGTGGAGATATAAATGATTTCTACGGTCATTCTCCTACCTTCCGCGGATTCAAGAAGGGTTGTTGTCAGTTATAAGTAAAAGTAAGTGCACAAAGTACTGGTTAACTGCTTAGTCAAGCTTGCCTAGGAAAAAAGTGTGGTTAGGTGAACTGACCATCCCAACATGACCATAGTTGTTGACTGGGACGTAAAGAATCAAACCCAAACCAAAAGAATGAGTACTGTAACATTCAACATGGTCCAAATATCAGTTAAGAGATATAGTAGTACAAGTACAACAAATAAGTACCGTAATGTTTACCATCTCGACATGACCATAGCTGTTGACAGGGACGTAAAACCTCAAACAATACCGTAATGTTTGTGGCATGTGGTATCCATTGTCCCATTTACATGTACAATATCGGGCCAGTAAAATAAGAATTTGGTTCTTACAGCCACTCTCAAAAAGACTGAAAATTGGTTTTCAAGACAAATTATCATTAAATGCAGGTCAAAAGTACTGCAGAATGTTCCAAGGGGAGCATTCTGCAATATGCTTGACCTTCATTAAGCTACCAGTTGTCATTAAGACCTTTGTTTTGTCTATTGTAAAACGGCCACTCAATCAGCCAGACAATTAGTCTTGAAACCAATTTTCAGTCTTTTTGAGAGTAGCCGTTTTACAAAGGTTTTAAAAAGCAATTGCAAAAACACCTCCTTTAAATACCTTTGCTGACATATCCAGCAGAGATACATGTCAAAAATTTGGTCCGAGTCTTCATCCACATCCATACTTGATATATGCAAGCAGCAAAGGCTCTGGTAAGTGTGCACATTGGCGCAGGCTCACCTGAGCCTTTGTTAGTCAAAAAAGTGAAAAGTAGCAAAATCTCATATTCTGACTCAAAATAAATTAGGGAAACAGCTGAACACTCCATGGTAGGAGATTTAAGAAATGAATTCAATTTTTGGAATGTTCATGGAATCATGAATACTTCGGGTCTCTTGCAAAGAAAGTGAAGGGCTTCACGTTAACTTTGCAAGACACCCGGAGTATTCATGATTCCATGAACATTCCAAAATTTGAATTTATTGCTTATATTTACATTTTATTATAAATATCTTAAATATAAAAATTATTTAATTTAGGAATTATAACAGTTCTGTATTTAAAATATAATCGTATTAACAGTTTAGTCTGAGTGTAAAATGGAAAAGCGGAACAGCCAGCTTGAACATGGACAGCCAATGGAGCAAACAAAAGGCTTTTTATGCATGTGCGACTCAGGTGTGGCTCGCTGTCAATCACAACACCAGTATCACTTCTGGTGAATGAGTTAGATGTTCATAGAGTATTGCATGGGCAAGTGAGCTTGGCAGCTGTCAATCAAATGTATGTAATTCATGAGGCTATGAACAGTTGCAAAATCTAAAGATTCATTAAAGGACTGCTTCGAAAATGTAAATATATTTCTGTTGGCCCTTAACTCTACTAGTGTTGCTGCTGATGAAATTTACAAACAGTTTGGACCCAGATTAGGCTCGACAAAACATCCAGCCTGATCAGGATCCAAGTTGTTTGACACTCTAATGGTATTCCTGAAAGAATCTTTTGAATACATTGATTTGGGGAAAAACAGCAGACAACAAAAATAAAACATGCAAAATTACCCAGTATGCAAAGAGTTACAATATTTTGAGAAGAATATATCAAATTAGTCCAGACATGACCATAGCTGTTGACTGGGACACAAAGCATCAAACCAAATAAACAAAAGTATTTAGAGCTAAAAACACAAAAGATCTGATAGATTAGGAGTCATTTAATAAGATAAGTCATTTAATAAGATAAAGCTTGTCTATGTCCATGTGAGGATGAGAAACAAATTACTCATACTAAAAAAAGACTGTGATTCAACATGCATTGTACACTATGGTCATACTACTAAGGCAATTTGGGTTTCGTCCCTTATTCCCGTGTTAAGGTAACTTTCTCATCATGTTCAATTTCTTCATTCAATCACAGATAAACTCCCCAAAATGCTTGGGTTCTGATTGATTTTTGTTCATCAAATTCACATTGTATCTTTTAGCTTTAAAATTATATGAAACTTTAACATTTGATGTCTAGGCATAAAATAACTAATCAGGTTTTGTCATCATGGATAATTTATCAATGACAAAACCGTATAATTATGACTAAATCGTATTTGACAATTTTTTAATATAACTGTAAAAAAACACATTTAAAATCTGAATTTTTCTCAGGTTTGGCAAAACAACACAGAGGTTGTTAACTAGATGATGCAATCTCGAAGCAAATTTATTCCAAAGTTCTCATTTTTGTCAGCCTTTACTTGAAGCTAATTTTACTATAACACCGTAGTCGGTGACAAACTCCAAATTGCCATAGTAGCATGACCACAGTGTTGTAGCTCTAGATCAGTGGAACAGTCGTATTAGGAAATATTGTTCTTTTTCCATCAAATTACTACATTTACTTGGCTACATGAGCTTCTGCCTTTCAAGAAAGCCCCCTAAATTCAAGTACTTTTCAAACCTGTGCCAACCCTGGATACACAGACTGGTCCACACCTTTGTTGATGGCCAGAAACAAAGTCAGGTTTTCTCGCATTGCTGCCCAAGGGTGTATAGAACAATAAGTCCTGGAGAACATGGTTTTTGGCATCACAACGCTTGCCAAGTAATGGCAAGGATGATTCCGAGGGACAGATTTTTCTATCCATCTTTCACACAAATGATGGATTCTTTTTTCTGCTCACCCTTCATTTCTCTATATGCCCCTGACATTTTCCAACAATGTGGTGTGTGCGACCAGCAAAGGCAGCAAAGGCTCAGACTAGCCTGCACATAGACACAGACTGATCAGAGCCTTTGCTGGTCACTTGAATATTCTATAACTGTTAAGCTCTTGACCAGGCAAACTTTGGACTTTCTAAGCTTAACAAGAGGTTGCACAGGCTTGTCTAAGTCTACAATTGTCAAAATGCCACATTGTTGGAAATCACATGTAACGGCTCATATGTTCCTGACAAAATCCATACCCTAACAGGTATAGTACATATATTAGCATAGTGTTGTTGCCATGACAACAGGAATATTTCTCAAATAAGTCACTCAAAATTGATAGTCCACTAAAAAGTGAAAATTCAATGAAAATTCATGATTCACAAAATTGATTATTCACTTTGAACAGGTACAGTAAAACCTGTCTTAAGCGGCCACTCAAAAAGAAGACGGAAAATTGGTTTTCAAGACAGCTTATCACTTAATGAAGGTTAAAAGTATTGCAGAATGCTCCAAGAGAGCATTCTGCAATACTTTCGTCCTTCATTAAGATACCTTTTGTCTTGAAGACGTTTGTTTTGTCTATTTTTGAGTGGTTGCTTAAGACAGGTTTTACTGTAATTCACGTTAAAGTTGATGATTCTCTCAAAAATGATGATTCACTTCACTCGAACTTGATAATTTTATACTTGAAATTTTGATCATATACACTCAAAATTAATAATTCACTCTCAAAAAATGAAATTCACTCTCAAACTTTCATAAAGCATTGCTAACTCGAAATTTATAAGTCACTCAAAAATGATAACTCAATATATATAAAAGTGTACATGTACATAAAACAAAGGACTTTAGATATTGAATTTGCTTTTAAATATGGAATTTGAGAATTTCTAAAACATAATTTAACTTCTGAAACACAACTTTTGGTTGCAAAATGGCATGCAATTGTCTTAATTTTTGATATATATAGAATCAGTTAAAAATCATATACGACTGAAATATTTTGAGTTAAATCTTTTTTTAAATGGTGGGAAACAAAAATGGTTCAATGCAATTTCCCATTCAACCTGTGCGTTGCACACCCTTTCAAAAGCACAAATCACAATTTTTTTCTGTCAAATATGTTATGTCACTGGTCTCTTATACATAGAAAATTTAAGTCAGTTCCATACATTATTGCAGCCAAAAATTGTGTTTCAGGAGTTAAATCATGTATTAGAAATTCCCAAATTCCATATTCAAAGGCAAATTCCATATTTAAAAAATCCTTTGTTATAAGTAAAGACTGATTCTCTTTAAAGAAGCGATATAAACTGACCTTCTTAACCCATATAAGCCTAGCATCCTTTTTCCAGGTGCAGGACCAGATGCATGGCTGATCAGGTTCTCCACTGTTTGCTTACAGAATGTTCTATTAAAATTTGAAATAAAATGAATAATACCACCCAACAAAATTGATCACCTATAAAAATTTACATGTAACATGTGTAAAGAATGAGTCTCTTCAAAAAAGCGATATAAACTGACCTTCTTAAAAAAATTAAATACACAAACAAGAAATGCTATCTGAGGAGAAAAACACATCAATTGTCTTATATAAGTATACTCCTATCACTTATAGCCATACATATAACAAGGTTCATACAGGCAAGTTTGTGAAAAGTTCAAGGACTTTTCAAGGATTTCTAAGAGACTTTCCTAATGTTTTCAAGGACTGAAAAATACAGATATTAGTTTTAGAAAATTATAAAATTGTGGTGCCTTTATTTGCTGCAGCATATATGCTGCACCAAATAAAGGCACCACACTTTTAAACTGATTTAGGTCTCCAAAAACAGTGTTGAATTCTCCTGCAAATGGTAAAATTCAAGGACTCTTCAAGGCCTTTGAATATTTTTCAAGGACTTTTCAAGACAGTCCTGTATATTCAAGGACTTTTCAAGACAGTCCTGTATATTCAAGTACTTTTCAAGCCTGTGTGAACCCTGTATAACTATGTGTTTTCATTCAATAACTTACAGCTGTACACTATTATTTAATAAAATCTTCTTATTCATAACTGACAGATGAAAGGAATCAAGGTTGCCAATCACGTGGTCTGCCTGATTTGGTTCACACAGACTTTACGGTAAGGAAAATCAGTCATAACTTTCGTTATACTAAGTCAAATTTCATGCAGTAAAGTGCAAAAAAAAAACTCATATTTTTCTGCTCAAGAATGTGTAAAAGTTTCTCCTCGGTTCACTGCAGTTTTCCAGATTACCTCGAACAACTGAAGAGTGTACCCATTCGCAGAGAATTTTTCGTTTTTTTCTTCAGTTGTTCGAGGTAATCTGGGAAATGACAGCAAACCCAGAAGAAACTTTGACACAGTCTTGTGCAGAAAAATATGAGGGTTTTTTTGCACTTTAACACATGAAATTTGACTTAGTATTACAAAAGTTATGAACGATTTTACTGGTTCAGGAAATCCATGAACCCAATCATGCTGACCACGTGATTGGCCACCTTGGGAATGGTCGAATCTAAATGCATATCACATGTAAGGAATTGTTTAAACTAGTAATTCATTTGAACTCGCTCCCATTAATAATATGATCTCATAAAAAGTTCATCTATAATTACAGGCATACCCATAATACTAGCAGAAACCGTTTTTGTAACAAAATGAATATATTCTCCATAAAACATGTGTGGAGTTCATTGCATACCAATGAAATAAGTAATAGGTATGATAACTATCATGGGGTATTTTTTTTTTTTTGACTTGATTCTTTATGTCCCATCAACAATCTTTCAGTTAAACAGGGACGGGTCTTCCTGGGTTGAACCAGTACTAAGCTAGGATAAATGTGTTTTGCTCAAGGACCACAAAGCAGTGACACCGGTGAAGCTGGAACCCGCAGCCCCTCGGTCTCCAGTCAAGCACTCTACCACTTAGCCACTGTGCTCCCTATAGCATGGGGTATGACAGACATTTATAATTCATCAGTTTTTACATTTTTAAGATCTAATAGGATAAGCTATGCAATATATGAACTGCTTGGTAAAAAGATATGTTTTCAGATTTGTCATCCCGTCCGAGGCTATTAAACTTTTTTCATGCTCAACAACTGAGCATGAAATTTATCATGCTCATAAATGTTTGAATGCCAATAATTGTTGCCATAACTATAAATGTTGAAATGCCAACAATTGTTTGCATTTCAACATTTATAGTTATTTTCAGAATTTATAGTTATTTTCAGAATTTTAGTTAAAGGCTAGGCCAATCAGACAATTTTCCTACAGAATCATGCACAATAATTGACTGTTGCAAGTTTTTAATAGTGTCCAATCAGAGGTTGTGTTACATAAGTAATCTTTAAAACTGTCCAATCAGAAGTTGTGTTACATTAGTAAGTGTATAAGAATGGCACATGTTATTTCTGAGTAGCACATTATGCGATTAGTTTCCAACATGTTCATGTTGATATGAAAGCAACAAGGTTACATCTTTTTACCCTTCTCCTGCTGAGTAAACCTTAGTTAAGAAATGAATTCAACTTTTGGAATTTTCATGGAATCATGAATACTTCCGGTCTCTTGCAAAGTAAGTGAAGCCCAAAGGGCTTTACGTTAACTTTGCAAGAGAAGTATTCATGATTCCATGAATCTTCCAAAAATTGAATTTATTACTTATATTTACATTTTATTATAAATATCTAAAATATAGAAATCATTTATAATTTAGGAAATAAAACAGTTTTGTATTTAATATGTAATCGTAATAAGGAATTTGTTGGAGCGTAAAGCGGAACAACCAGCGTGAACACGGACAGCCAATGGAGCAAACAAGGGGCTTGTTTTGCACGTATGACTCAGTTGTGGCTCGCTGTCAATCACAACACCACTGTCACTTCTGGCGAATTAGTTTGATGTTAGGCGGGTATTGCATGGCGAGCTTGGCAGCTGTCAATCAAATTTGTGTAAGTCATGAGGCTATGAACGGTTGCCAAAATCTAAAGATTCATAATAGGCTTGCTACGAAAAATGTAAATATACAATATATAAACCTGGGATAGCCCATTGCACATATCTAGGGGTGTCAGGTTATAATAAATATATATTTATTATGTTTTTTTGCCCGAAGATCTTTTTTACCCTTACAAACAGTGTAGACCCTGATGAAATGCAGCATTATCCTGTATTTCAGCTGGGTCTTCACTGTTTGCAAAAGTATTTGTTAAGGGTTTCCAGAATACTAAGGGTTAATACTAGAACTATATTTCTTTGAATTGATGCTTCTGTTCCCAGTCAAGAATTTTTCAGTCATGTTGGGATTTCTTCATTGGTTGAACAAGTATTAAGCAATGAGGATATATTGTCTTGCTCAAGTACACATCCTCAAACCAGGGAGCTCTCAGGGAGCGCAGTGGCTCAGTGGTAGAGTGCTTGACCTGAGACGGTTTGAGCCTCACTGGCGTCACCGCACTGTGGTCCTTGAGCAAGACGCATTTATCCTAGCTTAGTACTGGTTCAACCCAGGAAGTCCCCTCCCTACATAACTGAAAGATTGTTGATGGGATGTAAAGAATTAAATCAAACAAACAAAACTTGAGCCACTACACTCCTTCTACACCCGTGTCTGATTGCCAACCAATGCACATGAATGATCACATTCATTACCATGGTTCATGGGAGTACTGTAACACAATTGGTACCCTTACAGACTAGTTTCCAAGCAGTTGTGGGTTTCAATGTCACGTGCTTTTGAATAGTTGTTGACTGGGAAGTAAAGCATCAGCTCCACCCGTCCCAACATAACTGAATAATTGTTGACTGGGAAGTAAAGCATCAGCCCAAACAAATAAACATGGTTTCATAGGCTGAACAGAAAACAGTGTGAACCCTGATCAGATGCCATCCTCAGAAGCCTTCTGACCAGGATCTACATGGTTTCCTGGTAGCGCAGTGGCTAAGTGGTAGAGTGTTTGACTTGAGACCTAGGGGCCACGAGTTTGAGCCTCACTGGCGTCACTGCGTCATGTCCTTGAGCAAGAACATTAATCCTAGCTTGGTACTGTTTCAACCCAGGAAATCCCGTCCTTTTATACTTGAAAGATTGTTAATGGGAAGTAAAGCATCAGCTCAAACAAATAAACAGAAAACAGTGTGAGCTTCTGACCAGGATCTACATGGTTTCCTATTTTAAAAAGATGATCAGAGCTCCACCGGAAAATGGCACTATGCAATACATGTAACAGTGAAAGTTTACTTTGTATTCATGATTAGGCCAAATAAAATAATATGTGTTTAGGGTAACCCGACCCTACCTAAATTTACTGGTGAAACTTAGGATTTTTTCAGGTTCTCCTGAAAAATAAATTATTCTATGTATTTTGAAAGCCAAGAAAAAAAAATGTGTGTGCCTACCGTACTTAAAATTTTCAGACCCATTACCGAAACACACTTATTTTTTTTATTTGGCCTTAATAGAACTTAACTCCTACATCTTTTCTTCTATACTCATATACAAAAAGACATCAAATTCATCATACTGTGAAAATTAAGCCACTATGGTGATCGTTGTAAACAGTGTCATCTAGAGTGGAATGCTTATATGAAACATCTATTTATAATCTAGCTAATCAAAACTTCAAATCCATTAAGGCTTGATAGGAGCCTGATGCTTTGGCTATTTGTCCAGCTCACCGGGGTTTACCGGTTGGATTTCTTTTGCTCCGATATTCAGTTTTATTTACTGTTGAGTCCTTATCTTTGCTTTATCTCCTTTTTATATCTTGATTGGTATGTTCTAGGAGATGTTGCATTGATAAGTTAGGGGTCTTTCATGCAAACCAAATATCTATTCGTCTTGATCCACATCTGAATTAAGGGTGATGTTGGCGCTGTGAAACTGGTTTAAGCCCTCCAGTAAAATATTACTGACCGTTCCAAGGGGGTACTTCTTTTGTGGGTCATTTATGTTTTATCTGTCTTGTGTTTGTTATGCCTTTGTGTGCCTCTGATTATTTTTGACTTGCGATCACCTGCTGGTAAAGGGCTGACCTCTTGGCTCTCGTTTGTGGTGTCTAACTGTAAGTTTGTCACTTTCCCATCGGTATCCTGGGTCAGGTGTGGTGCTTGATTGTATTGATTACTGATCTTTGCCCTCTTCTTACTTTGATATTTCATGTGAACCATCTGTAAGCAGACAAAGCACATATATGCCAAGTATTTGCTGTGGTTTTTCCTTTGATTATTCATCTACTCCAAAATATAAATTGCACTAAGCAGTATTTGAGGACAAAATTTCTCTCGGGAGAGTACTTTAACCAATTCAGTGCCCCAAAAATTAAGTTTTAAAACAAATTACATGTATTCCTTATTATTATGTACGACATTGTCATTCTATGCAGTTGTGAATATTTTTGAATAACAAAATAAGAATTAATATTATCTTAACCACTCTGAGTGTAATGGGATTAAAATAAATACTAAAAGTTAAATACTGACAACTATTTTTATGGGCAATTTAGCCTACCAATGTTTTTAGCCCAAATAAATTGTGCAAGAGTGAGTTTATTTAGGAAGAGGAACTTAAAGATCATATGAAAAGGTTTTAGAAATGAATTGAAATGAAACAACTAATATCATACAACAAAATGCTGAAGACCGCATCAAAAAATTCAAAAACATTAAAAAAAGTTATGCCTATTTGAATTTCAGACTTGGTTCTGGTTTTCCAAAACAGAATCGAAAAAGTAAAAATAGATTCTATCCAACAATGCACCATTCTATGATGTCATATGAGGATTTAAAAAAAGTGGCTAAACTTCAAATATCTCAATCTGTATATTTGAAAAGTATATCTTCAGTTTTAAAATGCCAATATTTTAATTGCCTAAATTACATTTTGTCCAATTAAATGATTTTGAGTAAATTTGCGTAGATAAGAAAGAATTGAATTTGAAATTTTTTGTTTCAAAATTTTAAAATGTATTTTTTTTTAACTTTCAGACACTATTTTTTGGATTAACTTTTTAATGTTTGAAAATAAGTTAACATAAAAATTGGATTTACTTATTTTTTTATCATTTAGAATAAGAAATGCATGGTAAAAGTAAATTTAATTTTTATTTAAATTTGATATTTAAGCATAAAATTTTATCTAAATAAAATTTAACATACAGAAAACTCTTTATGCGAGATCAATCTTTATTGTTTCGCAGAAAAGCATACTAAAGTTTGACAAATTCTTTGCATTTGCAAATATTTATATTTATTGAAAAATTTCAAACCTCACATGACATCACAGAATGATGCATTGTTGTATAGAATCTATTTTTAGTTTTTCAAGTCTGTTTTGGGGAAAAATTTCCAGTCCGAAATTCAAATAGGCATAACTTTTGAATAAATAGGAGTTTTTAGATGCGGTTTTCAGCAATCTCTTTCTAACAATAACTTCTTTTATCTGAAACGTTTGGCTAAAAACTTGTTTTTACCTTTTCATTTGATCTTTAAATATGTATTTGAACATTAATATTCTTATTCCTCAACCAAAGTATATGTTATTGGTACTCAAAAGAACCGTCTCAGTGAGATTATTCTTTTGAGCACCCAAAATATTAATCATTAAACACATGGGCAAGTAGAAAAAAAATACAATAAATTTTTTTGTTTAACTGGAAATTTAAACTGTAAATTCAGAAATTTTCGCGAATAGCATTGAAAGACATATTTGTGATGTTAAAATTCGCGTTTAGGGCATGCTTTACCTATCTCAGTAAACGATAGATTGATCTGGCCAGTTCGCTAGGATTTTATTTTCGCAAAAATAAAACCCTCGTCAAAAGAAAGAATAACAAAATATAATAAAACTAAAATAATAAACTGATGGTACATTTTTGCATGAAATGCAACGAATGATATCATATACATAATAAGCCAACATTATCCCATTTATACCCAAAGGGATCTTCTATCCTGCTTGTTTCACTATATAGTGGGATGGTCCATTATTCATTGTAAAGGGTCACAGGTTAAAACTAATAAATTTCCGAATTTACAGTAAACTAGGCTAAGTGGCATGATGAAAAGAAAAAAATCTGTATGAAAAAATAATTACCAATGATGTATAACTACAAATAAATTGTCTCTCCTGAATATGTTTCACTAACAAAAGAAAACTTAATAAACCAAATGATCATTGTTGATGATATTGTTGTTGCTTTTGAGGCATAACATAGTATCAATACAACAATTTGTCACCATATCATGATGGTCAATTTTTCTTTGACAGTTGTTTCTACAAACAAAAGAAAACTTAGACCAAGTGATCATCATAACTAAAGCTTGTTGTTGCTGTTTTCGAGCCATAACAAAAGACTACAATATTTTCTGCCATATCATGGTCCGCTTACTTGGGTCCTCAACAGCTAACGAGTATTGTAAACAACATAATAATCGTGGCATCAAAATTTGGCATTTTTAAAAGACTGACATATTGGTGTAATCTAATTTTAGCGATTTCTTAATATAATGTCCTTTAATTTTTTTTTCTATTCTCATAGGGAGCATATTCTTTCCTTTAATAGTAGCACCCTTTAAGATCTGGTTTCCCCTACCTTGTAACATACTGTACCATTCAAAAATTGTTTTAACAATAGATATGAACATACTAATGTGTGAATTAGAAACTGTATACATGAACTCATATTTTGGCGCTTTTTGTATTTACTGCCAATAGCGCCAAATAAAAATGCCCACCAAGTTTAGGTGTTGTACCAGTATTCACTTTTGCCAGTAACTTGAACCAGAATTATAATGAAAATTATCTCTAGAAAAGTATGAGGCTAGACCAGACCCCAATCATAATCCCTAGAATAACTGGCTACTGATTGCCTCAAGGGGCCCAGCAAACTAAAGCTTGCAAAATTAACAGCAAAAATCTTTAAGATGAACAATTGTGGTACATCAAAAAAGAATAACAAAATATAATAAAACTAAAATAATAAACTGATGGTACATTTTTGCATGAAATCAATCAAATGAGTATCATATACATAATGAGCCAACAGTAGCCCATTTATACCCAATGGGATCTTCCATCTTGCTTGTTTCCCTATATGGGATGGTCCATAATTCATTGTAAAGGGTCACAGGTTAAAACTAATAAATTAAGCTAATCTAACAACAGGACTAAAGTTAAGAGTGTGCAACGAATTTTTTTTTTTTTATTTCTCAACCAAAATATATGTTGTGGGTACTCACTTTCTGATAAAACTCAATGAGATGGTTCTTTTGAACACCCAAAACATATGTTAAAATTGATGGGTAAGAAAATATTTACATTTTTACGCTCTTAAATTTTGTTTATCTAAACCTGTGGCTAACAATCAACAAATTGTTACTTAAAACACAGGTTTAGATAAAAACAAAAATCAGCGTAAAATTGTCAAGATTTTCTTACCTGTAATTTCTAGAATATGTTTTAGGTGCTCAAAAGAACCGTCTTATTGAGACGTTTTTTTTAGTACCCACAACATGTTTTGGTTGAGAAAAAAGAAAATTATTTTTCTGTTACGCACTCATAAGGACATATGCTACTAAATACTTCCCATATTGAAATATTTTCAATACTTTGCATACAGTTTGTTTTATGCATGGGCTATCCATTTATGAAATAAAAAGGATATGTCACAGTGCTTATTTTTTCAGAATCTCATATTGAAGTTTACAGCATTTGACCAATTTTCTAGAAATATAAAATAATAACACTAGTCCTAATTATCGAGCTAAAACGGTTGTAATCTTCAGCCAGCTTCTTTCTTTTAACTTAAATTACTGCCCATGACCTCAAACTTTCCAGAAAATGTGCATGTTTACTTGTTATCCCATGCTGTGACAAGATACTGCATGATATATTTTGGCAATTCGTCGAAAAATGGAATTTGTTTTTAGAATAAATCATGTATTAAAAAGTCTGATATTGAAAATCTTGAAAATTTATTTTTAATTCATGGACTATTATAACACCTTTCAGAAAAAAGAATAAAAATCTGGGGTCACCAAACTAATTTTCTTTCTAGAGGGCCAAATTTAACCCCACCCCCATAGGTTTCATGCGTAATTCAATATAAAAAGTTCGGGGATGACCATTTCGGTCGTCTTGATGATGCCATTTTACTAGTATATGAAGTAATTTAGCATTAAAATGTTAAAAAAGAAAGAAAAAACACACTGAAAATATGTGCGCATCCGGGAATCGATCCTGGTCCCCTGGCTTTGTAGCCAGACACGCTAACCACTAGGCCACGAGGTCAGGTTGTGCGCCGCTCGAAATAACCATACAAATAGTATAGACTCGGCCACTATCGTATTCATAACCAGGGTTATTGTGTACGTCGTTTGTTTTCGACTGAGCTACATTTATTTGTCTTTAGTGCTGAGACGATCAGTTCTGAAAAGATGTCAATAGATATTTCATACACACTTTAATTAGTTATTTTGTGAAGAAAATGTCGGAACACCGATATGACATAAGAATATCGGAAGCTGTGTTGATCCGAATCCGTTAAGGGTCGAAAGACAGGACCCAGACAATTTTCCCCGTTTGCAGACGCGGGAAAGGCGCGCATTGGAAATAGCCGCATATGTCTTTAACTAATGGCCTGCTCAAAACAATGTAGGCCATAATAAGCATGTCCCTTTCTGGGGACCCAAGCCGCAAGGATTAATGTCTAAACACATTGCCAGCTGATTTTTTATTTGATTTGATTCTTTACAACCCATCAACAATTTTTCAGTTATGTAGGGAGTGGACTTCCTGGGTTGAACCAGTACTAAGCTAGGATCAATGTGTCTTGCTCAAGGACACAAAGCAGTGACGCCGGTGAGGCTGGGAATCACAGCCCCTCAGTCTCCAATCAAGCACTCTACCACTAAGCCACTGCGCTCCCTAAAGTTAGTAAGCTGATAAATGTTGCAGTTTGGACCCATATCAGGACCGACAAGATGTCGACCTGGATCCAAACTGTTTGACACTTTTTATTCCTGGAAGAAATTTTGGAAAAACAATAAAGCCGGCAAAACTAGCTAGTATGCAGAGTTGATTTCAATACTTATTACAAATTATACAAAATATTGAATAGCATCCTAGCCAAGCATGCACAGCAATATATATTTATATACATTTATATTCTGCACCCCAACCCCTGAGCCTTCCAAAATCGAGCAAATTTAGAAGCTTTCAACTCTGCAAAGAATAATGTTCTGTGTTTTCAATGGAAAAATCTTATCAACAAACATCCAGTGAGCCTCACAGCATAAGTTTTTGTGTGGAAAGCTATGAAGAAAAAAATGAATGGCAATAAAATCTTATTTTGGGCTTTAAATTATAAATTCTTTCTATAATCTTCCTGGCTGTCAAGAACACCGCATCTTCACTGGCCTTCACCTTCATAACTATGGAACTCATCCTGAAATAGACAAAATAATATTAACTCTTTGCATGCTGGGTAATTTTTCATGCTTTTTGCCATCTGTCATTTGCATTCTTTCAGGAACACTATCACAAAGTATAAGGGTTCTGACCCAGATCAGAACCAATGTTCTGTTGATTCTGACCTGGGTCCAAATTATCACCCCTTTTCTAGAATTACAGAATCTTCCATAAAGGTTGATACAATTAAGTTTGGATGGTCTATTATACTGCAATGTCCTGATAAATCAGTGACATACTGAAATGCCCGGATAAATGATTTATTTACTGTTATGCCCTGCTAAATAGGTAACTTAACAGAATTCCCTGCTAAACCAGTACCTTACCAGAATGCCCTGCTAAACCAATAACTTATCGGAATGACCTGATAAACCAACAACTTACCGGAATGCCCTGATAAACCAACAACTTACTGGAATGCCCTGATAAACCAACAACTTACTGGAATGCCCTAATAAACCAACAACTTACCAGCATGCCCTGATAAACCAACAACTAACCGGAATGCCCTGTTAAACCAACAACTTACCATAAACCAACAACTTACCTGAATGCCCTGATAAACCAACAACTTACCGGAATGCCCTGATAAACCAATAACTTACTGGAATGCCCTGATAAACCAACAACTTCACAGTATGCCCTGATAAACCAACAACTTACCGGAATGCCCTGATAAACCAACAACTTACCGGAATGCCCTGATAAACCAACAACTTACCGGAATGCCCTGATAAACCAACAACTTACCGGAATGCCCTGATAAACCAACAACTTACCGGAATGCCCTGATAAACCAACAACTTACCGGAATGCCCTGATAAACCAACAACTTACCAGAATGCCTTGATAAACTAACAACTTACTGGAATGCCCTGATAAACCAATAACTTACCGGAATGCCCTGATAAACAGCTCCTCCATCCTCCTCCTCCTCGTCACTTTCTTCTCCTGAGGAATCTTCTGTTGATGTGTTTGTTATACCTGATAAACCATAACATCCCGGAATACTTGCCTAAACCAACCACTTATCAGAAAGTCCTGATAAACCAATAACTTTTTGTTATTTTCAGGAAATGGTTTACATATAAGCTTAAAGCTTACTGTCAGATCCTGAATATATTGACATTGTATATATCTGTCTACATGTAAATTATCTGAATAAAATATTGTTTAAACCAACCAGTAACCTACCGGAATGCCCTGATAAACCAATAACTTACCGGAATGCCCTGATAAACAGCTCCTCCATCCTCCTCTTCCTCGTCACTTTCTTCACCTGAGGAATCTTCCGTTGATGTGTTTGTTATACCTATAAGAAATTCATCATGTCAGCAGTTTCAGTTTAGGATGTATGGGCCTTCTTGTGGGATAAATATAATTGAGCTGCAACATGAGATTTCCGACAATGTGGTATGTGTGACCAGCAAAGCCTCAGATCAGCCTGGGCATACACGCAGTCTAATCAGAGCCTTTGCTTGTCGCTTGAATATTCTATTTAGTGTTAAGCTACTGACTGAACATCATTTGGAGTTTCTAAGCTAAAAAGGAGGCTGCACAGGGTCGTCTTAGTCTACACTTGTCAAAATGCCTCATTGTTGGAAATCACATGTCAAGGCTCATATTTTCTGAAATATAAGACACAAACCAGCTTGCTAAATTATTGGTAGCATTGAAATTTTGCAAGAAACAAATCAGTTGATACTCTATGGAATACAACCAGTCATAATGCCTGTTAGTATGTATTGTACAATTATTGACTTATGTTGAGGTGGACATGGAGTGTTATTGAACAGTAAATGTCATATTGACCGACACAGAGCGGAGGGCAATATGATAAAGTTTACTCTTCAACAACACTCCATGTCTACCGAAACAGAAGTCAACAATTGTTTTATCATATAATAAATGTATGTTATGCATCTCTTGCCATATAGGACCATTAAAACCATTGACGTTATGGGTGGATCCTGCCAAATTACTTGACGTTCTGACATCACTTCCCGTAAGCCATGCAATATTATCTCATGTCGTGTGCTTTGAAATGTCATGTCCAGCAAGCCATGCGACATGCAGTTATATCAGCGGCAGTGGATAGGCATATGAGCCAATCAGAAGATGTTTAAGTTATAGATTGTATAATAACACCATTTATCGACTGGCTTTAGATTACTTTCAAATTATAGAAAAAAAAAAACGTAGCTGCAATAATGACTTTCACATTGATCTAATGTTCAGACAGCAAACTTGAATAATCAACTAACCTTTTTTATAGGGATAAATTAGAGAATCTAACTCCTTGGGTTTGGTAAATCACAGCCATGCTATTTTTTTAAATTGCCACTGCTCTTAGGCCAGAATTTCTTATTAGTTAATTTATGAACCCTCCTACTGTAATTTTCCGTAAAGCAGAAAAAAATAAATTCAATTTCTAAAATTATTTTTATATTTTATCTGCCGACTCTAAATATTATTTGTTTCCTTGAAAATAATAATATATTTTTGAGGCTCTTTCTGTGTATTTTTGAGAGTGACACTGTTAAAAGTGATTGTCCTGTCCAGATTTTTAGGAATATGGTAAAATATTTAAAGATTTAATACAGACTGATGGTTTACCTTACTAGTTTTACTGTTTATTCCTGGAGATAATAAAAATAAAAGCTCTGGAAATGACCAGTTAACTGGTCATTTTCAGAGCTTTTTCATTTTTTTTCGTCCCCCCGACCCTGAATCTGAAAAAGATTTCCTGTCAATCAACTAATAAAAAATTCTGGCCTTACCTGATACAGATTGATTCCTGGCACTTGACACTTTCTCGTAGCATGTAAGACATATACGTAAAGGTTTGGACGATTGTTGTGGCAACATCCATCTTTTATTAGAACAGTCACTACACACCACCTTCCCACACTTTCTACAGTGGTGCTACAAAACAGATGGGTACAGAATTCAAACACAGGAGCTGCAACACAGGGTATAAACTAGGGGGCGACGTCGCCCTAGAGGCCAAAATTTCGCCCTTAATGGGACCCAGGGAGAAGTGGGAGTCTCCCTAAAAAAAATATTTTAGGGAGACTCATTTGCAATTAGTCACCACACAAACGCAGACTGTGGTGACAATCTTCTACCACTGCATTGTATTTCTCTTTCCATTAAATGGCAATAGTATGTGTAATGGCTAATTTGCTTCTAAACTGGCAGAAAATGCAATAATTTTGCGCTTTAACTTCTCCCTATCTGACTGTCACTTCTTCCTAATTTTCCTGGAGGGAGAAGTCACTTCTCCCTACTATCAGGGCCAAGCTTGAACCCTGCAACATGTTTTTGCAGTAAACTTTTTTTCAAATTGTCAACCCATAAAACCCTAGTGTCTTTTTATTTGCTAACAGTGCAGACCCAATATACTCAGATGATGCAGGACCAAACATCAGATCTGGGTCTTCACTGTTTGCTCATTCTCTAATTCATGATTTATTTCTGTCCCTGAAAATTGTTTTTCAACAAACAGTACAAATAAAATGGTATGTTACGCAGGGGACAAAAATATTTCAATATTGCATTTGTCCTGCAGGACGAGTGACTTACAATTTTCACTCGTTCTGCAAACACATGCAATTGTCCTTTAAAAGGGTATGCAATAAAAAACATAAGGGGGGTAATATGCAATATGACCTCCTCGAGTAATTCTTCCAAAAGTACTCGTCCTTTCTAGATTTCATACGTAATTACGAGCGGACGAGTAGAATTTTTGTCTCCTGACGTTAAATGTCCGGTTATGTCAAATTTCATCCAGCTCTTGACTTTTTGTAAAAAAAAAAGCTTATTATGGCTATTTAGTAAACAATAGGTCAAAATGCAGGACTTTCAGTTATCATCACGGCAGGCTGATTGATAAACAGATGGCAAGAAAGAGCTTATCGCATATGCAGACTTTGGGTTATCACTGCAAATGGGGTCCCAAATATGTGATAAAAGCTGTCATATGAATGATACCAAACCAACTGCAAATTGCAAGATAGCTCAACATTTTGTGGGGAAAATGGAGGGTGGAACCCATACAGGGCTTCAGATTTTTTTCATGATTGGTGGGCTGAAGTGACCCATGGAGCAAGAAATGGTGAATCATTTTCTGAAATGATGGGCCCAAGCATATCAAACTAACCACAGTTGACATTGGGGTTGTATACTTTACCTACACACTGACACAGACACTTGTATGCATATATGTATATTGACTGCTGATTATACAGTAAAACCTACCTTAAGCGGCCACTCAAAAGATAAGACCAATTATCGCTTAATGCAGGTCAAAAGTATTGCAGAATGCTCCAAAGGGAGCATTCTGCAATACTTTCAACCTTCATTAAGCTACCATTTGTTATTAAAGTCTTTACTTTGTCTTTTGTGAGTGGCTGCTTAAGACATGTTTTACTGTATTGACAACCTACATGTACTTTCCGTTTTGTGGAGTTCGTAGACTCACTGTAAGATGATTATTTTTATTAAAGTGAGATATTTTCACAACTAAAAAGGATGGGACCACTGGGCCCACTGCCTTTGAAAGTGATGGGCCATATTTTGAAATAATGGGACAATGACCCGGGCCCACCATAAATCTGAAGGCCTGCCCATGATATACAAAAATAAACTAAATAACCACACACTCACCCTTCTGTTGAGCATAGAGAACTCTGACCTGTGGCAGTGCATACATTTAGTGGCTGAGGAATCTGGTACCCACACTGGGGAATCCATCTCACCTACTTCCATCTGTGTTTTACCCCCTGTAACAAATAATGAGACAGCTTATGAACTCTGACCTGTGGCAGTGCATACAGTTAGTGGCTGAGGAATCTGGTACCCACACTGGGGAATCCATCTCACCTACTTCCATCTGTGTTTTACCCCCTGAAACAAATAATGAGACAGCTTATAAACTCTGACCTGTGGCAGTGCATACATTTAGTGGCTGAGGAATCTGGTACCCACACTGGGGAATCCATCTCACCTACTTCCATCTGTGTTTTACCCCCTGAAACAAATAATGAGACAGCTTATAAACTCTGACCTGTGGCGGTGCATACATTTAGTGGCTGAGGAATCTGGTACCCACACTGGGGAGTCCATCTCACCTACTTCCATCTGTGTTTTACCCCCTGAAAACAAAAAATCACACAGCTTATAAACTCTGACCTGTGGCAGTGCAAACATTTAGTAGCTGAGGAATCTGATACCTACACTATAGAGGCCATCTCACCTACTTCCATCTGTGTTTTACCCCCTGAAAACAAATAATGAGACAGCTTATAAACTCTGACCTGTGGCAGTGCATACATTTAGTGGCTGAGGAATCTGGGACCCACACTGGGGAATCCATCTCACCTACTTCCATCTGTGACACCCTGAAAACAAATAATGAGACAGCTTATAAACTCTGACCTGTTGCAGTGCATACATTTAGTGGCTGAGGAATCTGGGACCCACACTGGGGAATCCATCTCACCTACTTCCATCTGTGTTTTACCCCCTGTAACAAATAATGAGACAGCTTATAAACTCTGACCTGTGGCAGTGCATACATTTAGTGGCTGAGGAATCTGGGACCCACACTGGGGAATCCATCTCACCTACTTCCATCTGTGTTTTACCCCCTGAAAGCAAATAATGAGACAGCTTATAAACTATGGCAGTGCATACATTTAGTGGCTGAGGAATCTGGTACCCACACTGGGGATTCCATCTCACCTACTTCCATCTGTGTTTTACCCCCTGAAAACAAATAATAATATGAGCCACAACATGTGACTTCCAACAATGTGGCATTTTGACAAGTGTACACTCAGACGAGCCTATGCAGCCTCCTTTTAGACTTAGAAACACCAAACGAGGTTGGGCCAGTAGCTTAACAGTCAAAGAATTATTAAGCGACTAGCAAAGGCTCTGATCAGACTGCATGTATGCACAGGCTGGTCTAAGCCTTTGCTGGTGGCACATACCACATATTGGAAATCTCATGTCACGGTTCATATAGCTTATAATATGGCCAAAATTGTAGGCTGCATAATAATTAAGACTTGTCCACTTTTACTCAAGGTAAACTAGATTATGGGGAGTGACTTAACCCTAAAAGGGACAACATTTGCAGCAGACAACATTTTCAAATTGTGTTGCTGCTTTAAAAGACCAATTAAGACTGTTACTGGCCAGGCACTCTCACCCATATATCTACAGAGGGAGCCGGACAAAACATCCCGGGACAAAACATCCCATGCCATTTTTTGACACCCCGGACAAAACATCCCACAAAGATTTGCCACCCCGGACAAAACATCCCATGCAGTTTTTGTCACCCCGGAAATAACATCCCATGCTGTTTTTGTCACCCCGGACATAACATCCCATGCCATTTTTGCCGCCCCGGACAAAACATCCCACACTCAGACTGCTCCTTCAGGGTAAGTCTCATTTGGGACTTTCATCTACTATTACATGTACTAGCAGTGAATGCCCTAGTAAGACTGTCCAAATGATATAAACTAGATCTTAAATTGATTGAAAGGCAATTTCACAGTGTAAATAAAATTTAATAAAAGATAATTATATCTTCTTGTGACAAACAACTAAATTGGGGTGTTAAGAAGCCAAATACATCTTAAAAGAAACCATTTTACAGTTGAGTCAAACAAACTATTATAATTGGGAAACATATGTCCAATTAGCCTAATTATATATCTACCTTTGATCTCCAATCATTTCAATAGGTATGGTACATTAAGAATATTAACCCTTAAGGCTCCAAAAGAAAAAAAATGCATCTGAAAATGTCGTCTGCTGAAGTCATCTGCTGCAAATAATTGCCTAATATTACTGACAAATTTGGTATAGAAGCAAACAGTGAGTCTGATCTGGGTCCACACTGTTTGCCATAGAGGCTTCTTAAACATTTCAGCAGACGAGAAAAGCAGACTACTTTTGTTGTGATTGGCGCATAAAGGGTTAATCATAGTGACAATTAACTAAATGGGATGTTTTATGCACTATCATAGGCTTTAAACAGAGTGTGGGATGTTTTGTCCGGGGTGGCAGAAATGGCATGGGATGTTATGTCCGGGGTGACAAAAACAGCATGGGATGTTTTGTCCGGGGTGAAAAAAACTGCATGGGATGTTTTGTCCGGGGTGGCAAATCGATGCGGGATGTTTTGTCCGGGGTGTCCAAAAATGGCATGGGATGATTTGTCCCGGGATGTTTTGTCCTACATTCATCTACAGATGGAAGGAAAACTCAATAGCTGTAAATGAATAATTGATCTAGAAGACAAACAGCATAGATTCTGATCAGATGTTGCATGATGCAGTGACTGATTATGGCTGGCACTGTTTGTAAGATCTATTTATATTTTATATTATAAGGTTTATATTTTAACTATTTTCTTAATTTCTTGGTTGCATTTTATGGGATTCTATAAGACAGATTAATTGAAAAGCCCGCCTTTCTTCATGATATGTAGTTACCCAAATTTTTTGGATATCTTGTATACTACCTTGATCCTTTCCATGTTAAGAGTTTAGAAAAAATATATAACAGGCAAGAAAATGTCCCTTGAATGGTAATATAGGTGGATAGTCTAGAGTTAAGCTAAGAGAAGACATTATCTAGTAAGATACATTTTTAAGTTGAAGCCTTTTCTTTCCAATTGAGCCTTTCAGAAAATATATAACTTTGGTCAACTTTTTTTCTGTGCTGACAAGTGAAGTAAGGTCCATTTTCTTTAGTTTCTGTTTAATCCTCAAGACACTTTTATGACAGTATTGTTTTAACACCTTTTGGCAAGCAATTTGTGGAATCTTAACCTTGACCATTTTCCTACTGAATATGATCTCATTTTCAGTTTTGGTTTGATCAGAAGTTCAGGATCTACTTTAGTTTGTCATTCTTTGCATGCAACACAAATGTCTTCCATTATCAGATGAATATTAATTTAATCATATAAAAGTCCAAATGTTATTTGATACGAATGTAGGACATTTCGGCCACGGACATTTCGGCCTAGGACGTTTCGGCCCGGACATTTCAGCCACGGACATTTCGGCCACAGAAAATGCCAAAGGCGGACATTTCGGCCAGAACCATAAATTATGGGTGGGTGATGATTCCATGCATGTATTCATGCATACATGTGTGATGCATTTCTTAGGTTTAACAGTATATAGTGTCTTACCTGTTTTTTAGTTATGTTTTAGAAGCATTGAGCAGGAAAAATGTAACTGACCACACAATTGATTATCCCTTGTCATGCTGAATAATCATCTGAATATTTCTTGTACTTTATTCCTCCCAAATTTTTATCAGTTATCCAAATGGATGAATTACAAGCAGAGATGAAAACAGTGTGGATCCTGATCAGCTAGGAAGCTAGCTGATCTGGATCTTCAGTGTTTTGAAGAAAAAATCCAGTCTCAGAATGATAGTAGTTAACATTCATTAATTGTTATGTAAGTATTCACATGCATATCTGATTCTAATAGATTAAACATTTCTAACTGTTTTAGTTGTTGAATGCAGTCAGTATTTATGAACATTTTAAGCACAAAATTGAGGTAAGTTACCTTGAAGGAAACTAAAACCACTTAATATAGTACTTAATTCCATCAACCACCCACAATTCATGGTTCTGGCCGAAACGTCCGCCTTTGGCATTTTTTGTGGCCGAAACGTCCGTGGCCGAAATGTCCGGGCCGAAACGTCCTAGGCCGAAATGTCCGTGGCCGAAAAGTCCGAGCACCTTTGATACACATGTAATTATAATGCAAATTGGACTTATTAACTTTTAAGGTGGATAATGTTTTAATGTGAGAAATAAGGGTTAAGTCCAAATTTCTTAAGAAAGTATACAATCAGTATGCAGTGCTCAGGATAAGAAAAACAATCATTTCTTTTATAAACCAAGTTCAATTTTGTTGTTATAGTATTTCCTGAAAAAATTCTTTCGAGGGCCCACATAATATATGTTTAGAACAAAACAGGTGTTATCTGGTACCTTTTAGATGCGCTATACATTTTTCATCTTCATATACTTTTATAATTATTATCATTATTATCATTATTATTATTATCATTATTATTATTATTATTATTATTATTATTATTATTATTATTATTATTATTACTACTATTGGGCTAGAAAGACACTGATATTCTCAATATGAACAACTAATTGTGCTTCACACAGCTATATGCATTTTATTGCTTATTACTGGAAAGATATTTTTTTCAAAAGCTTTTATTTTATCTTCTTAGGCGGAAACATAAATCTGATGGAACTGTGTTAAAAACAATGGTCAATCTTTAACCTTGAACTTTACTGAACTTAAAACAGCCAAACTGTAAGAGGGGGGAGGGTATCTTGCAAACACATTTAAGATAACTGAGATGCACAAATATGTATCAATGTTTATATGTAGAATAACATAGGACTTTTGAATACTGTTGTTTTATTCTATATTTCACTCAGGCAGCCTTGTACATGTAGCTTACTAATATCTGAAGGTAGAAATAAGAAACATTGCTAAGTTTTCCTTTTTTTTTGGGATAACATTCTAATAAAAAGTCTTCAAATAAAATAAAATTCATTTAAAAGCAATCAAAAGTAATCATAAAATAATCATGCTTACTTTGCAATGTAATCTGTAATTGATTACATAGAGGATCTTACATGAGTGCTCATGTTTTATTGAATTTATTAAACGAGTTGGGGAAAAGAGATAAAATGTGAGGGCATTTATCTCTTTTTCGCAACGAGTTTAATAAATTCAATAATACAAGAGCACAAATGTTAGATTCTATTTATCATATGACAAATACTTTGAAATCTCATTTTTGGTGTAAAAACGTTATAACTTTGTCATTACACATTATGTACGCAACGTTGTTATGGACGTCATAACGTTTCCCGTAAATCTATAAACCACTAGTGGTTTATCGATTTTATTGCATGGCGTTATTTCACTCCCAGACACGACGTCATATGATAAATTAAGAAAAAAAGTAATTGTAATTGTAATCAGTAATCATGAAATTCCAAAGTAATTGTAATTGATTACATTTGCATGTAATCGACCCCATGTCTGGTACTCACTCCTATGTAACCATCTTTCTATGCCCGATCTAGTACATGTACTGAGATTGCCATATATACTCACTTTTAAGTAGAAGATCACTGACACATTTCTTGATATGTGAGTTCCACTGTTGCCACATATACTCACTCCCATGTAACCATCTTTCTATACCCAATTTAGTTGTGAGACTGTCATGTATACTTACTTTTAAGTAGAAGATCACTGACACATTTCTTGATATGTGAGATCCACTGTTGTTTCTCTACGGCTGTTGCTGCATATACCACAAAAGATTTGCTTGGACTGATTATCTTCCAACCATTTCGTAAATCTACAAAATAAGATTTTCAGGGTGACTATAAATCAAGACTAAATTGAAAACGTTACTGACATTGGTCCTGCTGTTTCAGACTTATTCATTTTCCCTGACAGATCATAAAATCTTCTCATTTCCTCAATTTTTATGAGCCCTGGTATAAGAGGCCATGCATATAAACCTTTCCAAAGAGGTATAAAACGATTTCTCAGTAATTGGTAGATGTTCTATAATTTGCAATGCTAACTGCCAGCCGAAAAGGTCTCAAGAAACAGGGCAGTCTGATCAGATCTTACCTATTTTCTTAATCTGACTAGCATTTTGTGTTCTTTGAGATGTTGCTTTACAACCAAGTCAACAATTTTTCAGTCATTTTGTGTCATTTCCTGACTTGACCAGTGCTAGGCAGAGAAAGTGTCTTGTTCCAGGACACAAGACAGTGCTCTGCTGAGGCTCAAACCAGTGACCCCTCATTTCCAAGACAACCACTCTACCAATGAGACACTGCATTCCTCACAAGACATTTATCCTAGCTCAGTACTGGTTCAACCCAGGAAGACCTGTCTCTGTTTAACTGGAAGATTTTTTATGGGACGTAAACAATCAAATCAAACAAACAAAGAACTTTGTGAATTCCAACCCTGATAACTGCCTTATTTTTAGAACAGAAATAGTAAATTGTTCAAAATTTTGGAACATTAACTATTATAACACAGGAGCAGCTGCTTGTTGCACATGCACAAACCCCCAGATAAGAGTGTGTAACAGAAAATTCTTTTTCTTATTTCTCAACCAAAACATATGCTGTGGATACTCAAAAGACACTGTCTCGATGAGACTGTTCTTTTGAGCAACCAAAACAACTGTTTAAACTGATGGATAAGTAAATAATCACAATTTTACGCAAATTATTTTTGCTTAACTGGCCCTATGCATGCAAATAGTACCATTGTCACATGACCTGGCCTCAAGATTATTAAAAAAAATCCTGTTCAACTGAGCATGAAATTTCAGCTGCTTATTAAAACAAAAATACTCAAAAATAAAGGTTCTTCCCTGCCCAAGACACTCATGTGTATTTATTCTGCTTATATAGGAAAAATTTCATGGTCAGTTGATGAAATGCCAAAACTGAAAATCATTCACTAAGAATTGTTGTGAATAATAATTCAATATTTTACAACCTCGAGGCCTGGCTCAAGCATTTAAGTTCTGTTAACCCTTAACTCCAAAATAAAGCCTTTGAAATATCATGTATTTGAAAATATTATGGAAAATGTTTCCATAATATTTTCAAAAGTATTCAAAACTTAATTTAAATTTTTGTTGATTTTTTTCAATGTTATCTAAAAATAGAAAATGATGTCATGATCTAAAACCAGCCTATGGAGTAAAGGGTTAATGTCTCATCTTGATCTAAGGGGAACTTACTTCCATCATCATCCACACTTTCAAGCTTCACATCTTCTAAAGGCATTATATGCTGTGTATTATACTGAAAAAGAAACAAGTAGAAGCTTTGGAAAAAAGGTATCATACCAAAGAAGACATACATGTATTATAAAAGTTTTACTGTCCATAACAGAAAAAAAAAAATTAAGTCTACTGAACAAATACTTCATGTTTTCTAAATCTTTGTTAATTTTCCATTAAACCATTTGTATAGTGGAAATGGGTACTTTGGCATATAATGTTCAGAAGACCAAGATTTTTTTTGCTCGTTTGATTTGATTCTTTACATCCCAGTCAACAATTTTTCATTTTTATCGGGTCGTGTCTTCCTGGGTTGAACCAGTACAAAGCCAGGATAAATGTGTCTTACTCCAGGACATAACACAGTGACGCCAGTGAGGCTCGAACCTGCGACCCCTCATTCTCGAGTCAAGCACTCTACCACTGAGCCACTGTGCTCCCAGAAGACCAAGATGAAATGCCCTTAAATGTGCTATTTCATCAGGAAATGCAGTGTTTGCTAAAGATCATAAGAACAATCTTAAGGAAATGAAATGTGTCTCAATTTGAAAATTCGACGTGGCAAATGGTCACTGCCTAAAATGTTCTGTAACAGATTTTTTTTTTTTTTTTTTTTTTTTTTTTTGTAAATTGTTCTGTAAGTCCATAAAATTTGTAACATATCCATTTAAAGTATTATCAGTGAGTCAGTCTAAATTTAAGGTGTAATGAAATTCTGGATCAGTTATCATACAAAAACCCACTTTCAACTGAAATAATGTTCATTTCAAATAAGTTTAAAGCAACACCGGGGACTGTCTGCCCTTTGACATAGTCTGAAAATCTCTCCTGATGTCTAAAACAAGTTTCCATTTATCAGCATATATTACAAGCAGTGTGAAAAACATTTTGATCCTGAATTAAGGATGAATTCTGAAAAATTCCACCCATGTACAGGCCCCCCAGATAAGAGTGTGTAACAAAATATTTTCTTATTTCACAACAAAAACACATGTTGTGGGTACTCAAAAGAACCGTCTCAATGAGACAGTTCTCTTCAGCACCCAAAACACATGTTTAATCTGACGGAAAAGAAAATAATAACAATTTTACACCTAAAATTTTTGCTTAACGCAAGTGTTCACTTTTAACATACCTTTTTCTTATTTATCACAATATTTCCATACACAAGGACGTCATTAAATAAGAAGAACTGTCTAGGCTTTGGTTTCTTTCGACACATTTTTGTTAAAACACCCTCTCCTACTAACACTCTGCCAGGTACGGCTAAGGGCTGAAAATAGACAGAGCACATGTAACGTAACAGTAAGATATATGTTCCCATGAAGGTACCTTTAACCATATATAAGCCTGGCTTCCTTTTTGTGAGGACATAGGCAAACAGTGCAGACCCAGGGCCTCAACTGTTTGCTTACAGAATGTTCTTGTTAAATTTAAGTAAATATGAAAAGTACCACCCAACAACCCTTAAAACAGAAATGGGCTGGTCCTATTGATAAGCATGGGAAATTCCATGAAGGATAATAGGGTTAAGAATAACACAATATTCATTAACTATATAGTTAAACTTGTAAGTCATTGATCAAAATTGGAATTAAATAAAGCACAATAACCATTCTAAAATCTAAGATCTAAGTTCTAAAAAGCCAATGGAGGCCACAATAAGGGAGATGACTGATAATTCATTTATATACATGGCCTTTAATTACGTTCAAAATTAAGCATTGTTCCACATGGAGGTGACTGATAATTTATACGTTTACCTGCCCTGGTGTTCCACATAAGGTTAATCAAGGGAGATGATTGATAATTTATACATTTACCTGTCCTGATGTTCCAAAGCATTGTTCCACATGGGCTATCCGCCTTGAGTTGGACTCGCTGTTTACTGCAAAACCAATTATCAGTAAGTATATTAAAACTCTTGTCATCCTGAGTATTTTATGTACTATATAAAATCTTGTTAAACAGATGCAGTCCCATAGCCAGGCGGAGGCCAGGAAGCCTGGGCTTCAACATCATATGGACATAGACACGAGAAACCCTGACTTTTCTTGATTGCGAACAACAAAGGGGCAGACCAGCCTGCACATCTGCGCAGTCTGGTCAGTGCCTTCAACATTCGCTAACTGAAAAGTAAAGTTACAAGGTCAGATATCTCTTAATTTTACAAATATTTGTGGTGGGCTTCAACATACATAATCGTCTCTGGCTATGCTCCTGAGATGTAAGTAAGTATTTTCAATCAGAGTGGAAAACAGTGTGGATCCTCATTTTGAGAGAGAGAAGGCTTCGCCGGTTTGGGCACGTTGAGCATTCTAGTGGTGCAGTCAGAACAGCATGTGATATACAGATTGAATCATTGATGGCAGGCAGGGGGCAGAGAGGCCCAAGCTACCATGGAAGAAACTGACGGAGAAAGACTGCCGTGAGTGGAAGCTCACGATAGTTGACCCTCAAGAAAGGAGCACCTGTAGATCAGGTGTGAGATCTGCTATGCGTGCAGCTAGCCAGTTACCTGGAAGGGGGCCCACTGATGTGTATGATGCCCCTGCACCTGCATGTTAATCAAAAATCTGAATATGATGATGATATGATAAGATCCTGGATCCTTGAAAATTATTTTGAAATATAAAAGGATTTATGATCCTCTTCACCCGTCTTAGTATAATTTTGCTACTCTGTATCCTTACAAAAATAATCGTCAACCTCATTCAATCCCATTCAATCACTTTACTTCCTTCTAAGTATATCCTTTGAAGGAAGTATATACCTAGAAATCATGATCAACTGTACCTGTTACAGAGCTCCAGATAAGCTTTCAGTTCAATTGGGTATTTACTCCACAATATTTTTATGAATTGCTTTTTTCCAAAAACAATTGCTTAAAAAATATTTTTTTACCCCACTTAGATTTTTGAAATTGCTTATTTATAAGTACCTTATAATCTTAGTTAATAATTTTAATAATAATCTTATTTATATGGAAGAAGCACACAGATTGAAGTGACTTTAAGTACTTTGTGCAAAAACTTTAGCCAGTAACTGACAAATGACTTGCTTAATGTATCAAAGGAGATTGAGTAACATCACTACAAAAGAAAGGCTTGAACTGGCTACCACACTAAGTGTGCTACCATGGGATATATTCATATTTCAATCAGTTTATTTTTTCTTTTGCTTTTTCCAAAATTTAATTGCTTTTTGTTACCCCTTCATGTATAAAACAATTGCTTTTTCCAAAATTTAATTGCTTTTTGTTTGTCCTTCATTTGAAAACAATTGCTTTTTTCACAAATTTAATTGCTTAAATACCCTTAAAAGCGGCTTACATCTGTTCCTCTGCCTAATAAGTGCAAAAAAAATGGAAACTGTTACAAGAGAGGTTCTAGGTTTTTCGATGTCTCATGCACTTACGTAATCAGTGCCGAGCCAATGCCAGGGGGGCTGGGGGCACATTCCCCCTCCCCTCCAAGAGGCTGTAAGTGCCCTAAAAAAAAATTCGGCATATGATATATAACCCCCCCCCCCCACCCCCCCCCCCTCACAATGGCTCTGCTGTTTTTCTGAACATTGGGCTGACTCAGACTTGCATTGCAATTGCTTCCCCCCCCCCAACACACACACATGGGAACCTTACCAAAGCACCAAGAGGATGACAAGGAAATGCAACGTGGTACTCGGGTTTGAACAAACAACTTAAGAAAAAACTTCAGATTTGTCAAAACAAAACAGTTCGGTTCATTAAAAATCTTGGCCCTAGATCTCATATTGTTTTTTTGGAACTTAATAGTTTTAATATGTTGAATGTGGATTTCAGGGTAAAACAACTTCGTCTGAGTCATGTGCATAAAATTTTCAATGGAACTGGCCCGTCGTATTTGTCTGAACAATTCATCAAAGTTTCTGATGTTCATCATCATTTCACCAGAGGTAGTACTGAAAACTTTATAGTACCTTCTGTCAATGGTGTTGCAGCAACAACTTTTTATTACAGTGGAATTAAAGATTGGAACTCTCTACCCTCGGATGTCAAACAAAAGTGCACTTTCAATGGTTTCAAATCTGCTGCAAGACAATACCTTAGATCTCAACTGCAACTTATGGAATCTGATAACTATGATTATTATTAATATGCATTTAGTATTTCAATTTTGCAACTTAGGTTTATGTCCCCTCTTCTCCTAACTGCTTCTTGGATCTAACCAACATGACCCCATTGGAAATAAGCCTTAGGGCTTTCATGGGCTATCCTGGGTCATTTCAACACTCATACATTTTGCCTTTACATCATCTTTCATTAAAATAACAAATTTTGCTTACATTCATCTCTCGCACTCTTATTCGGGAGTGTGAGATATGAATGAGATATCAGTCATTTTCACCATTTTTGTTTTGTGCCTAGTCAAAAAGTGATCTCTTAATTTATAAAATGCATAATTGTGATGATATGGGATAACCTAGTTTACTGTGATAATCTTAATGTGATATTTGTGCCAGATCCATTCAAATTCATCTTAAATTATTCAAATTCATCTTAAATTATAAGTTTTAATAGCATCAGAGATTTATTTAACTTTTTTTTATCTAAATCATTCCATATTTTAAAGTGCTAAATAAATGTGATATTTAATGTGCTATATGTTTTAATTTGCTGTTGTATATGTATGTATGTGTTGATTTTACCAAATAAACATCAATCAAAACTAATAGTTAGGAACAAGGTGTTTGAGTGTCTAACCTTACTTAAAATTGAGCCTATAGAGTATGGAAAAATGGGCTTCAAAATGGCTTGAAATGCATTCTCAGAGACATAGATTAAAAAAGATTGTGGGAGGCCCCCTGAACCCCCTCCAGTGAGGTGGGGTTCAACCCCCCCCCCCCCCCCCTCTCATACTTCCCCCCCCCCCCCCCCCCCACCGCTCACAGCTTTCGTCACTCAGTTCAAACCTTCCGCTTTCAGTGCCCCCAAAAAAACAACCCCTCTGGATCCAGCCCTGATCATAATCTTGCCATTTTAGAAACACATTTCTTCAACCTAAGTGTATGACTGTGAGTCAGAATACAACAGAAATGTCATTGGACATGTTGGAAGGAAAATCTGATTATTGTTCAATGTATCATAGAAAGAAGAAATGTTTAAAGCCTTAATGCAACCCCTAATAGGCTAAATAAATGTAAAGGAAACACAGTTTATTGCAAAGAGGGCCACAAACCTAGTCTGTCAACCATTTTGCTTTATTTTTGGATTACTTCCGCATTTTGGAAGATTTACTTGATGCACTATCACCATTATTTCTACGCACAAAATACACATTTATTGAAATAAATAATTAATAAAATATCTTAAGCTTTTGTAATATAGATAATTTATATGTATTGTGAATATTGAAAAATGATTTATTTATGGAAAAAATAAATATTTTTATGGCACTAAATTTTTGACAGAGTGTGCATTACGGAGATCAGATGACTTCCGGTTTGAAAAATTGACAAAAAATATTTTGTGCTGCTTTTAGACGAAAAAATCATGGTTTCGTGTCCAATTTGTGGACCCAAGCTGTCAATATGTTGCTCCATCATCAGTATTTGGGGAATCGTTATGTTGGTAAGCTTCCGTTTGGCGAATATCACCCAGAATTTGGTCTTTTCTGAAATGCTTTATTGCCAAATTAGCCTAGATCTATCAGAAGAGTTTTAGATCTATTCCACATTGGAATAGTCTGTCTCCTTCTGAGGCCAATATCCAGTCTGGATAGTCTCTGATTTGCCAGGTGCATTCTATAATGTTCATTGTTTAGGGGTTGCTACCATTTTGCATTTTGAAACGATCAAAATTGCATGGCCTACAAATGATTAAATAGCACTTACAGGTAAAGAAAGCAGATATGTGTGTGTGGGGGGGGGGGGGGGCAGCCCCCATCATAGTCACACAACAAACAGAATGTTCAGCTTCAGCCTCACATAAACTGCGCCTGGTAAACCAAAGGTGCGCCAGGGGACAAAAATTCCACTCGTCCGCTTGTAATTACAAGTGAAATCTAGAAAGGACGAGTAATTCTTCCCAAACACTCGTCCTGTAGGATGAGTGCTTTGGGAAGAATTACTCTAGGCAGTCATATTACTCCCTTATGTTCTTTATTGCATACACTTTTTAAGGACATGTATATGTGTTTGCAGGACGAGTGAAAATTGTAAGTCACTCGTCCTGCAGGACTAGTGCAATGTTGAAATATTTTTGTCCCCATGTGCGCCTCTAGTCCACAGAGGAGTTTAGGGCACTCCTTATTTAAACAAAAATTCAGCCAAAGGTTTTTTTATTTTATCAAAATTTCCAAATTAGCACTCCCTGGTGCAATGCTCTAGTATGAGCGAAGAAAGAAAGTAAGAAATAGATCTAGTCATCATCTATTAAAATTTTTAGGAGAATGTCGGATCTATTTCATTACAGAGAAAGTGAAGGCTCTTCTTCTGCTTTCTTTAACATATAAGAAAAATAATTTGCGTAAAATTGTGGATATTTTCTTATCCATCAGTTTAAACATGTGTTTTGGGTGCTCAAAAGAAAGGTCTCATCCGATGATCGAGACAGTTCTTTTGAGTACCCACAACTTATGTTTTGGTTGAGAAATAAGAAATAATAATTTTCAGTTACATACTCTTATCTGGGACCTGAGAATACTATCAGAGTGTCAAACAATTTGGACTCAGAACAGGCCTGAGACTCTGTCACCTACATTGAGGTCAAATATGTCTAAAAAAACTCTAGTATCGTATTTAAGCTACTGCTATGTGCTTAACTTTTTCAGAAAACAGTACAAAAAACTACATGTACAAACTGGGGTGGATTTGATTTGATAATTTTTGAGTACGCCAGAACAACCACTTTAAACAAGTAAAACTGGGCACTTTCGAGTACTCCGGAGCGATACAAATACTTAAGTACATACAGGCAGTGCTCCACCATCTTGTTTTGGAACAGGTCACGTGACTGTTCTGTCTACACCACCTTGGAAGGCAGAGTACGCCAGCACAGATGTTCCAGCGTACTTGATTTCTGTTCTGTCTGTTTGGAGTAAAGGAGTATTAAATGAGAACAGCTAAATCAAGTCCGCCCCTGTTGTCATTTAGGTTATCAGCAGATGTAAAAAGTTGTCAGTTCATGTTCTTGTTCATAGTATCCAGTTTCCTTTAACCCTTATACTTAGGAATTATTCCTTCTGGTTTGATACAATAAACTTGGGATAGTCCATTGTACATATCTAGGGGTGTCAGGTTAGAATTTTCAACAAAAAAATTATAAATTATGTTCTTTTATCTGAAGATATGTTTTTCCTTTACAAACAGTGTAGAACCTAATGAAACGCTCCATAGATTTCTTAAATGTCTCAATTTTACGCCCTAATCAGAATATCGCTAGTGACGCCACATTGTGACATTATTGCCACTTTCAAGGCAAGATGATTATTCCAGAATATCAATGTATGCACAGAAACAAGCGAGAATGATGCTTTTGAAAATACTGATGCATCCAGTCAATCAGTTGCTGGCTTTGTGTCTTTCTGGGCCTGACATGGGTCACAAGTGATCATTCAGTTTTAAAGGCCTATCCATTATGGAGCAGTTCATCTTGGTCTTCACTGTTTGCAAAAAAGTACCCATTATGGGGTTACCAGCAGACAAAGGGTTGAAAGTAGTTGATTTTCTGTTTGTACTGTCAATAATCAATTGGATTAGGATTTCTGTTTTAGCTCACAATGTATTCAACTTAACCCTTGTCCTGCTGAACCTGGATATACAGAAAAAGCCAGCTGATCAGGATCTACACTGTTTTTCCACACAGCCTCACTCAGAATCCAAGTATTAATTGAAAGCATGCAACTGTGATGGCTGGAAAACTGAACTGAATGTACCATATTAATTCATTTAGCATTCAGCAAGACATATATTTAGTTCCAAAGACCAATGCTGTACATTGTATGGGCCTCGATGCGACAAAACCTGTCTTCCAGACTCAAACCAGTCTCCTCAGCTACATAGACTAGCTAGAAAAATGAAAAATTGCTTGTAACAAGATTAAATGTATATTTCAAATAAGCGAACAACAATGGGGCTGATCAGACTGTGCGGATGCGCAGGCTGATCTGCACATATGTTGTTCGTAAAACCCAAAGACAGGCTTTCTCACATTCAGGCCCATGTAATGATATTGTTTCCCTGTATTTCCAGGCGTTGATGGGAGTCTTCTTCCAGATTCACAGTCCAGCCTTGTTTGAGGATATTCCACTTGACCATGAAAAATGGGCAGAAAAGAATTATTCTATGACATACCTACACGAGAAGTATGAAGTGTCGGCGCTCAACTGTTTTATAGCTGCAGGCTTATACGTTCTCTTTTTCATATTTTCCTTTGTACAATTCCGAATGAACTCCAGACAGAATTATGAAATGAGCTAGGAAGAGGCAATGGATGTGTTTGTAGTGGACAAAGTTTTAGTCAGGAAAGGCACATCTACATGCAGAATATTGTACATTTTAGAACCAGACCTACGTTATGAGAGGCATAGCTATATGCAGTTTAATTGTACATTTTAGAGCCAGGCCTATATGAGGGTCTGGATGGGGTATAATGATTAGTGAATAATGGCCCTTTTTTATAATGAAAAATATATAATTTTATAGTGAATAATGAGCCAAATAAAGAGCAAAAAAAATAGTGAATAATGAGGGCCTAAAATTTAATGAAAAATCCTATTTTTTTTTAATAAATTGAAGAAAAAATTAATGAAGAGTGAATAATTAGACTTTTTTGCCACCTTTCATACTTTTAATGAATAATTGGTCTTATTTTAATGAATAACCCAAAATTTTAAGTCTAAATTTTTAATGAATAGTGAATACCAGACCCCCAATCCAGACCCTCCTATATTATAAGCAATTTCATGGGTCAAGTTGAAAATATAGAAACCTTTTGAGCATAAATTTATAATGTTTTATCAGTTACCTCTCATATTAACTGCATTGTTGCACGTTGACCTGATAAACTTTGCCTCTCACGGCATTTGCCTTTATCAGGTCATAATGACGTTGCACTTTTTGAATGACATAGTCAATGACATTGAATTGACACAAAAATCTATAAATAGGTGACGTCATTATCGCTAGTTTAAACAGTGAATCAGCTTGTAAACTGAAAAATAGAATACCAGGTTCCTGTCTTTTGATATCAAGTTTACCAGGCTCGGCTTTGAGAACGCATGTTGAATCGCTTGAGTTCTCAAGGCTTGCTGAGCGATTCAACATGAGTTCTCAAAGCCTTGCCTGGTAAACTTGATATCAAAAGACACTCACCTAGTATTCTCTATTTCTTACCCAACAATTTAAACATGTCATGGTGATGATGTGTGTTGGGTGCTCAAAAGCACCGTCTCATGGAGACAGTTCTTTTGAGTACCCACAACATATTACATGTATATTTCGGTTAGGAAATAAGAAAAAATAATTTTCAATAAAGCATTCCTAGCGGTAGGCCTGAATTTGCTTTTATCATTGCAACATAAAAATTGGGCATAAAATTATAATTATTTTTCTTACCCAACAATTTAAACAGGTGTGTTGGCTGCTCAAAAATACCATCTCATCAAGACAGTTCAGTTCTTTTGAGTACCCACAACGTATTACATGTATATTTGGGTTAGGCCAAATAAAAAAATAAGTGTGTTTCGGGAAACGAGTCTGAAAATTTTATGTATGCACACATATTTTTAAGAAAAAATTCAAAATGCAAAAAATATTTTTTTCCCTAGAAAACCTAAAGAAAATTCGAGGTTTCACAGTAAATTAGGGTAGGGTCAAGTTACCCTAAACACAGGTATTTTTTTATTTGGCGTTAGGAAATAATAAAATTAATTTTCAAGAAAGCACTCATATCTGGAGGCCTGAATTTGCTTTTATCAATGGAACTGCAAACCATATGGGCCAGCATACCATGTTTTGGTATTAACCCATATAAGCCTAGCGTCCTTTTTGTGGGGCGTAGGCAAACAGTGCAGACCCAGATCAGACACCGCAGAATGCGGCGTCTGATCAGGGTCTCCACTGTTTGCTAACAGATTGTTCTATCAAGATTTGAATAAAAATGAAAAATATCCACCCAACAACCCTTAAAACGGAAATGGACTGGCCCAATTGATAACAGTGGGGAATTCTATTACGGCATAAATGGGTTAAATATGGTCAATGCAAAAGTCATCCTTCAAACATGCATGTGGGGCTCGATGCCTAATGTTTGGCCTGAGCCATCATCTTGGTCACTACTTTGTGTTTGTGAGCAGTGTAGGCTCTGCATAGGTTTAGATAAACACATTTTCTGAACGTAAAATTATAAATATTTTCTTTTTCATCAGTTTTAACATATGTTTTTTGTGCTCAAAAGAACCATCTCATTGATACGGTTCTTCTTTTGAGTACCCACAACATATGCTTTGGTTGAGAAATTAGAAAAATATTTTTTGGTACACACTCTTAACTAAAAAAAACTGTATATAAAAAGAAATGATGTCATTTGGTGAATATTAGTTGGACCATAAAAAACAATGAATTTTCTTAATGAATTCAGATTTATAGGGTTTAAGATTTTGAGCAACTTTGCATCACGCATTCAAGGAAATAAGTGTTTGAATATTGGAAGCATTTTCCTTAAATATTATATGGGTAGATTATTTAGTATACAAGGAAAGTGTTTGGAAAGTGCATAGGTTAACTTCCAAAACTTAAAACAGGACTTTAGTTAAAGCCCCAGTTACACTGTCACGATTCAAGCCCCGATTCACCACGACTCATCCCGATTTGAGACAGATGGTAAAATCGGGGTGCATCGGGATGCGTCGGGATGGAAAAAAAGAAATTCCAGCATCAATATGACGTCTCACGATGCTCCTACGGTGTCGGCATGATTCATCTACGGATCCACTACGACTGATGACGGCGGCGCTACGATTCACCACGGTGGAGCTACGAATGCTCACGATGCCTCCACGATTCGATACGGTGCTTGTACGATTCAAGCCGGTAGCGCTAAGGTAGCGTCACGACCTCCCACGAATGTGCACGATTTAGTGGTTGTCATGCGACAGTCTTAGGGGGGGAGGGGTTACTCTCATTTTTTTCTCCATATGTAGGCTCGGTCCCAGCATCTACCGTTCACCCCCCCCCCCCCCCCCCCCCCCAAAAAAAAATAAAATAAAATAAATAAATTCTAAATTTTAGCAACTAGAAAAATATTCCCCATTCTGTACATTGACCTTAAAAAAGACCCTAAAATCCCCCCCCCCCCCCCCCACAAAAAAAAAATATATATATTCACAAATCTTAATACCCCAAAAATATTCATTTTTCTGATAACCCATAAATATATTAAGATTCAAAATTTTGAACCCCCCAAAATAACCAGAGCCTACGTATGAATGAAAATATCAGTGTGCCCCCCCCTGGGGCGACAGTTTGCCAATATCATTATCTCTCCAACCTTTGACGAAGTCAGTCTTGCCATCAAAAGAAAAGCTGCGGGAATTTCAAAACAGTAACCGGACCCACGGGCTAGGTTCAGTCCTGTCCCAAGTCCAGTGTAATGTCCAGTTGTATCAGATGACTTCCAGTTCAAGCTGCAAATTCGCAATTTGAAGTCTCTGGACATAATCCATGATGCGCTGCACTAAAATTGAGCCGTGACATGTGATTTCCAACAATGTGGCATTTTGCATGTGTAGACTCGGAAGAACTTGTGCAGCCTCCTTTTAAGCTTAGAAACTCCAAATTATGTTCGGTCAGTTGCCTAAGGGTCATAAACTATTCAAGCGACTAGCAAATGCTCTGATCAGACTGCGCGTATATGCAGGCTGGTCTGAGCCTTTGCTGGTCTCACATACCACATTGTTGGAAAGCTCATGTCGCGGCTCAATTCACATTTGAAAATGATTTTCAGCAATGATACCTCTGCTTTTGTACCAGAATCTTGTGTCAGTGATAACCCGATTCACTACGAACGCACACGAACACCCACGAATGACCACGAATACTACCACCGTACCACTAGGAATGATCCCGATCCCGCGACGGTAGAGCTACGATTTAGGCCGCGCCCACAATCCAACACGATTCACCCCGACGAGTTTAAACGGTTTAAACTCGTCGTAGCCTTGTCGTGGAGGTTGCCGAATCACCAGGAGTCTTCACGAATCACCACGGTACTACTAGGACTCGCGCCGATGTCTCTACGGTGCTGCTACAACTCATGCCGATGCATCACGACTTGATAAATCGGGGTGAGTCGTAGCTCCGTCGTGGCCAAAATCGTGACAGTGTAACTGGGGCTTAAGAGTGCATAACAGAAAATAATTTCCTTATTTCTCAACCAAAACATTTATTGTGGGTACTCAAAAGAACCGTCTCATTGAGACGGTTCTTAATATGTTGTGGGTACTCAAAAGAACCGTCTCATTACATATGTTGTGGGTACTCAAAGGAATCGTCTCATGGAGGCAATTTTTCTGAGCCCCAAAAACATTTGTTATATGATTCCTATAAAAGACCTCCTCTGATTGGCTGAAACTAGCTTGCACTGGTTGTGACAGATCTTGATGTCAAACAGTGATTGTTTATGTCAGTGCTGACAGAGAGCTAAAAATAGATTGTCCTAAATCTAGCCCATATGACATTACTTTTGTCACTGTTGATAGAGAGCTAAAAATAGATATTACAACACTGACTGATTTCTTATGTATATTTCACAGGTAAATTGTGTTGACATTTTATGAGAACAGTATTTAGCCCATTTTTGCCAAATGGAATTTCCCACCGTTATCAATTGGAACAATCCATATCTGTTTTAAGGGATGTTAGGTGTTAATTTTCATTTTTATTCAAGTTTTAATAGAAAATTGTGCAAGCAAACAGTGGAGACCCTGATCAGACACCGCATTCCTTGGTGTCTGATCTGGGTCTGCACTATTTGCCTAGATGTCCCACAAAAAGGACGCTAGGCATATATGGGTAAAATGCAATTATTTTGCTTATCTCATAAGAGTTGCAGAAATTTGGAAAGTATATTGTTGAAATAATCTTCCTAGGAACATCTTACTTGAGTAAATTTATGATATGAAAATACTTTAAATAAAACTAGGAAAAGAGAGACAGTGTCGTATAACAAAACAATTGGTGCATTCTTTTTCGGTTAACATCAGGATTAGTCAACCCTCGAAAGTGATGTTCACCTCGGCTTCGCCTCTGTGAACATCACTGTTCTCGGGTTGACAAATCCTGATGTCAACCTCAAAAGAATGCATCAATTGTATAATGTAAAAACTGACGGTTAAGAAAGTATTTACAATTTAGCTCAAAAATTGTGTTTATCTAAACCTGTGTTTAAAGAACAAATATGAGTTTAATAGTAAATCATGAAAACATAACCAATTTATTTATGTGTAATGATATTTTTCTTACCTTTCACAAGAAAAGGCTCTTGACATTTCTAATTGATACATGCACATTCCAAAAATGTCATTTACTTTTTCTTTGGAAGTTTAGGAAATTTTCGATTTTTATGTCACTTCATGTTATGTGTGCTATCTGTAAGTTTAGAGAGCATGATTAGCGTGCTGTGGGCTGTATGATTAACTACCATGCAACTACCAGCTTAGCAAAAGCATAGTTTATGAAATCAAATATGGTGATATAGCTGTCATGTAACTATATTTACATTTTCAAAGCAAGCCTTTAATGAATCTTTAGAATTTTGCAACCGTTTATAACCTCATGAACCACACAAAATTTGATTGACAGCTGCCAAGCTCATTTGCTTGTGCAATTCCCTTCGAACATCGAATTCATTTGCCAGATGTGACACTGGTGTTGTTATTGACAGCGAGCCACACCGGAGTTGCTCGTGCAAAACAAGCTTCTTGTTTGCTCCATTGGCTGTCCGTGTTCACACTGGCTGTTCTGCTTTTCGGTTTTACACTCCTACAAAACCATTAATACAAGTAAATATTAAATACAAAATTGTTTTATCTCCTAAATTATAAATAATTTCTATATATTAGTTATTTATAATAAAATGTAAATATAAGCAGTAAATTCAATTTTTGGAAGGTTCATGGAATCATGAATACTTTGGGTCTCTTACAAAGTTAACCTTCCAAAAATCTAATTCATTTCTTAAATAAACAATTTGCCATATAATGACAGGTATTTTAATACATATGTTGTTGGAACACATTGCAATTGCCTCATAGTGGCAATTCCAATGTGCACCTACAACATATGTCCATTCAATAAATGAGTGTTTTTCACCATAAAACAGTGTCTTCACAAACTTCTCAACTACTTTTTTATGTTTCAGTGTATTGAGCATGTAGAAATGAACAAGTTTTCGTGTAGTTTGGCATGCACCTGGATGACAATAATAGATAGCCAATTTTATATTATTGACAGCTCATCTTTAGATGTTTCATTGGAATGAAATGCTAATTTGGTGGTTGCCTGGTTGTGTGTAGTGCAAATAGTTTGACCATTTGGGTGTATATAAGGGTTTAGCCATGTTTATTTGATGTGAAAAATTGTAAAAATAAATTGTATACTGAAATCCATTTGTGTTTTCAAATGAGGGTGTTAGCAAATTGTCTGTTTAATTCTTATCATGCAAATAAATCTTGTCCTGAAAATGTCATCTGATTTCGACCGGACCCTACTGCCTATATTCAGACGCACTTCAGACAACCTTTTGTCAATGAACAGAAGCAAACACTATGAACCTTGATCAAGCTGCTCCTTAGAGAGAAGTCTGATCTGGTTCTATCATGGGTGAAACTAAAGTTTTCAGGATTATTCCTGAATTCAGGATTTTGAGGCTGGCTTTCCACAGAAAGTCAGCCTCAAAATGCTGAATTAAGCAAATTTTAATAGCTTCTGATTTATTTTCAGTTCATCTCAGGCCAATTAGCCATTTAAACTTAAACTTGTTAATACTTTTTTGTATTTTGTTGGTATGCAACAAGTTTTATGATTTGAATTTCGAAAGTTCAGGATTTTTTAAATTTTAAACTTTCATCTGGTCTTTGAGAAAGTTAGCAATAAAGGCTACCAAAGTGTGTAAGCAGATGAGAAAGCTGACCACAATTAGTGGAAGGCAAAACCTATAGCAATAACAATATATCCCATGGCAATTACTTTTTATGTGGCGTTATATTGGCACTGAATCTTCATGTTGATGACCATAACTGTTTATACTTAGTATGCGATCAAAAACATTACAAATATATTTGGTACTAAAGTGTGGCTCATGGGTTTTTGGCAAACTCTTCAGGACTCTTGATCTGATTTCTAATCATTTGCAAAGATCTGTTTGCAAAGGTTATCAGCAGATGACAAAAGTTGTCGATTGCAAAGAAAGAGTTAAACGTGACCTGAGTATGTGGAAAATGTATCTTATAGTTGAGTTGTCTGTGATTTTGTTGTAATAGATGTGAAACTATCCAAGAGTAAATATATTATATGAACTTAATAGTCTTTTGTACTCTTTTGCATTGGTTTAGATAATCAAAATTATTGAGCGTACTAATATAAATATTTTCTTACCCATCAATTTTAACATATGTTTTGGTGCTCAAAAGATCCGTCTCATTGAGACTGTTCTTTTGAGTACCCACAACATATGTTTTGGTTGAGAAATAAGAAAAATATTTTTTGGATACGCAAGGACTGCTTTTGGTAAGTAAGACTGACTTGTGAAACTATTACTTAAACATTAGCCATCAGCTGATCACATCCACAGTCTCACCAGAGCCTTCTTTGCTTGCATACTCAAATAATCAGAGTAGATTGAGACTGAGACCTTAAACTCTTTGCATGCTGGGTAATTTTCATTTTTAGCTCACCTGAGCCGAAGGCTCATGAGTGAGCTAATAGTATACCAGTAACTCCGGCGTCCCTCTGTCCGTCAACATTTTCAAACATCTTCATTTCTGAAACCACTGGGCCAATCAAACTCAAATTGTCCTGGTCACTTGACCAAGATGGCGCCACGCCCATATATGGTACAAACCCTTTAAAAAATGTTCTTCTCCAGAACCAGAAGGCCGATGACCTCGGGACTTGGTATTTAGCATAAGGGATGTGGGGTCTACCAAGTTTGTAAAAATGATGATCCTAAGATGACCTTGACCTACTTAACGTCAAATTTGCTTCCTTATGCATTTAAATGGGATTTTCTTTTGAAAAGTTGATTTTTAGAATACTGTTGAGGCCGAAGTCATTTTTCTCACTTGATATGTTAAAGCTAATGAGACAATGGCTATAGATAAGTTTCAAGGTCAAGGTTGACCTTTAACTTTTCAGCCAACGTCACTTTATTGGAGTCCCATCAACACATTAAAACATAGTTCCCTCAGAAACCACTAGGCCAATTGAACTCAAATTTCACATGAAAACTCCTTATGATAGGTTAGCCAAACTTTGTACCAATCGTACTGGTCACATGACCAAGAGGGCCATTAAAAACCCTTTAAATATCTTCTTCTCTGGAACCAAAAGCCCAATGGCCTTGGGACTTGGTATGTAGCACTGGGGATCGATTTGGGCCCTACCAGATTTGTACAAATGATGACTCTAGGTTGACCTTGACCTACTTTATGGCAAGATTAAATTTGATTCCTAATTCATCTATATTGGAAAAATCTTGAAATGTTATTTTTCTATAACTGTTTAGGCCAAATCATAATACTTGCAAGAAATGTTTAACCTAATGAGATAAGGGTGATATATAAGTAAAAAATGTCAAGCTGACCTGTGACCTTTTATCCAAGGCCACTCATTTGGACTGGCACATATCTATCTAAACATCATTTCCTCAGAAATCACTGGGCTGTTTGATGGAGTATTCATTAGATTGTTTTAGGTCACTTGACCAAAATGGCCGCAACCCCCATAAAACAAAATATGTTTCATTATAAGCCTTAGTTGATCTTGACCTATTTTAACATTATTTAGGACATTAGGTGAGCGCTTCAGGACCGTCAGGTCCTCTAGTTTTGTCGTCATCTGCTGACTTTTTCAAAGTTAATTTTTTTCAAAAAATTCTATTAGGAACATTATCAGAGTGTCAAATGATTTAGATCCAGATCAGGACAGAAAATGTGTCTGTCCTAATCTGGATCCAAACTGTTTGCATTTAGGTTTTCAACAGACAGCAAAGCAGAGGACCAAATTTGCCGCTAGCAAGGAAAGAATTAATTAATAGGGAGAAAATTGAGAACAACTTTAGAGGTTGCCGAATGGGAGTCTTTATTAGAGAAAAGGCATTTGTTTGACATGAATCATATGAAATCAACTCAACAAATAAAATACCGCGGCATGAGATTTCCAACAATGTGGCATTTTGACAAGTGTAGACTCGTATGAGCCTGTGCAGCCTCCTTTGAAGCTTAGAAACTCCAAATGATGTTCAGTCAGTAGCTTAACAGTCATACAATATTCAAGCAACTTGCAAAGGCTCTGATCAGACTGCGCCTATGCGCAGGCTGATCTGAGGCTTTGCTGGTCGCACATACCATATTGTTGGAAATCTCATGTACTGGCTCAATAAACATTTGGACCAACACACAATATTTTTGGGTAACTTACATCACATGTGAAAATGCTTATAATAATCATCCAGCGGGACTTAAGGTCTAATTGTTTGCCTGAGTCTTCATCTACATCCATACTTTGTGTATGTTAGCAGCCAAAGCTCTGGAGAGTCAGCATATGCGCCGGCTCACCTGAGCCTTCACTGCTCACTGATGAGATAAGTACCAAACTCCTGTGTGCAAGCCTATTTCAAGTTTTTCATACACCTTAGATCTAAATAATCATGGGCAGATCCAGAGGGGGGGGCAGGGGGGCGGGACCCTCCCTGGAAAATCACAAGTAGCCTTAGGTTTACTTAAAAATTCTGGTGCAGACCGCCCTCGAGAAGCAGTTGGACCCATTGATCCAACTGCTTCTCGAGGAGGTCCGTATGGCCCTCTTTGAAATATATTGATGACTGAAAAACAACAACAAAAACAGGACCCCACACACACGTATACACACACAGAATTTTCTGGATCCGTGCATGATAATAGATAATCTGGTCTAGAACACTGACTTGCTCCCCCTTGACAGAATTTTCTGGATCTGTGCATGATAACAGATAATCTGGTCCAGAACAGTGCTCCCCCCTTGACTAGATCACAAAACCAGAACCTATCAGAAGTCTGTTGGCAAACAGTAATATTGTGCCTGCAGACTCGCATTCTCGTTAACCCATGCATAAACCATTCCATTACACTGCATGCAAATGCAGTGTAATGGAATGGGTTAGGCATGGGTTAATGAGGATGGCAGACTTGTTAGTTACCACTTGTGACTTGGTAACTAAAAAGTCTGCCATCCTCATTAACCTAGGCATAAACCATTCCGTTAGATTGCATTCGAATGCAGTGTAACAGAATGGGTTACGCATGGGTTAATGAGGATGGCAGACTTGTTAAGTTATCAAATCACCAGCGGTCCACCATTCCTTAATGACAAAATTTTGATATCAACATGGTCAAGGAAACACTGTTAGCTATTCTCTATTTCTCGTCATTTTAGCTCACTGATTTTATTTGGGATGCTACCTTTTTCTGAGATTTGGGGAAAATATTTCATAAAATTTGGGAAAATACGTGCTTAAATACATGAAGTTGGGAAAATAAAGGCCATTTTTGGATTGGGAATGGCTCCCATATAAGGCGGTAAAAATGACCAAATAAAATCACTGTTGCTAATGGTTTGAATAAGTACAATGGATGATCCTAAAGTTCTGATCGTTACCTTGTAGCTTTGTCTAGAGATGTTTTTTAGAGGCATATTATGCACTATTCAAAAGAACAAGCTTATACCTTCATAATGATGCTAATATTTTCTCGCTGTAATGTTTCGTTTAACAAATATAGCACATTATATATGGTCCACTCCATACCACTGGCCTGTTTTCAAGTTATAGAATTATAATATTTGAAATTCAATCTTTCAAGCCTGGCATCATTAATATAACAAAATAAAACTGCTTTGCATTTTTTACTTTTTCTTTCTAATGATTTCCATTCAAATGGTTGAATGGCAAAAGGTTGTTTTGATTCAATATTTAAGCACAATGCCTGAATTGAAATTGACGTCATTTTGAAAACATTGCGGAATTTTCATTTCCCAGAATATTCTATTTTTGTCCATCAATTAGGACTAAAACATGCCAAACCTAATATCGGCAAAATATTGAATGCCAATATTATTTTGGTTTAAACATATTTTATTAGCAAGAACAGTTGACATTATCAAACAGATGTTAACAGTAATTAAGTTACAAGGATTGGAATGGAAGCAACATGCTTATACAATATTATTTTGATAACAAAATATCTTAATCTTTATTGGAATATTGTAAAAAGTGTTATTTTTTACCAAAAAATGATTGATTTTAGATAACAATTTTCAAAATTGTTCATGGTTTCAGAGGGATGCTTTGTGTTCAGTTTAATCCCATAGTGCACCATTTTACGATTATAGCGCACCTTTGGACAATTGGTTGTGTTTTATTTTAAATATACATATGCAAATTTGTGTACTTCTGAATATTGACCTATTTTGTTAACTCGTTTTGATATTCTTATGTGGGTCAATATCACTCTCCAGCGATACCGACTATTCATAATTGCCTCAGAAAAAAAGGCCAATTCATCTTCCTTTGCATAAAATTGTTTTAGCTTTAATACATCTGTTGTTACGGCAGTATGGACTGGGCAAAACTTCAAGTGGTCCAAAATTTGATTATAGCTGAATGTTGCATAGCCATACATTCAAGGGCCTAGGAAACCCAATTCATATAGAAAGTTCGCCATATTGGCTTATAGATGAACATTAAGCAGACATTAACACGAATTGCTGAGACTGCTTTTTGTTTAAATTGTGAGGCATCGTTTATGCACAGTCCGCTTGATAGCTCAGTACATTGAGGGTATGGCTGTTTCGGGGGTGATTTCCAGTCACTCCTTCAAGTTACATAAAACTTGTCAGAGCGGTGTATAGAAAAAGAATATATCATTATTTGGAACAATTTTCAGGCATGCTGCATTGCTGGTTACAGAGATATCACGCCAGGATCAAAACTTTAGGATCATCCCTCGTACGAACTGCTTTTGGTTCATCTAATTGCTAGAGTTTGATCAGTTTGTCATCCCTTGTTCATCAGATTTTTCCTTCTGGCTATGCATTCAACTTACATAACATCTAAAATGTAAACTTTGCAAAACATTTATTAAAATGATTTACCTATGCTAGGAAATGTATGCCCTGTGAAACATAATGTGGAACAGCCTGAACATACACAGCATCGGTTGGGAATGATATACTCAGAAAAACAATTGAAGGATATTAAAATTCTTTTGACATTACAACATTTGAGAATATAATTTTCAAACAAATTATTTTTGTCATTGATAGAATTATCACTAAGCAATTCACCGAAACGCAAATTTGAAATTCACGGGTCATTGGTTACCATACAGTACTTCACCAAATGTACCAACCCTCTCTACCCAAAGTTCACAAGCGAAAAATTTAGCGCTCTCAATTTTTGCTGCAACCTTTACCAGGTCATTGCTTATGTTCTAATTCCGACCACAGACAAAAGTTAACACGAATTTATCAGTCATCGCCCCTAATAATGGGACAACTTCTTCAACAAAAATACAGGAATATGGCATACCCCGGTAAATTTGACTACAAATTTGCAGTAAAACACTGAAAACAGCTTCAAAATTAGGTGTCATTTTTTGGAGGGAGAACAAGCGATGATTTTGGAGACAGTCATATGGAAAACAAACTTTAAAAATCGGTTTCAATCATTTTTGAATGTTTGTGACTTTTCAGTATAGAGGGTTGAACCATTTGGAGCTGTACTGTACTTAAAACATTGAAGCGTGACTAAAATCAAGCATCCATTTTGAGTGCAGATGTCTGGAACTATGAAATGCATGCATACTTAGTAAAGTTTTTATTGTATTGAATGTTAGAGATGGGACTGAATCCAAATATCCTTCAATTGTTTTTCTGAGTATATGTTGAAAAAATTCTCATTTTCATTCTTGCAAAAAAAAATTGACTTCCTTAACCCAATAGCTTAACTTTTTACCAGTAGTGTATCCATTAATTTCCATTTCTTTAAATGGTTCATGTTTGTGAAAGCTGTGGGTCTTGTAAAGTTCTTGAATGGTGTTTTGATTGTAGACTGCTAGTGGCCCGCTTTTAAACAGCAACATTAAACACATTTTCAACAGTAAACTTTATTTACACAAGAGGTTTTTGTCTGAATTGCCAGTTCATTCTGTCGTTATTGATGGTATCTGATGACAGCATATTAACTTTAGGTTCATCAAACTCTTTGTAGGTGTTGTTATTGGTGACGAACTTCTTACTGAAACAGAATGAATAACATTTAATTTCAACTGACAGTACAAATGTACTATGCACAACCCACGTTTAATGTTTGCTTATTACAATGAAACTCTGGGTATTTAAATTGATAACAATGTTCGGGTAGCCAAACTGAGTGTTTCAACAGACGGAAAACCACGATTCAAGAGTAGCTTTTTAAAAGGAAACTAGACGCTAAAATACTAGTAAGTTTTCTGTCATACAAAGCCAAACTTTATAGATTAATTTCACCGTAAATTATGACTAAAGTAGGACCATCTATTGATCCTAACCTGGGAATACTACACAACAAAGTAGCATATCCTTGCAACAAGTGAGCTAATTCACTCACGCTCTACAACGTATCATACGCGGCAATGGTATTGGGATGTAAGAAAAAAAATCTTGGCATTTAAGCCTAATCACCGTTTTTGCACACCTGTGTTTTGATAATGTTTAAAATGAATTAGTATGTAAAAATTGATAAAAAATTTACCATGTGGTTCAAGATTTATGAGGAATTTCACTAAAAGACCTTGACCGGCCAAAATGATGCTTGGCAAACCCTCGTCACCATTTCGCATATAAGTGGTTATAGTGCAGTCTAAGAATACATTAAAATCTTTTTCATATTCTGGTCCTTTATATAGGAATATTTGGTTCTGGTGGAAAGCAGATTACCGCTTAAGCTGGTGCTAGGGGGCATGAGAATCGTTGCACTTTCCATTAGTTCTCATGAAAAGACCCAATAAAACCTAGTCTGCTGTTTTCAAATATTGTAGGTTCTTTCTATTCCTGAAGGATCTATTTTCCAGATTATTTTGAGTTTATTGACAGTTCTCAGAGATAAATTGTAGCTTGTTGTGAATCTCCAATAACTTGCTAAGTTACTGCATGCCAGTGGTTAGCGAATGTTGACATGCATATGTGTGCAAAATATGATCAAAATATACCATCTGGTTCAAGAATTGTGAACATTTTCTCTAACTGGTAACGAACAAATAGACTCACAGTAATTATAGTGCAGACCCAAGGGTCGTGCAATACAGGCTTATTAATATAGATGCCATGAAAAGTAATCTGATGAAGTACATCGTGAATTACAGCCAACTTATTTGAATTATTTCCTTAAATGTCTTTAGACTACAATCTACGGAAAAAATTGTGGATCTTTACTGGGGTTTCTGGCCTAAATCTTATGTTACATGTACATCTGGGCCATGGCATGAGAAAACATAACTTTGTTGAATGCTATCAAAAAGGTATAGACCAGCATCATCGATTTTTATATTCGCTATCCATGCAAGGTTTCCACATTCTAATTTGTCTTGGTTGCTGACCAGGCTGGTACTTGGTCAGAAACCTCCAAAAACTGATATTCTCGCAACAAGGCCAGTAGTATATTGGCTACTTTAGTGTCAATGACGTCACGAAATCCAAATAAGGGTACCCTTATGGTGGTGTCTCGATAAGTCAACGGGGGAACTCTAGGAAGAATAGAATAGATGGCCACAATGTGACCCCTGCGACATTGGATGATCCTGCGTTCGGTTACACCTGGGACAGACTTGGGGTCAATTACTTTGAAAAAAGTAATTTATTACTTACAATTACATTGGAAATTGTTCAATTAAATTATAATTACAATTACATGGCTTTTGAGCAAAGTAATTAATTACATACAATTACTTTACCAAATGTAATTAATTACATTGCAATTACATTTCACTGCCACTTAGATTCATCAGATTTTAATTTCAGAGATATATGTGTTTAAGGTTGATTCTGTTTTTAGGACTTCGTCTATTATTGTCAAGTGTTGCAACTTAAAAGAAATGAAATGTACAAAATCTGTGTTTTGTGGTTGATGACATGAGAAAACGATGAGAAATAACAGAAATTATTATTTTTTTTTTTTTTTTTGGGGGGGGGGGTGAGGGTCATTTGTAAATTGCCAAAGTTTTCAAACTAATTGTTAACTGCAGAACAAAGTTCCGGAATACACATTGGCCTGACAAAAGTCTTATAATTGTGGAAGATAAACCATGGAAATGATTTTGTAAAACTAGCTTAAATGCCAGAGAATAACTGTCATCAAAAAGTGTTGATAAGAAATTTGTGTGGCCCTATGAGACATGAAAATTGGCAAAAAAAAGTGCAAACATGAATATCAGATAGTGATGAACTAAAATATTACTTGTGTGTGAAATACTGGCGTTGCTTGGAACATCTCTTTTATTTTATTTTTATATTTTGGTTATTTATATCAACAATGATAGGCCCCAGGTTCACTGAAGTTATGAAATCTAATGTAATTTTCTGAATCACATTTTATTATTATTATTTTTATTATTATTTATTTTATTATTTTTATTATTTTTATTATTATTATTATTATTATTATTATTATTATTATTATTATTATTATTATTATTATTATTATTATTATTGAAGATGGCAAATAAGCAGTTTTAGGATTTGAAAATAATGTAGTGGATAGATTAGGTCATGCACCTTAGCATATGAGTGTGTTGATACTAGGTGTGAAAATTTAACAAATTGCCTTCAAGGAGTCAATTCACTAACCAACACTATTGTCTGAGTATAAATACTATTGTCGAGATGTTCACACCTTCTTTGTTTTTGTATTATTTTTGGTAACTTAACTATTAAAAGTTGATTGTCACAAAGCCATATATTTTACAAGCAGATGAACAAAGAATATATAATTTACTTCAAAAAGGGTGCTTTCAAATTAGCAGAGGTAACATACACTTATACAGTCTGTGTCTGGGGTAAAATTGTTATATGCTATTCTATGTCTATACTAGCATGGCTAGTTCCAATTCTCATTTGCTCCATGTTGCATTCAACTTTTCATATAATTGAGTACAACAAATGTCAAATGATATATGCATTTACAAAGACCCAGAATCATTTAGCAGCATTTTAAACATCTATGATAATCTTCTAAAGGTATCTGAATGACATAAATGATCTGAAAAGTAATTAAAAAGTGGTTGAAAGTAATTGTTAATTACGCCCATTTTTACCATGTAACTAATTACATTCAATTACTGTAATTAAAGAAATGTCTTAATAACAATTACATGCAATTACTTAAGAAAATGTAATTAAATCACAATTAATAACAATTACAATTTTAATTACCCCAAATCTGACCTTGGATGGTTAGCAAACACTTTAGACCACGGGAAGGTAGCGTCACGTCCTAGATTATCCTTCCCTCCACCTCCTCACCTCATTTTTTCACCTTTCCTTATTCTCCTCCCCTCCTACTCCTCCTCCTTTTTCTCCTATACCATTGCACTTTTACATACAATAAATTACCACCACCACCAGCCAACACTAAGATTCTGCCACCACTTTCACCAAAATTTCCACCACCACCACACCACTTACACCTCATCCTCTCCTCCTCAATTGTCAACTCTAAGATTCTCGTTGAGAAGGAATTTGATCTTGGATAGTGGGGGGACTATACCGGACCAGACCATCCCAGATTCTACCAGTGCATATCAATTTCACATAACCAAATACATAACCTCTTCATGCAGCTTCCAATATTTCAAATGTTATTGTATATAAAAGTGCAATGTCATTGTTATGTCATGTCATATCTCAGCATATTAAGGAACTTCCGGGAGCCTTTTTAAAACATAAAATGCGGTATTTGATGGTGAGCAAGAAAAAATCCATTATTCATGTGAAGATGGGATAGAAAAATCCACCCCTCGTGATTACATGCCTAGTGATGTCACACAGTGATCCTGGGCACGGATTTTTCTATCCCACCCTCACACTCATGAAAGATTCTTATGTTTTCTTTCATAAAAGTCTCATGAATGCTCAAGAGCAGGTTCCCTACTATTTACAGTATCAAAGATTGCTATGAACAAGTTGTCTTAATTACGCTGACAAAACAGGTAATCATAATGATTGGAAAAAATACAAATATTACAGAAATAAGGTAAACAATAAAAAAAAACATGCTAAGGAATATTTTTATAACAATTTAGATATAATTGTTTCAGATTTTTCAGAATAATGATAAACGCAAATTCTGGAAAGTAATTCGTCACTTTGTCAAAAATAATAATTCTACTTCTTCAATTCCTCCTTTATGTTCAGCACTTCCATCTGGTGACAACCAATGGCATTTTAATGATCAGGACAAAGCTAATTGTTTGAATGACTATTTTGCCTCTATCTCAACTGTCAATGACGCAAATACCCAGTTACCTCCTTTTACTAAACTTACTGATAACTCTCTATCTCAAATAATTTGCACTGAAGAAGAAATAGAAAAAACAGTTGAAGTTCTCAACCCTAACAAAGCAAGTGGCGATGATGGTATAAGCCATAAAATGCTCAGGGGTGTCTCCAAATCCGTTTCAAAACCCTTATGTATTTTAATGAATAGATCTTTTGAAGAGGGAATATTCCCTGATATTTGGAAAATTGCCAATGTTATTCCCATATTTAAAAAGGGAGATAAATCTCAGCCATCTAACTACCGTCCAGTTGCATTATTGAGCTGTATTGGTAAACTGCAAGAAAGGATTGTTTTTAAAAATATGTATAACTTTCTACTCGACAATAATCTTCTATACAAGTATCAATCTGGCTTCTTACCTCACCACTCAACAGTTTTTCAGTTAATTGATATCTTTCATAATATATGCCAGGCCTTTGATAATAATATGTTTTCTTGCATTGTGTTCTGTGATGTGTCAAAGGCATTTGATAGAGTCTGGCATAAGGGTCTTTTATTTAAGCTACGGCAAAATGGCATTGAAGGGAAACTATTAGAATGGTTAAACAGTTATTTAAGTCAAAGAAAGCAGAAAGTTGGTCTAAAGTCTTGCTTTTCATGTTTAAAGTCTATCTTTGCAGGGGTGCCGCAGGGGTCGGTTCTTGGACCTCTTTTATTTTTGGTATACATAAATGATATAGCTGAACATCTTCTTAGTTTGACAAGGTTGTTTGCAGATGATAGCTCACTTTTTTATTCTGCAGCACACATTGATGACATAGCTGGTATAATTAACCATGATATGCAGTTGTTGTCAAACTGGGCTAGACAGTGGCTAGTAACATTTAATCCCATGAAAACTGAAGCTGTTTTATTTACTCTTAAAAAGGTTAATATCTTACCACAACTTGTTTTTGATAATATTCCAATCAATTTCGTAGATAGCCACAAACATCTTGGTGTTACCTTCAGTAGTACAGGGCAGTGGCATTCTCATATTGAAAATATTGTCCTATCGGCGACTAAAATTTTGGGAATAATGCGTAAGCTAAAATACTCCATTAGTAGAAATGCTCTCAACCAAATGTATATGTCCTTTCTTTTACCAGTTGTAGAATATGCCTCAGTTGTATGGGATGGATGCTCTGAACAGGACTCACAAACCTTACAAAAAATCCAAAATGAAGCCGCCCGCCTTGTTACAGGTTTAACTAGATCTGTGTCATTAGAAAACTTGTTCAAAGAATGTGGATGGACAACTTTGTCAAAAAGAAGGCAACAACATAAACTCTCTTTCATGTATAAGGTAAATAATGGCATTGTACCTTCATATATACAAGATTTAATTCCTCCTTTAGTTAGTGAAATTTCAAATTACCCTCTGAGAAATAATAGAAATATATCGGTGCCCTTTAATTGAACTAGTATCTCACAAAAATCATGTATTCCCTCTTCCATTAGACTTTGGAACTCCCTTGAAGATGACTTAAAAAATCTATCAACATTACAAACCTTTAAAAAACATATTACTTCAAGTTTCAATAACTCATGTGTTCCTTCTCACTTTACTATAGGAAATAGATATATCTCTATATTGCATGCACGACTTCGAAATAATTGCAGTAACCTTAATAATGACCTTTTTAGAAATCATCTCCGTGATAATCCTTTATGTGATTTATGTGGCATGATAGAGGACGCCATCCACTACTTCTTTCATTGTAGAAAGTTTACACTGGAACGGCAGGTTTTTAATGACACAGTTAGAGTTTTCCAACCATTAAGTATTGATATGATTCTATGTGGTAATTTTAATCTGAATATGGAAAACAATATAGCCCTGTTCAGAGCTGTCCACAGATATATACATGCTACTAAGCGTTTTAAAACCAGTTGACTCTTTGCTTGAAGTTTTCTTTGAAACATATTTTGTATATTAATAAGTATACTTATGACCAATTTGTTCTATTCCCAAGTTGAAGGGGTTCCTGGCAGTCGTACTATTATTTTTTTTTTGTTTTTTGTATGTTTTTCTTTCAATTATCCAATATTAGTTACTTACTTATTTATTAATCTACTATTCTGATGTTCGATATTTTCTTCTTTCATATATATTAATCTTCATTTATTTATTTATTTCCTTATTTATTTTATTTATTTATTATTATTTTTTTATTTATTTATTTATTTATTTATTTATTTATTTATTTATTATCTATTGATCATTTCTTTTATATTTATTTGCTTATTTATTTATTTATTTATTTATTTATTTATTTACTTATTTATTTATTCTGATATAATCTTGTTTATGTTACTATCTGTTTTGCTTTGATTACAACTTGTTAAGTTAACATATGCGTTTGTATATATAGCCATGTTTGTAAGCTATTGTGTATATATAGAATGTAGGGGAAGGGTCGAAACTAATGTTGTGAGAACTTGTGACCCAACCCCATTGCTGTAAATATTTTGGCAATAAAATATGTTTAAACTAAACTAAACTAATTAAACTAATTACGCTGAGCGTCTGCCTTTTTTATATCGGTTACATGACTGAAAAAGTGAATATGATCAGGAAATGCCACAATAACACACTGCAGGTCAACCCAGGATAACGTAAGGAAGAGATACATATTACTAAGAGTCACATGACATCAAGAAGACAAAGTAAAACAACCAGCTCTCTCTATCTCATTGAGATGATTGCGAAACTAGAAAGTAAACTATAAGCAAGAACAAAAAGGTTATCTACTCATTATGCTCTATTAGCTGACCAAGTTTGAAGCTCACAGCTGTTATAGTTTTTTAGATATCTTGAGTACAAAATTTCATTATGACCCTTTAAAAGGGGCATAACTCCACAAAGGGGGTTAATCCAGACTTAAAAAATACATGTCAATTATTTTTTGATGAGGAATCCATATGTGAAATTTCAAAACTGTATTTTAATAAATTTTGTAAAGGACGCACGCACGGACGGACGAACACACGCACGGACAAGCCAAAAGCAACATGCCCCTTCACTTTTCCAAAGTGGGGGGCATAACAAAACGCAAACCCCCACAAATAAACAATGAAGCAACAAATATAAAACAGACACCTTATAAGGACAGACAGCAGCCAAGCCCACCACAGGGTGTTTGTACTAGTTTTACTGGCCAAATCTCTATCGTAGATTCTGCTGTTGCCAAAACAAAAAAAAATGTTAAGCTCAAGTGGAGGCTTCCAAACTAAACAAATGTATTACCACAGGGAAACAAATCAATTTACATAATGTAATGATACAAAGAAATGGGCTATCAAATCATAGAAAGTCTGAGCTGTACAAAAAAAACTAGTTGAGCCACAGTAGGCCCAACCAAAGTCAACAATCGAAAGCTCTAACTTAAGCCTGACTCACCTGACTGTAAACTTTCCACGCAAAGACTTGAAACTGCCAGCTAGTGTAGGGCTTGTACAACAGCCGCCATCTTTTCTAAAGTATATACAGGCTATTCCCATCATCATACAGAAGAGAAGAATAGTACCCCAGAGCTGTAACTGTTCACGCCTGAAAGTAAACATTAAACTGCTAATGTAGGGCTTGTACAACAGCCACAATCTTTTCTAAAGTATATACAGGCTATTCCCATCATCATACAGAAGAGAAGAATAGTACCCCAGAGCTGTAGCTGTTCACGCCTGAAAGTAAACATTAAACTACTAATGTAGGGCTTGTAAAACAGCCACCATCTTTTCTAAAGTATATACAGGCTATTTCCATCATCATACAGAAGAGAAGAATATCATTTAATGTCACTGGTTGTTCAGATAGATCTTTATCATATTATGTCACTATGGTTGTTCAGATAGGTCTTTATCATATACGAGGGTCTGGATGGTGGGGGGTCTGGTATTCACTATTCATAAAAAATTTAGCCCATTATTCATCTCATTAAAATTTTGGGTTATTCATTAAAATAAGACCAATTATTCATTAAAAGTAAGAAAGGTGGCAAAGAAATCTGATTATTCACTATTCATTAATTTTTTCTTCAATTCATTAAAAAAATAGGATTATTCATTATTTTTTAGGCTCTCATTATTCACTATTCATTATTTTTGGCATATTATTCACTATTCATTATAAAAAAGGGCCATTATTCACTAATCATTACACCCCATCTAGACCCTCATATACTGTTACTGGTTGTTCATATATAGGTCTCTTGGCTCTCGTTTGTGATGTCTAATTGTGAAGTTGTAACTTTCCCATTGGTATCCTGGGTCAGGTGTGGTTCTTGATTGTATCGATTCATAATCTTTTCCCTCTTTCTTACGTTTATCATATTATGTCACTGGTTGTTCATATAAGTCTTTATCATATTATGGCTGTTCAGATAGGTCTTCATAGTAGATAATGTCACTGGTTGTTCAGATAGGCCTTTATCATATTATGTCACTATGGTTGTTCAGATAGGTCTTTATCATATTATGTACCTGGTTGTTCAGATAGGTCATTGTCATATTGTGTCCCTGGTTGTTCAGATAGGTCTTTATCATATTATTTCACTATGGTTGTTCAGATAGGTCTTTATCATATTATGTCCCTGATTGTTCAGATAGGTCATTATCATACAATGTCACTAGTTGTTCATATAGGTCGTTATCATATAATGTCACTACTTGTTCATATAGGTCGTTATCATATAATATAACTGTGGTTGTTCAGATAGGTCTTTATAATATTATGTCACTATGGTTGTTCAGATAGGTCTTTATCATATAATGTCACTAGTTGTTCAGAAAGGTCTTTATCATATTATGTCACTGGTTGTTCATATAGGTCTTTATCATATTATGTCACTGGTTGTTCAGATAGGTCTTTATCATATTATGTCACTATGGTTGTTCAGATAGGTCTTTATCATATAATGTCACTAGTTGTTCATATAGATCTTTATCATATAATGTCACTGGTTGTTCATATAGGTCTTTATCATACTATGTCACTATGGTTGTTCAGATAGCCCTTTATCATATTATGTCACTGGTTGTTCATATAGGTCTTTATCATATTATGTCACTGGTTGTTTATATAGGTCTTAATCATATTATGTCAGTATGGTTGGTCAGATAGGTCTTTAACATAATATATCACTGGTTGTTCATATAGGTCTTTATCATACTATGTCACTATGGTTGTTCAGATAGCCCTTTATCATATTATGTCACTGGTTGTTCATATAGGTCTTTATCATATTATGTCACTGGTTGTTTATATAGGTCCTAATCATATTATGTCAGTATGGATGTTCAGATAGGTCTTTAACACAATATGTCACTGGTTGTTCATATACGTCTTTATCGTATTGTGTCATTATGGTTGTTCAGATAGGTCTTTATCATATTATGTCACTGTGGTTGTTCAGATAGGTCTTTATCATATTATGTCACTGTGGTTATTCATAGGTCTTTATCACATTATGTCACTGTGGTTGTTCAGATAGGTCTTTATCATATTATGTCACTGTGGTTGTTCAGATAGGTCTTTATCATATTATGTCACTGTGGTTATTCATAGGTCTTTATCACATTATGTCACTGTGGTTGTTCAGATAGGTCTTTATCATATTATGTCACTGTGGTTGTTCAGATAGGTCTTTATCATAATTATGTCACTGTGGTTGTTCAGATAGGTACTTAATTGGTTTGTGGGTTACAAGAAGGTGGTGAAAGAAATTTAAAAATGTAAAACATGACAATGCTTAACATTTGGACACGAGATTTCGGTAATGATCGTGTAGATGAAGGCTCAGACAAAAATTTGACCTACCGCTACGCTTGATATGTCAGAATGGGCGCTTATTAGATGCATTCATGTGTGGATCCAGAGGGGGGACAGGAGGTCCATACCCACCCCCCCCCCCCCTGAAAAATCACAAAAATATAGGGTTTCTTAGCAATACTGGTCCGGATCCCCTGAAAAATCACAAAGCTACCAAGCCAGCATTCAATGTTGGGCCATCATCGGCACACCAGCGAAACGCCATCTAAATTGCGTTTCGCTTGCGGGCCGACGATGGTCCGCTTCTAGTTGTATTGGATCCACTCATTAACTTAAAAAAACAAACAAACAAAAACACGATCTCAAAGTTGGGCCCGCTCTGAAAAAACTTTCTGCATCCGCGCATGGCATTACATGCATTACATGTGCGGATCCAGAAAGTTTTGCCAGAAGGGGTCCACCTCTAACAACGTTATTTTTATCTATTTATTTATTTATTTTTTTTTTGGGGGGGGTGAGGGGAGAGAAGATCAAAATAGCATTAAAAGCGGGTCATCCTCAGCCTGATGATGGCCCAACATTGAATACTGGCTTCGTAGCTTTGCGATTTTTAGGGGATCCGGACCAGTTTTGCTAAGAAACCCTATATTTTCGTGATTTTTATTGGGGGGTCCGGACCCCCCCCCCCCCTTTGGATCCGCGCATGCATTTGCGTATGCAATAAATACCGAAATTTCGTGTGTTCATTTTACAGAACTGTAAACTTACATAGCCCTTATTGGTCCAGGTTCACAACAAGTGAACTCCATCTGGAGCTCACAGCACTCTGGTAAGTCAGGGTCGTCACAAAAGTAGATGTTTCCTTGTCTCCAACCAATATCTTCATTGCGCATGCACTTTTTGCATTCTGAAAAAAAAAGCTTTTGAGAAATGATACTTTGTTCTTGTACGAAAGTCTGATAGGGTCAAACAAAAATAAAATAAAATAAAGTTCGCATGTCAAGGAGAAGTTTCTTTTACGCACCAAAACACGTTTTATATAGACGGTTATTTAAATAGATCATGAATAGGTCCTATGTGTCCCAAATTTATTTCGAATTATCTAGTATTTCGAATAATCGGACTTCGAATTTTCGAGGTTTAACTGCATGTTGATTTAAAAGAAAAGTTTAAATAACTTACAATTAGACACAAATTGATCTCTCTCTCTCTCTCTCTCTCTCTCTCTCTCTCTCTCTCTCTCTCTCTCTCAATACGGTTATTCCAAGATGCATACGCATCGTGGTTAATGATGGCTTTTAAATAACAATGCTAGCTTCGATCGAACGTATAAACTGGTGGTTTGCGCTTGCAGAAATGATATAGCTTTCCATGGTCTTGACATTAATAATTATTACACAATTTGCAACAATTGCCGTCTGCCCTCTCATCTGCGTTTGTACTTTGGTAGCTATATTGCAAACAGTATAAACCCATATCAGACTACTCTCTTAGGAGAAGTCCATGCGCGGATCCAGAAAATTTTGTCAGAGGGGATCCAACTTTGACAACGTTTTTTTTTTATCTTTGGAAATAGCACGGCCATCAACAGTCACGGCCTTCGGACCGGCCCGCCTGTGAAACGCCATTTAAATGGCATGGCGTTTCTCTGGCGTGCTGATGATGGCCAAACATTGAATGCTGGCTCTGTAGCTTCGTAATTTTTCAGGGAATCTGGACCATCTTTGAAGTCCGTAATTATTTGTCTCAAAATGTGAAAATACTTGCACTATGCTAATGCTATTCCCTATATGTCATTTTCAAAGCAAACAAAACAGAGAAGGCATAGTTACTGGCCCCGAGGTTATAAGACTTTTTCATGCTCAACTCAGCTGAGCACGAAATTTATCCTGCTCATAAATGTAAAAATGCCAACAATAGTTGGCATTTAACACTTATTAGCATGATAAATACAATATCTTAGACTTAAAGCGAGAAACCTCTTTAGTTTTTATAAGCAGTTGAAAGTTGAGTTGAGCATGAAAAAAGTTTTATAACCTCGGGGCCTGGTCACATTTAAAGGGCTCAACCAGTGTACATGACATTGTGTTAAATGCGCTACAGACATAGTTTACAAGGATACCAAAATTTGCCATATTTTAACCCTTTGTAGACTGGGCTCGTTTCCAAACAGTGAGGACCATGTGCGGATCCTGAGGTGGGGACAGGGAGGTCCGGACCCACCCCCTGAAAAATCACAAAAATATAGGGTTTCTTAGCAATACTGGCAAGGATCCCCTCAAAATTACAAAGCTACCAAACAAGCATTCAATGTTGGGCCACCATCGGCACGCCAGCGAAACGCCATTTAATGATGGCCCGCTAATTGTAGTATTTGGTTCCCATCTCCCCTTCATGAACTAAAAATACATAAACGAAAAAGTTGTAAAAGTTAGAAAATAGGGGGAAAGTTGGACCACCTCTGACAAAACTATCTGGATCCACGCATGAGGACACTGGGTCTGCACTGTTTGCTTGTACAAAATCGAACTTCAGAGAAAGAAATACAATGTTTTATAACCTGTGACCGATCAGTATCTCGGACCCAATATACTGGGTCCGAGTCAGTATATACATTGGACCATCCTGACTTTATTATATGTAGCTTTATGAACTGTTCCATTGGTCTTAAAAGTGTCTGAAAATGGTTTTAACTTACCATCGAATTATCATGATGGCTATCTCATTATAGCGCCTTATATTAATATTCCAATTTCTCACAAAAATGCACAACGAACGAATACATGCTGGTGAAATTCGAAAGTTTTTGTATGTGGTGTGGGAGTGTGTGCGGACATTAATCCACTCGCTAAAGATCGTTGATTATCTTCCCGCACATATACATACACCATGCAATAATTTATCCTTACAGGTTTTCAAAGTGAAAAAGCTATTTATTACAAATTTCAAACATCCTGAATTTTGATTCATTTTTTTTCTTTTATTCTTTTTGTTTATGGTCCAAAACATATGCTATATGTGAGACTGTATATTAATACCCTTTTCAATCTTGATACTGAAAACCCTTTTTTAGACCCAGGGTATACACTGTTTGATAAGAATAAGTAAGATAAAATCATTCTTCAGGGACAGAAATACATGTACATCATTTTATAGAAATTTCGAAATGTGACCCCTTTAGATACAAAATGGACACTTTTGTATTAATATGTAGGGAATAATCTAGACTTGCCCAAATCCCTACATTTAAGAATTAATTTGAGATGAACGGTCCTTTTAATTGTTTAAAAGAGTAAAAGTCCCTTTAACCAAGACTTCAAAATGTATATTTTACTCAGATTTTGAATATTGTGTATGAGGGTATGGATGGGGTATAATGATTAGTGAATAATGGCCATTTTTATAATGAATAGTGAATAATGAGTCAAAAAAATGAATAGTGAATAATGAGGGCCTAAAAATTAATGTATAATCCTATTTTTTTAATGAATTGAAGGAAAAATTAATGAATAGTGAATAATCAGATTTCTTTGCCACTTTTCTTACCTTTAATGAATAATTAGTCTTATTTTAATGAATAACCCAAAATTTTAATGCGATGAATAATGGGCTAAATTTTAAATGACTAGTGAATACCAGACCCCCCCCCCCCCCCATCCAGACCCTCTATTATAGTATTAAAGGGAATAAAGGAAACTGAAATTTTATATTTAAAAGAAAGGCTAAAAGACAGACGAAAAGAATGTACAGACTTTTGAAAGTCTAGGAATAATCCATCATAATAAAAATGGGCATAAACAGCAACTTACCAGCCACGTTTATCAAAACTAACACAAAAACAATCCCTATGATCTGTAAAAACCCTTGCCACAAAGCCAACATGTTCCTCGTTTCTACTTGTATATTATTTTCATTTTATATATAATCCTCAATACCATTCTCGCCTGTCTAAGACTCTCGTATCACAATGTATCCGATGCTTATTAACACTTTGCATGCTGCGTCATTTTCATGCCTTTGTTGTCGTCTACTGACTTTTTTTCAAAATTAACTTTTTCAAAAAATTCTTCCATGAATACTATCAGGGCGTCACACGGCTGGGACCCATATCAGGACCGACGTCCTGGGTCCAAACTATTTGCAAAGGCCAACAGCAAAAGTCGCCGCTAGCAAGGAAAGAGTTAATCCTTAAAGCGCAAGTCACGACTGCATTTTATTATCCCCTGACGAAGTCGGAGGGATATAGTTTTGGCGTCGTCGTCCGTCCGCCCGTCAATTCCGCCCGTCCGCCATACTTTTTGTCCGTCCGGAACCATATGTCAGTGCCGACTGGTCAGATTTAATGCATATTTGGTATAGATGATTAGTACCATGGATTCTCGATATCCTATAAGTTTCTTCAAAAACGACACCTTAACACTTGAGTTATTGCCCTTGTCTTAGTATACGCGGTTATAATGCAAAACCTTTTTAATTTTTTTTTTTTGTGCAATGATCTTCACATTTCCTCAACGCTATTATATTTAACAACTTCTCATTGCCTAGTGTCTGTATATAAGCATGGCAGTGTCAACATTTCATCCTTCCCCTTTGACCCTCCCTACGGGGTCAAAGGTCAAATATTCAAATTTCTCAATAACTAACTTAAGGCAGTTGGGTGGAAAGGTCAGATATTGAAATTGTGCAGATGTAAGAATATTTTTTATCAAACTAAGCACTAAAACTATACTTGACAAGCGTTTGTTATGATCTGAATGATACCTTTCTTTCTTTCTCTATATACTGCCAGACCCTCTTTCGAGTATTATCGGCAGCTGTACTTTGTACACTCCGGGTTGCAGGATGAAAGCCTACAAGTAACCATATCTAAATTACCGTAGGGCTCTTTAACCTGCACAGGGGGTGACTTTCCCTGCACCGAAGGTGAACTTAGGGTTTAGATAAATGGGATTTATGTTTGTGATTTACATGTTTCTCTAAAATAACCCTTCATCGGGGGATATAAATTCCCATGTCGGACTTTTGAGGACATCGAGTGTTCGCATCTCATTCTGCCAGGACACTACCTGTATTTTTAATTCCTTAGCAGGTGGCAGAGTCGCCATAGTAACCATGCATAGCTTAAGGCGTTTCATCCACTGGACTGTTACAATGCTTTTATAGTGAAACAGATTATCGAAAATTTGTAGCATTACTATTAGAATATTTTTCTGCGCGTGTGCATCGAACATTGATCAGAGTGTACATCAGATTTTACATCAAATGAAACAAGCATAAATTTAGTATCATTTATAATTTCAATACATTTCATAACAAATAAAGAAAAACGCGTTGATAAGTCTACCCAACACGTACACAGACACAGTCTGATCATCGGTTGACCTATGTTAGGCCCTGATAAAGTATGTAGAGAGATCTGCTGTATTTTCGCCCTCCCTGATCAGTAAGATTTAAGCCGAATGAACGTTCCCCATTTCATCAATCGGACGGGTTCATTTCAAATTTTACAGCTGTTGGTGTCGGTTTTTAAATTTTATTGAAAATTTAGAGGAACCATCTGAGAGCGAACAGTGAAGACCCTGATTTAAATAAAATAATAATAACTCTACGATAGGCAATTCGAACCAGATCATGTGGAGTTACTTCTTGTATAGCAAACAGCGTGGACCTAGATCAGGCTCGACACTTCATAATGAATTTGATTACCGTCGCAAGAAAATCGCTTTCTTGCATGCTGCCGCGTAGATGAGTCTACACAACTTTTGCAGTCTGATCATCGCTCGGGATATCAAATTTATTCAATAGTGTGCGCGAACAGTGAAGACCCTGTCTAAACGCCGCATTCTTTGGACGTGCTGTTTCGCAAGTTAAGAGATAGCGAAAAATAAAGGCGATGATCAGACTGCGCAGATGCGTATTCTGTCCTGCACCTTTGCTGTTCGGAGGTAACAAAGTCAGGTTTTCTCGCGACGTGTACAGTCACGAAAACTGATCATTTCCACTGTCCACAAATGGGAGTGGTAATCAAAACAGTTTAAAACTGTCCATATCACAGTGGAGACACTGATCAAATGTACAAAGGGTTACAGTGCGTCCAAACGGACGAGGAATGATCGTTGTGGCAGCTTTTTTCATGCGCTGGTGTGTCAAATGATAAAGTCGCTTTAGACTCACAAATTGTTGCGAAACAAAATTTTGAAGGAAACGGGGACTATGATAAACAGTGAAGACCTAGAGGAAATACTGCACAAACGACTGTTCATCGGGGTCTACACTGTATTCTAGAACAGATTCGATCTCCAGAGAAAGAAATGAAATATTTTTTTATGAAATCCCTCAATATATAAAATGGGCCGTCCTTACCTAACCGTTCAAACTTTGTGGACAATTCCGTTGATCTATAATCTGGTACTGATCGCACATGCGCAAATGCCACTCATTAAAGCACATGTTTACGTATCCAAAGTGAGACTTTGACAGTGAAAACACGGGTGGCATTACATCAGAGTCTGCTCTGTTTTCTATGACAATATAGATCTTCAGAGAAAGAAGTGTGGAATATCGAATTTAGTTGTAAAGGGAATAAAGATCCGTCTACAGGTATACATAGATAGCATTTGTATATCGCACATGCGCCAAAACCCCTGATAAAAGCTGATGTTGGAGAAGCCAGAAAACCGTGTAGATCCAAATCAATTAATCACTAATGCGAAAATATGTTAATACCATATGAGAGCGTTAGCACATAAGTATTCCTTCTTCCCAAGCACCACACGGATATGGAATCAACTACCACAGCAGGCTGTCTCAGCACCTAGCTTAGAGGTGTACAAGCTGCTGCTCCAGAAATCCACCATGTAAAGCAAGAAAGTCGTTTTTAACCTGTACATATTCTGTTTTAATTTGCACCACAGTCACGTTTCGGGCGACACATGTACAGTATAGTTCGACAATACCCGGGTTTCCGAGGGATGAACCAAAATGGAAGAAGAAGAAGCATGCACACGCAGCATTGACATTATTTTATAAGCGTCTTTTTTTCTTGCAATCGTTTTTTTTTTTAATTTTACCTTTTTTCTAAAACAAATTTCAGATATACGATATACTATCTGTTTGAATCCAATAAAAATCCCGTTGTCGTGCCTGATCTGGGTCCATTTTGGTTGGGGGAAAAATCATCAGATGACACAAATCACCTCACGCAACCACACAGCATGGGGTCCATTACGGCGTGTTGGTTTATTGGTAAATACGGCTTATCCATATAATCAGTGAAGACCCAAATGAGGTGACTGAGTTCTGTGGCGTTTCTTAAAAGTCAAAATAATTTCAAGATTCTGATTGTGATATAACATACTTGTAAATAATGGTGCCAGTCGAATTATAATTATTTATATTACAAAATTAATGCCGTATTTTCATAATTTATTATTTAAGAAATATAAATATTACCCGAATTTCCCACTCTTATAAGTTGGACCAGTCCATTTCTTAACCAAGGGCTGTATGGTGGTACTTATATTTTTTATTTAGTTATTAATAGAACCTTTTATAAGAAACCATGGAGACCATGATCAGACGCCGAAGAAAAATTAAATTAGCTAATGAGTCCAATTTCCCACTCTTATAAGTTGGACCAATCCATTTCTGAACCAAGGGTTGTATGGTGGTATTTATATTCTTTATTCAGGTTTTAATAGAACCTTTTATATAAAACCGTGGAGACCCTGACCAGACGCCGAAGAACAAAGTTTAAATGATCTAACGAGTAGTAGATACTGACAAGTCGGCTCTTCTTTAGATAATCTTTTCGCAGTTTTTACACCGAATAGACTCCGTCAATTCTCACATTATATAATTGGCAAAAAATTGAAGCCATTCAAGTAGAACAATGTGTCAATTAACTCTTTGCATGCTGAGTAATTTTGCCAGTTATCTAGTTGTCTGCCGTCCCTTCTTAAATGGGCCTATGAAACAATATTTCAATGTTTATCCTTTAATTACAGAAATACCAACACAGTGTCAACGTTTCTCACTCAAATAGTTTGAATCCAGATCAGTTCGACGCTTTTTCGGGCCTGATCTGGATCAACACTGTTTGTACCAAATTTATCGCCACTAGCAAGTGAAGAATCTTAACCAATTTAGGTCAATAGAATTTCCCACTCTTGTCATTTGGGCAAGTTCATTCTGTATTAAGTCGGGTGGTATTTTTATTTTTTATTAAAAATAAGAATATTCTTGATGAAAAAAGTGAATACCCTGATCAAGCGCAACTTATAGAATAGATAAATAAATAAATAAATAAATAAATAAATAAATAAATAAATAAATAAATAAATAAATAAATAAATAGTCTTTGACGCTAAAAAAAGCTGAGTTACAGACACGCGATTACTAAAGTGTATGTGTGGTCAATACCTGTTGTCACCTTGGATACAGTTGCTAAAAATAGACTATCGTGGAAAGCTTGTGAAAAATGTCAAAGGGTTGTATCAGGAAAAATTAAAAAGGCTACATCAAATTTTATTTTAATTGTATGAAAAATATACCAATTTGTTCGCAATTGAACTGAGCATAGTGTCCCGTTTGCACAGGGAAAATATATTGAATACTTTAATAACTATGACCGAATATCTACCAATGAGCTGATCTCAAAAAGCCTGTTTTACTATATAATTTAATCATTCTTAGGGTTCTATCAAAAACCATCAAAAAGGACGAAGAGTTTGCAGAGGGAAATTCATAAAAAATATATCAGAATAATCGCAAGATATTTAGGTAAAACATTTGTTTGCACAGGAATTCTGCTTTAATAATTTCAAAAGATATAGTATAAAAACTAACACCTTCCATTATAATTCCCTATTACCGCTTCAGCGCACCGCAGCTACCTGGATGTCCGTTAAAGTCCCGTATGACGAATTTGTCTTGTTTAATATATGTTTTTGTCATACACTTCAGCAGATGCTTGGTCTAATATCAAGCTTCAGTACTTTACCTATATTATAGTGTTGTCGGCTACAGCTTCGGCCTAGATCCAAACTGTCTGACATCCTGGTGATGTTCCTGAAAGAAGTTTTCGAAGGTTGGTCACCAGACGCAATTTGCACAGGTATGTGTACATTTCACTTTTATAGGGTTTCTTCAAGCAAGATCAAACTTTTAGATATTCGTCTGCTGCGAAATTATAGGTGACGCTTTAAGGGTATATTTTCTGGAATCCCGCTGGAATTGTCATGTTTTAGAAAGCCTTTCATCTATAGAGCAAGGCGGTTCACACGAAAGCCGCAAATATTCAGATATACGTGTCTGGATGGGATCTATCGATTAGCGATTAATGGTCTTATTTTTTATAGTGATTAGCGATTGATTCCCTGATTTTTAACGAATAGCAATTTTTGTGACCTAAAAATTCACGATTAAGCCAAACTGTTCGAAATTAGACGTTTTCTGTGAAAATGTCTTTATTGAGTGGCAATTATTTATACGATGTGGGGTTTGGGGACCCCGCCCCCTTCCACAGCCATCCCCCATCCAGTACCTCGTGCGCTGTACAGGTACCAATATTACATTTTTACACACGAATGTCTTATTGTGGCAAGTCATTCTTAATTCTTTGCCTACTAGTGTCGTCTGCTGATAACCTTTGCAAACAGTTTGGGCCAAGATCAGGTCCAACAAAAAACGTCGGGCCTGACATAGACCAAAACTATTTGAAACTGATTGTGTTTCTGAAAGATTTTTGGGAAAAATATTATTTTGAAAAAAAAGCAGACGACAAAAAAGCATGAAAAATGACCCAGTAGGCAAAGAGTTAATGTATCAAGTCGGGAAATATTCCTTCGTCCATACCAGCAATACTCTTCTCTCCAGTATAGTTTGAAATGACTAATAAAAGTGTAAGCTGGCCAATATCAAATTCTAATGGGGGTTTTGTTGGGGTTTTGTGTGTGTGTGTTTTTTACAAACTATATGTTGTTGTTGTGTTGTTGTGTTTTGCAGATTCCATGCCTTTTAGGGGGCTAGAACAATATCAGCTATAGCTAACCAATAACAATATTCATCTGATCGCACGTTGTGCCCCCTCGACAATAAAGAGAACGTGAATTTTGACTAACATAAAATGCTGCTCAGTATATGTAATAGTTATACCACATAGTGTTTGTCTGCCTGTACGTAGAGATAATCCAGGACAACCATAATTTAGGACAACCATGGTTTAACTATTATACCACCTAAATCAGTGTAGACCATGCACATAACGAGATATTTCGTTTAAGGATGGTATAATCAAAGGCACCATGCGGTCCAATAGCTGTGTTCAAATCCATAGTACTGGGAAAATGGCGTGTTCAGACGGTTCATAACAATATTGGGCATGTTACTTTAGCTTATTAATCTGATTGAGCGTGTTATTTTAAATTATTTGTTAGATGAACCGGAACTAAATTAGCGCAGCAGTCGTGTCAAGAGCTGTAGCCGATGCCAATAAATGCAATTTTGCATCAGAGGTAATCTGGGCATGAAGGCATACAATTTCAGCTCAAACCGGTTTTCAATAACAAACTAAAAGTACACTTTAAATTAAACACATTTCTCTAATTGCTTTCGCATGTCACAAAGCAAATGCTGGCATACGATACTTCGCATTGGCTCACAGAGCCATCGCATAGAGTGGAATTCCAACGAGTAAAATTGAATGAATATGACCAGGCCCAGAGATCAAAAAACTTTTTATTGCTCAACTCAACTGAGCACGAAATTTCAATTGCTCATAAAAATTAAAATACCGACAAATGAAGTTTCTTGCTTTAAGTCTCTCACGTGCTAATAAATGTTAAAACGCCAACAATCGTTAGTGTTTTAATATTTATGAGAATGATAAATTATGTGCTGAAGCTGAGTTGAGCATGAAAAAGTGTGATAGCCTCGGGGCCAGGAAATGACACAATCACAGTCAAACCCACGGTGTCTTGAGAAAGGGGCACAAGAACACAACCGGACAAAGGGAGAATGCGAGTAAAGTAAAGCAACAAGCCCTTCTACCCCAGAATTATGATTGCAAAACTAGAAAAGATAACATAACATAACATGATTGCAAAACTAGAAAAGATAACATAACATAACATAACATAACAAAACATAACATGATTGCAAAACTAGAAAAGATAACATAACATAACATAACATAACATGATTGCAAAACTAGAAAAGATAACATAACATAACATAACATGATTGCAAAACTAGAAAAGATAACATAACATAACATAACATGATTGCAAAACTAGAAAAGATAACATAACATATCATAACATGATTGCAAAACTAGAAAAGATAACATAACATAACATGATTGCAAAACTAGAAAAGATAACATAAAATAACATAACATAACATGATTGCAAAACTAGAAAAGATAACATAACATAACATGATTGCAAAACTCTAGAAGATAACATAACATAACATAACATGATTGCAAAACTAGAAAGGACACAAGAGAACTATATCACAAAACCAGGGCCAAGCATAAAAACCCAAACATAATGGCAACGACCAACAACAACATAATTACCGCCTTAGAACGAGTAAATAGCAGCCAACGCTGCTTATATATATTTTCTGGTCGAATCTTTGCCCTAGGTTTTACTGTAATTGACTCACATACATGACATAAGCCCTAGCGTCCTTTCTATGGGACATATGCAAACAGTGCAGACCCAGACCAGACGCCACAGAACGCGGTGTCTGATCAGGTTTCCACTGTTTGCTGGCAGAATGGTCTATCAAAATTTGAATAAAAATGAAAAATACAACCCAACAACCATTTAAACGGAAATGGACTCGTCCAATAAATAGGAATGGAAAATTCCATTAGGGTTAAACACATACATTTTTCGTTCTCCTCGAGGCTTCCTCAATCATTGAATGTATCACTACCGAGAAACAATCAAATCAATTTACTAACTGTTATGAAGGGTGGGGGCTCATTACTCACAGACAGTCAGAGCTAAGGAAAACCACTAGTTGTGCCATGGTGGGACCAACAAAATACAAGCATCCCCAAAGATTAAAGTACGATTCCAGATTGGTCAACAACCACCGCCGCCTAATATCACTCTTTCGATGTCGTCTAGTAATATTAATGATTGTTTGAATTTATAAACCCATAGAGTACTGACTCAGATGTATGTTGTTGCCAAAATCATATTTTAAAACAATCAACTCCGAGTGTCTGCGATAGAAAGACCTCGATATTTTATCATGGAGAAGGTATGAGGGCTATTCATATTGCACGGGTACTGATTCAAAATATGGGTTAAAACACTGTTTCTGTTACCCAACTTATAGGAAATAGAAACAGTTACAAGAGATGTATCCCCCACCCCTTGGTCAAGCAAATCCTTTTGCGTTCAATTGTAGGATTGAATTTCGGATATATTCTAATGGTTTGCTTGATCAAGGAGAAAGGCTGTCAAAATGCTCAAAAACAAATTGTGATAAAGGCTCAAATCACTAGTCTTCGTTAATTTTGTATAAACCTGTATTATGAGACATCTTATAGTGATCAGAGCCCAACATTACAATACCTCCTTACGTTTAAGTTTTGATGTTTTAGGAAAAATAACGTTCAACTAATATCGAAAAGATGTCATGTATTATGTAGATCACAATGGCATCTTTGACTACATATATACTGCATCGAGCCTTGCAATTTATTAGAAATTTAAAGTATCCACACAAAAATACCAAACTAAGGTAGTAAATGTACTTAACTTTGAGGAGGCCTTGCAATTTTGGTATTTATAGACTTTTCGCTTACTGTAAAGACGGCAACTTTAATAATCATATCTGGGCGTGGTTCGGCTAATTCATCTGCTAAACAAGGGAAATCAGGATCTATTTATAATTTGGTGAAGAATAAATAAGTTGTTTGGGCCGCGCAAACGTGCGTGCATTACCGTATACACACTGAACTCACATTTATTAACCCTTAAAGCGCATAATCACAAAATGTATGTTTTTTGTCGTCTACTAAAATATTTGAAGCCTCATAGACACACAGTGTGGATCCAGATCTGATCTGGGTCCACAATGTTTGCATCTATGCTTATGTTAAATAGACATTTTCAGATGCAGTTATTTTACTGGCGTTATAAGGACTAAATAATGTGTTTTGCGTCTATACTGAGGTAATGAGATGATACTTTTGAATAACAGCACGCCTCATTTTCAGCTTAAAATTTTCAGCTTGAAATTACCTATGTCAAAGGTTGACCAGTCCTTATTACGCATTTATGAGGTGCCGCCTTTACAGTACCCAAAAAGTCATATAATATAACCTATGTGTAAGACATTTACAGGTATTTTTCAAAAGTTATCGACATTATTATTTTCCAAAACATTGAAATATTCGAGACGCGAATTTTATGCAAACACTTTTTTCTCAAGTTTTATGCTGCAATTTCCATGGATTCAGATATAAAGAAATATATGACAAGACATTGACTTTCTGTATAAAAATGGTCACAAAAATAACCCACATTCTTAAATCTAATGCAATATTTCTTTTATTTCATTAGGTGCACTGAATGCCAGGCTTTAATATACATCATCGAAGCCACATGCTCTCAAATTCTGGGCAGTTTGAATAGGACTTCGTGCGTGTGAAAATTATTTACAAAGTCTGTATTTTTGAAGCCGCTTACATTAGATGAACAGAACAGAACAGAACATACATTTTATTGACGTAAACTGTACAGTTTCTTGTCATACATACATGCAAATAATAACATATTCATATGGTCACAATAGATGTATACATGATTTGACAACAGAGTCTTAAATTGTTCACAACAAAAACTATATAAACTATATATGTGCTCCAATATCAGTTACTTGAAAAAATAGGATTTTGTTTAAAGAGAAAATACAATCTTAATCGTAATTTATTGTCTAACAAACTATCACCTAAACTGGAGGCTTAGTCCAGTTTTATTAGAGAGAAAAAAAAACAAGAATTTGATAAGTTATTAGATAAGTGATTCAAATATTACAAAGAAAAAAAGGATACCTTATTTGTTTTTGAGGAATATGTAAATCCATAGATCCAATCTTGTCGAAACGAAATCAAGAAAGGGTCAAAGGATAACATACAGCTTATAATTAGTATCGTCTCAAGATTAAACCATCTAAGCCGAATGGACCCTCCTACCCTTATCAGTAGGATGCGCTCATTTCCAATTTTAGATGTGCTGGGTGGTAATTTTCATTTCCATTCAAATTTTAACACTCTGTAAGCAAACAGTGCAGATGCCGATCAGACGCTACGTTCTGTGGCGTCTGATCTGGATCTGCAATGTTTGCCCATGACCCACGAAATGGACCCGAGGCCTATATGGGTTAAATCTTGCAAAATGCAAGAAAGGATCTTGGGATTTTACCGGTCAATTCAGTAATAACGTGGAAATCTAATTGTCAAAAAATGAATTTTCGAAAATCAAAAACAACTAAAAGAGAAAAAGAAATAAACAAATATAAATTATAAAAAAGACGACAACTGAGACTTAGACTATTAATACTACTAAAGATACAAGCTAGTTTCGCCCATTTAAAATACATCTAGATGGCACTATGAAATAGCCACTGGTTTCGTCTGCGAGGGTTCATAATAATTGTGAATTGCCTGTGGGTATTTACAATATTTGTGAATGCTTGGTTTGGGTAGGACACAGGTGTTCAGCCAGGTGCGGTGTTGACATCTGTGATTGACATGTTTATGGGTTTTTTTGGAATTTTGACACCAGTTTGTTATTGTTTCTCAAATGTCATATTTATTAGCCAGTCAATTCTGATGGGATGTTTTAACACTTTCAAAAGGTCATGATGACAGATGGTACTTAGTTTAGTAAAATTACATAAGCCCAATAAATAGATCGTGTCAATCACATTGATTGGCAGGATTGCGCAGTTACATTTAATCATATGACCTTTGGGGAATTGCGCAACTGGTGTGACTATGAGTCACTTTTGTATCTTCTGATTGGTTGATATAAATGGAAGCTTACCTATGTAGAGGGCGCTTTATAGTAAACATGAATTATGATTGGTTTGTGATGATGTCATTAGGTGGCGCTGTGGTCAGCTTCTATCACGTGACATCATAGTGTAAAAGATTAAACCCAGTGTCAGAGACTCCGACTTCGGTTAGACTTTGGTTAGACTTTGTAGAGATTTCGGAACTTTTGGGTTATAGTTAGTTTCTAGAAGTATTTTAGTTGGACTTAAGACGATGTAATGAAATTATAAAATTGTGAAAGTTGTTCTGAAATTTACAAGACTTAGATATCTAAAGAGACTTTGAAAACACAACGCGAAATTGAAGATTAGAATCAACTACTACGTTACAACGCTCGCAAACCAAATAAGTTGTGAAGGCACAGAACGCCACACTGTTGGCCTTAGACAACGTTAGGCCTATTTTTTTTTACTATAATTTATATATTTTCAAAAGGAGTATGTTTGAAAAGGTTTATCCTCCTAAAAAGTTCAAATGTTAAAGTGTGTTACAATTATTTATAGGCGAAGGTCATAATAGTATGTTTTGGTATAATATTTCAAAAGCCACACACACGATGGGAAATATCAAAGCTCGCGGGTCAATAGTCGTATTTTTTGGCCAGTAAAAATATAAATTGATAAGTAGTATCATTATCCCAGATCATCGTCTGAAATATTTCATTTTTAGAGTTAACTTGCTAGCAGCAACTTTTGTCGATTGCAAACATTTTGGATCCAGATAAGGACCGGCGGAACAGAACGTTAGTCCTGATCTGGATCCAAACCGTTTGACAATCTGATTGTGTTCTTGAAAGTTTTTTCATATAACCTTGAGAAAAAAAGTCAACAAAAGCATGCAATATTACTCAGCATGCAACGAGTTAAGATGCTGATCAATCTTTTCTAGGCAAATCCTTCCGTGACACGTGACACGGTTCATTTCACAGCATCAAAAGTTGTTTACCTTGAAGTATATCAGCAAGATATTGAGAAATTTCTTCGCTTTTATTCTCCATTGATCTAGTTTCCTTTCAGCCATTGTATTTTCAGGAACAAACTCTTAGCATGCTGAGAAATTTTATCTGCTTTTTGTCGTCTGCTGATTTAATTTTCAAAATTAACTTTTTCAAAAAGATGTTCAAGGAATACCGTCATAGCGTCTAACAGATTGGATCAAGATCAGACGGCCTGATCTGGGTTCAAACTGTTTGTAAATGTTAGCAGCAGACGACAAAAGTTGTCACTAGCAGGCAAAGAGTTCACAAGATAATCAATCTATTATCCGAATTATAAAAGAATTGTATTCAATGCAACTAAAAATCGGGCCATCGACCCGGGCATTGCGATTTCGCGATCAGCATTTTTCACATTTATTTGTTGCGGCTATAAAGTTTAATTCGTTTAATGGCCATAAAATTAACACACGCTTTAAATTGTCTCTGCCAAAACAAACGTTTTTTTTCCTTGTTTTGCTCTGGACATCCGATCATCAAATATTATGTGGTTAGTAGGCACTGGGCAACAATTTGTGTTTCTTTGACCCAAGGTCAGGGTCAATGGGGAAAAGGCGGATATTTGCGATGGTGTATCATCGACTACAGTCAAGTTATAATTATACCCGCTTTTTTGTACGAAAAAAGAGTATATTAATTTCGTAACAAAGTCGGTCCTTCGTCTGCCCATGCGTTTGTGCGTGCGAACATACGTCCCTCGAGTTTCTTGTAAATAGATCTCCTCATAAACCGTTAGACATAGCAACTTTAAATTTGCAAGTGAATAGGACACATATTGTAGAGGGCACTGAGCAACATTTTGTGTGACCTTGACCTAGGTCAGATGTCGAATAATGCATTTACTTGAAATGCATCTCCTCCTTAACGGTTGGATGTAACAACCTCAAACCTTGCAGGTGAATAGGCCGCATGATGTAGAGGGTACTGAGCAACGTTTTGTGTGACCTTGACCCAATGGTCAAAAAAGGTCGAATAATGTATTTTCTTGCAATGCATATCTCCTTAACGGTTGGACGGGACAACCTCAAACCTTTCAGGTGAATAGGCCACATGCTGTAGAGGGTACTGAGCAACATTTTGTGTGACCTTGACCACCCCCAAGGTCAAGGTCGAATAATGTATTTTCTTGTAAATGCATCTCCTCTTTAACAGTTGGACGTTGCAACCTCTAACCTAGCAGGTGATCGGCCACATGATGTAGATGGTACTGGGCAAAATTCAAATGGTGTATTTTCTTTTAAATGCATCTCCTCCTTACGGTTGGACCTGGCGGCCTAAAACTTTGCAGATGCATAGATCACATGCTGTAGAGGGTACGGGGTCATGTTTTGTGTGACCTTGACCTTGGGTCAAATAATGTATTTTCTTGTTAATGCATCTCCTAAACTGTTGGACTTAGCAACTTCAACTGGTGTGACCATGTCCCCAAGGTCAAGGTCATATAATGTATATTTTTGTAAATGCAGCTCGTAAACCAACATCAAAATTGATCGGTGATTAGGTGACATGATGTAGAGGGTATTGGGCAACATTTTGTGTGCCTTTGACCCCCAAGGTAAAGGTCAAAGGTAAAGAAAGTGGGCATTTGCGATGGTGTACCATCGACCGCTGCTCTAGTTTAATTGTTTCGTTTTAAAATGTTAGAACGTTTGAATGTGGTTTTTAAATTTTGAAACTTTAAATCCAAAAAATTCATACCTGGATGTCGTGACCTCTAACCTTATAGTTAAATTACTATCAGCTGAGCCATTCAGGGCCCAGTGGCCATCTTGTTTTAATTATATTATTAATTCTTTCGATTCTATTTGTTGTTTAGGGTCATATTCCTTGGCTATAACCAGTACTGGTCGGGGGGGGGGGGGGGGGGGAGTTTATGGTTTTTGTGGTTTTATATCCAGGAGCACCCGAAGGCTCAAACGGCAGTGGCCCTGGTTTTAAAGCGTCTCAGAAGACGGGGCCACCGGTTAAGTCTAATCCGACAGACTGGGAGAAGCCAGGAACCTTTCTATTTTATTTTCTTATTTATGGAGTCATTTTGGGACTTCAATGCCTTTATTTCCTTGTGTTTTCTTTTCTTCTTTTTTTTCAGTTTGAATGCTCACCTATCACATGGCGTTGATACGACGTTGTTTTAAGGTTGTGTGTCTGCTGGGTCTCTGTTCGCACATATAATAAAGTGAAACAATCCAAACAATATATATGTCGGTTTTCAAATAAAGGCTTTATACACTTTTTAAGTTTTGTTTTGTTTGTTTGATTTGATTCTTTACGTCCACTCAACAATCTTTCAGTTATGCGGGACGGGTCTTCCTGGGTTGAACCAGTACTAAGCTAGGATAAATGTGTCTTGCTCAAGGACACAACGCAGTGACGCCGGTGAGGCTCGAACCCGCGGCCCTTCGGTCTCGAGTCAAGCACTCTACCACTGAGCCACTGCGCTCCCACACTTTTTAAGTGAAACATTCGAAATAGCCTCCATGTCGGTTTTCAAATGAAGGCTGCATACGCTTTCAACCAGGTTATATGAAACCAGCTACAAAGACTAGCGTTTTGCATATACAATTAATTGCATTGATAATTACACTGAACCGAAGTTATAAGTAGCCACCATACAATTTTTGCTCCCGTTCAGAAAGTAAAAATTGCTCTCACAAAATTTAAAGTCTATAAAAAGGTCCAAGGCTTTGTCGAGACTCTGCAAATTACGTCATTTCAAAATGACTGGTACACCTTGCACAGACGAGGTCCGAGTAAAGGTACCATCATTTCAAAAAGTCACATTTTTTACTGTGATATAAAATATCCCTCAGATATGTTATACATTTATCTTTTAACGAGTTTGAAGATGTTAATAACAGCTGTGATATAAGATGAAAAAGAATCAAAAATTTTGAGACAATTGAACTCTCCATTTTTCTTCTACGCTAACATGAAGACAGCCACGGTCAGCAGTTTAACCAAAGAGTTTAAGCTTTAACCATGCAATTTGCATACACACTTTGCATTGCTCTGTATGCTTTATTATCTGCGGCACAGCAGTGCAATTTTCAGGGGTTCTTCATTATGAATTGGCGTCACTGTTCTGTTTAAAAATTAAAAGAAATCTTTAACAAATGCCATTTAAATGACCTTTAAAGTTTCATGTTAAAATCGGAAGTGGATACCAAATTAGTAAAACATATCTTTAGAAATTGGGCTCATCAAGTTGCATGGTGCCTTGTCAAACATATTAACATAAAATAAAACACATACAATGCTTTTAGTATGTGTAGCTGAGGATTTCCGAAAATTTCGGAAATTTCGGAAAATTATCAAATTTTAAAAATTCCTAAAAAAATTGTCATAAGCAAAATGTCAAGTGTTTGGTGTTTTTCAAGTCGACTAGGCAGGTTTGCAATAACCTGTTCTTGAATTCGATAAAAAATGCACTCAAAACGCTTATTTTCTTCAAAAAGTTGATTTTTGCATTTTTAAACCCAAAAGTCGTAAAGTGATAGAAAAATCTTCAAATACAACGCTTAACTTTAGTCCATTACAATGCACATATTTGGGCAAAAAATCATTTTAATATCACTAGGGCATAGTCAGAAAAAAAGAAATTGAAAAGTGGCTACTTAGAACTTCGGTTCAGTGTATAGATGAGAGTAACTAGTTACATGCTGGGTAATTTTTCATCATTTTGTTCAGTTGTCGTCTGCTGACTTTTTTTCAAAATTAACTTTTTTGAAAAATTCTTACAAGAATACTATCAGTGTCAAACAGTTTGGATCCAGATCATGCCCGGCGTTTTGCAAAGGCTAACAGCAGACGACAAAAGTCGCCGCAAGATTTTTTCGTGACATAACCCAAGTCAATGTGGAATGTTTGAATACGCTTTTATTTCAACATGATCGCCAGTTTAAAAATGCATCTGAAAATGTCGTCTGCTGAAGTCGTCTGCTGCAAATAATTGCCTAACATTACTGACGAATTAAGTATAGTAGCAAACAGCGTAGACCCCAGAACAGGAGCAGTCTGATCTGGGTCCACGTTGTTTGCCATAGGGGCTTCTTAAGCATTTCAGCAGACGAGACAAGCAGACGACTTTTGTTGCGATTGGCACGTTAAAGGGTTAAATCAAACGATTGAAGTCCATGTTACGCATCCTCTCAACATGCTATCCCTAGACCTCCACCGTCACATCTTTTCATGGGCCGGATTATCAGGTTGATGGTATCACAATCAATTCTATTATCTCGCAAACAAGAACTGATCTTTACAGCGAGAAAACGACTCTCCCAGTGAAGGTTACAACGAAAGATTCAGATTACCGAATGTGACCTTGCAGTCAAAGGCCAAGGTCACATTTACTTATTAAGATCTGTCTCAAGGCTCGTAATGCGAACTTTCATTTTTGACCAATGATATTTATATTTGGCACAATGTTTGCCTTGGGTGTGTAGATTACAACGCTTGTTTCAGATCACCAATATGGCCTTTAAGTCAAAGGTCATGGTCACAAATACTGAAAAAAATGTCTTACAGCCTGCAATGCGAACTCCTCTTTCGTTTGAATTTGGCCAAGGGTGTTCATATTTTTGCACATTGATTTGCTGTGGTTTGTAGATTACAACGAAGGCTTCAGATTGCTGGCAAAGTTAAATATATTTAAAATCTGTCCTACGGCTCTTACATTTTGATAGAGGGTGTTCAAATTTGGCACAGAATATAGCCCATGGAAAGCAGATAGCAACGGAAGTTTCAGAGCATCCGTTTGACCATGGAGTCAAAGGTCAATTTCAAATATACTAAAAATCTGTCTTCGCGCCTGTAATCTCTTTCATTTTTATGGAGGTCGTTCATTAGCACAATGATCGCTTATGGTGTATGGATGACAACGAAAGTTTTTGATCATCGTCAAGTGCGGATCCAGAGGGGGGACAGGGGGTCTGGACCCCCCTGGAAAATCACAAGTTATATGGGTTTCTATGGGGAATAAGCAATTGGACCCCCCCCCCCTGGAAAAAGTTGGACACCCCCCACCCCCCCTGCCTGGAAATGTTGGACCCCCTCTGGAACCTTGAAAAATGATAGATTTCTTTGAAATTGACCATTTGACTTCTGTAAAATAAACTGTGGACTAAAAAAAAGTTGTCAGAGCTTTTTTTGTCAGACTGACCTGGACCCCCCCCCCCCCCCCCTGACGAAAATTCTTGGATCCGCGCATGATCGTTATGACATTGGAGTTAAAAAATCTGTGTTTAGGGCTCCTGTTACGCGAACTGTTCTATTTTGTGAAAATGGTTCATATTTTGTACAATGATTGCATTTGGTGTGTGGGTGATATTTCAGGTCGCCAATATGACAATTGAGTCAAAGGTCAAGTTCAAATACACTTAGCAAAGTTTCTAATTGGTCATCTTGCATGTTTACGCCAGTTTTGAGAGTAAGATTCGTTTATGCAAAATTCATGCTTCTATAAATCAGCCAAGGCTATGCTGAGTCTCTGTTTAAAAATGACTGTACTAGTCATTTTTAAACAGAGACTCAGCATATCCTTGCACAGACGATGCTAGAGTAAAGGTACCCTCATTTCAAAAGGTCACATTTTTTCTACAATATGAAATGTTCCACAGAGACGCAATCCATTGTATTTTTGATTGTTCAAAGAAGTTTCTGACTGCCATGATTAAAGTCGAGCACGCTTCAAATGATTTGCTTCAATCAGACTCCTCTTTTTTGTTAGGTAATAGCATGAAGACAAACACTAAAAGCAGCTAAATCATAATAATTCAGCTTTATGCATGCAATTTACATAGGAGGTTCGCACTGTACTGTACGTCCTATTATCTGCGGCACGGTATTGAAATTTTCAGCTATTATTCATTACAACTAGACGTCATTGTTCTAATTTAGAAAGTGAAAAAAAAAAGTGCAAAGTACCGTCAAATTGACTTTTTAAATTTTACATTCAAACCTGAAGTGCGCAGCAGCAGTGAAATGTTTGTCATTACAAAATGGATGAATCAAGTTCTATTCTTTTTGGGCTATCTTGTTTCGATAAAATAAAATGCATACAACAACTTAAGCACGAGCTACTAATGAATTTTTAAAAAAAAATCTAAAAAAAAATGTGATATTTTAAAAAAAGCGTAAAAATCTACTTTAGTCAAAACTTCAAGTGCTTGGTATTTTTTTATGTCGGCAAGACCTGTTTATTACCAACTGCACTTTAATTTTGATATAAAATATCACTCAAAACATTTTTTCTTCAAAAAGCATATTTTTGCACTTTAAACCAAAAAAAACCTTGGATTGAAAGACAGCCTTTCTAAAAGACACGCTAAACTTTTGCCCATTAAACTGCACATATTTAGGCAAAAAATCATTTCAATGTTATTAGCGCTTGGTCAGAAATATGGTATTAGAAAATTTGTTAAATGTTTACAGTAAAACATCGAAAATTCGAACTTCAATTTTTCGAGATACTCACTTATTCGAAATAGAATCATGGACCTATTCATGATTTATTTTAATAAGCATATGCTTTTGGTGCATATGTTTTACGCGCCCAAAACTTATGTTTGATGGGAAAAACTGATAACGGAATGGGCGACCGTCGCGCCTGGTTTACCTTACCAATCATGGGCTCGCGTATATCTGCTAAACTGGAGTAGACACAGGCACAACATTGGCAATGACGCTGATCGGATGGATTGGTGATTTCGCCCTTTGTTCGCAAACAATTGGCTACATGTGATGTGGCTCGTGACAAACGGAAGGATAGACGGACAAATAGGCAAGCGACCGAGATCATTAACCCATTGGAGACCTAGTACTTTGGCAAACAGTGAAGCCCAAGATGACAGTGATGCGGCATTTCATCAGGGCATGCACTGTTTGCTAAGACAAAAGTCGACATTCAATGAAGGAAATACAATTTTATTTTTCTGGAAATTGTAACATGTGACCCCTCTATATATACAATGGGTCGACCATTCTGACTTATTAATAACTGCATCAAACTTTGTGGATTCCATTGGTCTTAAAAGGTTATATCTCCAGTTACAGTTGGCCTTCTTCTGTTTAATTCACATTTCGCGCATATTTGCCAAGTCGACATTCCCATGCATTAAAATAAACGGTGAAATCAATGAAAAATTAATTTAATTAATAAAGCATAAACTTCGTTTACCAATACTTAATTAATGGGTTGGCAATATATTGCACTTTACACGCAATATCTGCATTAACTAATACAATTGAATGAACCTTTATCCTTCTGAAAATGTTGTCTGCTTTTTATGCCTGCTGCGTATACTCAAATCAGTTCAGACAAGATTTTATCATGTAAGCAACATTCTGAACACTGATCACAATGTTCCTTTGGGCGCAGTCTGATGTGCATGTGCGGATCCAGAGGGGGGATAGGGGGTCCGGACCCCCTCTGGAAAATCACAAGCTATATGGGTTTCTAGAGAAATTAGCATTTGGACCCCCCCCCCCCCCCCCCCCCTGGAAAATGTTGGACTCCCTCTGAATCCTTGGCTCTGTAATAAAACCATTGGACCCCACTGTAAAATGTAAATAAGTTGAGGACTTAACAAAACGTTGTCCAGGCAATATCGACTACATTCAAGCAGACGAGGGGAGCAGACGACAACAGTCGTGACTGGCGGGAAAATGGTTAAAATGGACATAGGATAAATGCAAATAAAAACGGCCATTTATGGCAGCTGTCCTGCTAGTAGAATATCTTTACTTGCTCCATGTTATATAAACACGAAAGGTGTAACTATGAGGCCCCAAGGGGGTCTGTGCTCCCTTGATCCCTGAAATTAATGCATTGATCTCCCCAAATCCCTGAAAAAAAATCCTCAGTTCCCTGAAAGTATTTTTCCTTTGCTCCCCAAATCCTTAAAATTAACTCAGCTTCTCCCCAAATCCCCAAAAAATATAAGCCAATTCTCCCTAAAATGCATTTTTCTTTCCATAGGATTAAATTCACATACTTAAAAAATTATGAAGCTAAACACGAGCGGATGAATTAATATTCACTTAATATTTTACGTTATACATGTAAAGATAGGGCTTAGCCACGGGATACATGATACGAGGGCTGTTCAAATATGAATGCAAGTAGCTTCATAATTTTCGTCACATATATGCTACGACAAAATGGTAAACGTTTCAATAAAGGTTTATATGTCACCTTTAAACTGACACCAGACCTAAAGAAAAATACAGTATACTAATCGAGATATAGCCCTTTGAATGAGGGTCGCTTTAGTATACTAACAAACTCAATGCTTCGAACATACCAGTAATATAGACGAGCGAATAATTATTCGATAAATCGGTGAAATTTCTTGAAATTTTTAAGGAAGTATCCCCATATACTTATGTAATGATTCTGTGAAAGTTGCGAAAATCTGACATGTTTTTGCTAAATTACATCGAATCGTTTTCACTAAAGTCTCCTATATGTTTGCAAATAAATGGTAAACAAAAAAACACCTTTCAGTTTTCATTCAAACTTTTCTCTAACAAAATGCGCGAAGCAACATTTAAACTAGTTTTAACTCAAAGGCAATATGTTGATCGCTCATACTGAGTTGTTGCTACAAATCACTGAAGGATAGCTGGTAATTTTTAAACGCTGAAAAGCATTTTTATTAAGTCAAAACTACCTTAAGTGAGGGGGTTATAGAACTTATACTTAATTTTCTTGCCAAAACATTGCGGTTTTAATCTAAATTTGAACGTTAACTTTAAGTTTTACCAAAATAGGCATTATTTACAATAAAATTACTCACATGGTCCTGAGGACTAGGCAGATCGTACACATTTCAATTGATGTAAACACGTCATTATGAAGCAGAAAAATGCTTTAAAAATAGTACGAAATGTGATAACTCTGTAAATAGAAGACGGGGCGTTTTGAAAACTTCCTTATGACATATTAAGTATGTTTTAAGCAAAACGCAAAGAAAAAGACACAGCGATGTTCATTATTGCATAACCATTAGATAACTCAAAATGACGTTTATCATAAAATTAATGACGTCACAAACGTGCCTGTTTACTCAAGATTGAAACAAGATCATATAAACGTTTTTCTGCAAGCAACTTTTTTCAATGTATGTTAAACTTGCATCTAAAATTTGGTACCATTGTGTCTCAAACTTACAAAGATATGACACTATATCCGTACATGTACCAAAACGTGTATGGCCATTTGCTTCAGAAAAACTTCAGTATATAGGAATGGCCTTTATATGAACGTCTGTAACTCGAGAAATATAGTGAGTGTTTCTTTATGTTTGGTGCCCTTTTAAAGGCGATAAATAGTTCTTTCCAGAAAGGTATGACATTTTGTCGTAGCATATATGTGAAGAAAGTTATGAAGCTACTTGCATTCATATTTGAACAGCCCTCGTATATAATTATTTTAATGCAATGTATGATATGAGGCCATCCTTAAAATTCTGTTGCTGTACATGGAGGAATGCTCTCTAGATTTGATTTTTTATAAGGGTCAGATAGACCATTTGGTTTTCTGATGTGGGAGGGGCTGTTTTCCCAATAGATGAAGACAAAGTGAGAAAATTTATTTTTGTAACCATAGAAAGTGTTTTAACTTCAGTTTCAACAAGTAAGAATATATCTGATCAACATTCATCAAAGTTTTAATAAAAACTATCTAATTACCTAGATACAGAATTACATACCAGGCGCGTAGTTGTTGATTCACACTTGTGGAAGGGGGGTCCAGGGGCATGCTGCCCCCCCCCAAAAAAAAAAAAATGATAAAAATTGTGCGATGTGGTGCATTCTGAGTGTTCCAAAGTATGTTATTATCAACCTAAAAATCAAAAATTTTTAGGATAATATATCAACAACCCAAACTTGGTGCCATATTTTTCTCCAATCTCAATCCAGATGTGCACGTTAGTACAAAACTAACTACATACACATTTTACAAGGGGGGTCTGGAGCCCCCCCCCCCCCCACCCCCCGAAGCCAAAGGAAAATAATAATAAAAAGGAGGTTTTTCCTTTTTTACATCAAATATTACACAGCAGACTCGTAGATAGCCCTGAAATGATGTGGAATCAGATTCGTGCTAAGGGGGGAAGGGGGTCGGGGGCATGCTCCCCCGGATTTTTTTATTTATTTATAAAAATGGTGCAATCTGGGCATTCTAAGTGTTCAAAATTATGTTAAAGCTGCATAGTCTGTAACTTTTGATCTTTTAATTTTAGAACTAATGTTTCTATTGATCAAGAACACAGTAAAATAACTAAAATTCAGGTAAACATTTTACCAATTTCGTAAATCTTAGCAAGTTATCAGTAACAAAACAACAGCATTTATGTTAAAATTGACTGTCTATAATTATTGGAGGGACGCAAATAATTACCAACAAGAGAAAAACACACACCTGTTTTATAAGATAATTCACTTTTCCGTGCAGTTTTCAGCTATAGTGAACAGATTTATTGTGAAAACATAACTTAATTCTACTTTTACAAATGATTTAAAAAGAAAATATTTTTTTTTTTGAAAAATATCAAAAGTTACAGAGTATGCAGCTTTAATATCAACATAAAAATCAAGAAGTTTAAGGATAATTTTCCACAATAGTGACAATTATTCGCCACATCTTTCACCAATACCAATCTAGATTAGGATGGTAGCAAGAAAGTAAATAGAGTTAAATTTCCCAAGGGGGCGGTCTGGGGGTCTTCCCCCAAGAAGCCGAAGTTTTTTTAAAAAAAAAATCAAAATGAAATGAAGGCTTTTCCTTTCTTTAAGGTGAGATTTTTTTACTTTTATGTAGGGCTCCCTATATCCCCAAAACTATGACCTTGCTCACCAAATCCCTGAAAATAATTACCAGTGCTCCCAATCTCCTTGAAAATAAATAGCCATTCTCCCCAGATCCCCAAATACCCTGGGGGCCCCAACTATGGAGCAGAGTTTCAGTGAAGCATGATGAATGTAAACCCACAAGACAGAATATGGTAAGCCATATGACAAAAAGATATCATACTTGTGAACACAGGAATAACAACAGCCTGCGTTGCCGACATGGTGCTGAAACCTGGCGCCTTTTAAACCTACGAAAATCATTTTTTTTAATTAATAAACAGTCTCTAATGAGTACCCTATAAAGGTACTTTATTTAAAGGAGCTACACCGTATTTATACCCTCTTTTTCTTTAGAAAAAGGGGTATATTAATTTCGTACCAAATATCTGTACGTCCGTCCGTCACGTTTCCTGTATATGTATCTCCTCCTAAACCGTACGAACTAGCAACTTCAAACTTTGTAGCTGAATAGGCCACATGATGTAGAGGGTACTGGGCAATGTTTCGTGTGACCTTGACCCTAAAGTCAAGGTCAAAGATCAAATAATGTATTTTCTTGAAAATGTATCTCCTCCTATACCGTAAGACTTAGCAACTTCAGACTTTGTATCTGAATTCGTCACATAATGCAGAGGGTACTGGGCAACATTTCGTGTGACCTTAACCCAAAGTTCAAGGTCAAAGAATGTATTTTCTTGTAAATTTCTTTCTTTCTCTACCTAAACCATTAGACGTGGCAACTTCAAACTTTGTAGCTACATTGGTCCCATGATGTAGAAGGTACTGGGCAACATTTCGTGTGACCTTGACCCCAAGGTCAAAGATCAAATAATGCATTTTCTTGTAAATGCATCTCCTCCTAAACTGTTAGACGTAGTAACTTCAAACTTTGTATCTGAATAGGTCACATGATGTAAAGGGTACTGGGCAACATTTAGTGTTACCTTGACCCCAAGGTCAAATATTGAATGCTCTTGTAAATGCATCTCCTCCTTAACATTTTGACGAAGTAACTTCAAACTCTGTAGGTGCATAGGTCACATGATGTAGAAGGCACCTGGCAACATTCCGCGTGACCTTGACCCAAAGGTCAAGGTCAAACGATGTATTTTCCTGTAAATGTATCTTCTCCTTAACCGTGGGATGTAGCAACATCAAACTTTGCTGGTACATAGGTTACATGATGTCGAGGTTACTGGGCAACATTTCGTGTGACCTTGACCTTGGGGTCAAGGTTAAATAAGGTATTTTCTTGTAAAAGCATCCCGTAGCAACTTCAAACTCTGCAGGTACATAGGCCACATGGTGTAGAGGGCAATATTCATGTGACCTTGACCTTGGGTCAAGATCAAATCAAGTATTTCTTGTAAATGCATTTAATGAATAAACCGTTGGGCATAGCAGCTTCAAACTTTGCAGGTGTATAGGCATATGATGCAGAGGATACTGGGCAACGTTTTGTGTTTGTCCTTGACCTAAGGTCAATGTCAAAAGTGAACTAATGTACTTTCTTGTAAATGCATCACCTCCTAAACCGTTGGACATAGCTTTGGTTGGATCAAAAGCGGGTATTTATGATGGACAGTGTACCATCGACTGTCTAGTTGAATTTGATTTCTTAATCAATGACCATACCGATGTGGGTCGCAATGGTACAGAATCTATCATTAGGTGCAGTATGGATTTTTGATTCAGTAGATACCAGATTGTTGCAAGAAACCCTGACCTTGTTGCTTGCGAACAACAAAGGCGCAAACCAGCCTGCACATCCACGAAGTAAGATCTGCTCTCTGGAAAGAATAATAGTGGAAAATTTCAATATTTTAACAAGCCCTGCCTGGTCACCAATTAACCCTGCAGACAGGTCTTCTCTCGTCAAGGCCTTAATAGTCTTCTTTAACCAACTATCAAGGAGGCGAGCTATTGACCGCCATTGCACTCAAGCTTCTTCAAGTTCCAACCAACATTAAAGTGGACAGCAAGTCTAATTATAAGTGTGTTTTATCAGAAAGAGCTCTATGAACCATTTATTTTGATATAAGTATCAACAAAATCGGTTGAAAATGGGGAAGTTAGGAGCATGAAAAGAATTTATATGGCCACCATTTAGCCACCATTTTGAATATTAATTAGTTTTCAGATTTTTTTCAACTGCTACATTTTTAGTTATCAATACTATCACAGCATCTGTGTTTCAGCAGATATGCAGCTGCTTTATACGTAAGGAAAATGTTTTATTAAAGATAGTTTTAAGTGATCTTGTCTTTTATTTTGATCATACATATTTAATTAGGCTGTGTGACGTCACTAAGCCTACAATATGGCCGCTTCCATTACAGTCCATTTGCAAATATTCAAACGCCCATAACTTCTAGGTTTTTCAACCGATTTAGATGAAACTTGTATCAAAATGCATGCCGATCTTTCATATAAAACATAGTAATCATTAGGGTTGCCGCCCCCTTTAATGCAGCAAGCTATTACAGTCGTCATGACGTTAGAGTCTGTGTAGATTACGCAGACTCTAACGTCATGATGACTACAATAGTTGATAGCTCAACTTGAACTTTAAACAAACACACTAACAAATATACTCTTGAATTTTATTATTTATTCTTATATTGCAATAATTTTATATGCAGTCATTTAGCAAAAATGATAATCAAAAGGCTATAAATGAACCAACTCCTGAGACTTTTATACTCTGAGATTTTGATACTATTCAATACTAATTGCATAAGTGCTCAGCGAAGGCCCAGATGGGTCGTTCACCCATGCAGCCATGTCAAATACTTTGCTGCTGAAACGCATAAAGTATAAAATCATATGAAGATTGATATAAATACAAGACGTCTGGATAGCTGCGCATGAACATTTTACAGGGTGCAGAAACACTGAAAGCAAGTGAATCCCAAATGCAAGCCTTTATCAACCCTTAAAGCGCCACCTACAATTTGCAGCAGACGACAATTCAATTTTTTCCGCTTTTTCAAAAATAACAAATAAGGCATGATATTTCATGAGAATTGTCTGCTGGCAGACAATTCTCATGAATTATCATACCTTATTTTTTTCGAAAATTAAGAAAGATGTCATAAAAGTTGTCGTCTGTTGCAGTCTTGATTGGCGCTATAAGGGTTAAACCATGCAATCTACCACAAACCTGGTCAAAATCAAATAAATAAATATGTTACAGATGTCTGTATTACAGAGAATTGAAAGCTATGGATAACAGCCATTTGTGGGCTGTGTTACGTTACACAGCCCCGATTAAATCTGCATTTAACAGAATAACTAGTTTGCTGCTATTCTTTTTGGCGTTTTGTTTCTATCTAAAACTGTTGATCTGGAACAAAATCTGTACATTTTGCAATGTAATTGGGGATTTTATTGACTTCTTCAAAATTTACATGAAGTAAGGAAGAAGGCAAAGATCAGGAGTCGATATAATCAAATACCACACCTGACCAACCATATGGAAAAGTGACAAAACACAAGAAAACATCACATAAAAGAGACCCAAGAGGTCAGCCCTCTCCAAGCAGGTGACCACATGGCTGCAAGGAACAGACAAGGCATTATGACAGGCAAACACAAAACACAAATAACAAAAAGAATCCACAAAAGAGGCACTGCCTTGGAACGGTCAGTAAAAAAAATTACTGGAGGGCTTAAACATGTTTGACTGTACCAACATCACCCTTATTTCTAATATGGATCAAACAAATAGATGTTTGGTTTGTATGAAAGATCCCTAACTTATCAATGAATCATCTCCTAGTACATACAAATCGAGATATAAAAAGGAGATAACAAAGACGATTTTAATATAATTCCCAAATGGCAGCCTCCATTGGTTAATAGGAAGTCAGAATTTTGATTTCTGGATTATTTTCTTCTTTAACTTCGGATTTTGGTTGAGTGTGTGGCAAATTAATGATGCGGAGATCCAGAAAGTTTTGTCAGAGGGGGTCCAAATTTGATAACTTTTTTTCTTTTTTTTTCTTTAGTAGATGAGGGGATAGAGGATCTAAATACCGCTAAAAATGGGCCATCATAGTCCTGCCTGCAACACGCCATTGAAATGGCATTTCGCTGGCGGGCCGATGATGGCCCAACATTGAATGCTGACTTGTTAGTTTTGTGATTTTCAGGGGATCCAGACCAGTATTGCAAAGAAACCCTATATTTTTGTGATTTTTCAGGGGGGTATGGACCCCCTGCCCCCCCCCCCCCCCCCCCCCCCCCTCTGGATCCGCCCATGTTGATACATGGATTAATAAGGGCTTGTGTTTCAGATTCACTTGCTTTATAGGTTGCTGTCCCCTTTAAGAATAACTCAACACATAATACAGAATAACCATCAGCAAATGTTTAGGTCTAAATCAATAACCGTTGTTAACATAATAAATAAGATTTAAAATGGAAAACACACACACACACACATTAAACAAGAGAGCCAAGATAATCCCAAAGTGGCTCACATTAGCTTCACTGGTCCCTTCAAGGATCACACTATGAATTTACAGACCAAAACCCAAAGCTCTATATCACCATAAAATTCTATGTTTGTTCGTTTTGATTCTCCATGTCCCAGGCAACAATTTTTCAGTCATGTTGGGACAGGTCTTTCTGGATTGAATCAGTACTAAGCAGAGGATAAAGTGTCTAGCTCAAGGACACAATACAATGCAACCCCCCCCCCCATCGACAGCAACAGAACCACCGCCTTAGAACAGACAGCAGCTTAAGCCACCAGGGTAGAGCTTAAATGCATTTTACTGGTACCAAATCTTCGCCCTAGATTCTGTTGTTTTTAAAACACAAACTTGTTTAGCTCGCATGGAGGCCTCCTAACTAATACAGTGTATCATCACAGAAATTGGGGTTTTCTTTTGCTCGGACTGTCTGTGAGTCAGGAGTCGTTTTCTTTGTTTCATCATAGTGTGTTAATTTGATTAGATTGTTTCTCTGTGCTGATGCATTGCATTAGTTAGGAAGCCTCCATGCAAACTAAGCGATTTTTGTGTTTTAACAACAGAATCTAGGGCAAAAATTTAGTGCCAGTAAAATGCATTTAAGCCCCCCGTTGGCTTAGGCTGCTGTCTGTTCTAAGGGGGTGGTTCTGCTGTTGTTGAAGGTTGATTCATTGTTAAATGTTCCTCCAATTGTTTGTGAGGAACTTCTGTGTTTGGTCCTTGTTTTGTTATGCATTACTTAGTGTCCTTTCTAGTTTTGCAATCATCTTGATGAGGAAGAGAGAGCTGGTTGCTTTAATTTAATTACCTTCCTTGAGTCTTGTGACTGTAAGTATTCTGTGGTTCTTCCTCACGGTGCCATGGGTATGATTGTGGTATTTCCTCAACATACTCACTTTTTTATACTTTCATGAACCTCTGAAAAACAAACTTTATCCCTAATACTCAACATTGTTATAATAAATATAAAATTTTAATATCTAATGATACATAGAACACTTCATAATTAAATTTAATTCATTATAATTGTTGTGATGTATTGTAAAACAGCATGGAGTAGGCCTCCAGATAAGAGTACATAATCAAAAATTATTTTTTCTTATTTCTCAACCGGGGACTCAAAAGAACCGTCCCATTGAGACGGTTCTTTATAGCACCCAAAACAAATGTTAAAACTGATAGATAAGAAAATATTTACAATTTTACACTGAAATATTTTGCCTATCTGGACCTAAGATGAAGGAAGAGCCAACATGAGCTTGGACAGCCAATGAAGCGAACAAGAGGCTGTTCTGCACATGCAAAATCAGACTCTTTTCCGGAAAGTAGAAAAAAAAAAATTTCTATTTTTATTTTTTATTTTATCCGCCGACTCTAAATATTATTTTTTGTTGAAAGAATAATATATTTTTGAGGTTCTGTCTGTATTTTTGAGAGTGACATTGTTAAAAGTGATTGTCCTGTCCAGATTTTTAAGAAAAAGATAAAATATTTAAAGATTTAATACAGACTGTTGGTTTACCTATTACTAGTTTTACTGTTTCTGCAGATATTAAAAAAACTAAACAAAAAAAAGGCTGAAAATATTTTTTAAAAAAATTGCTCTGAAAATGACCAGGTTACTACTGGTCATTTTCAGAGCTCTTTTATTTATTTTTTTCGTCCCCCGACCCTAAATCTGAAAAAAAAAATTCCCGTAAATCAACTAAGAAAAATAATCTGGCCTAAAGGCTGGTTCACTGTCATGTTGAAAGGGAAATGCTTGATTCCAGAAGAGACAACTTGCATCAAAATAATGGCAGTACTTAGGCCAGAACTTTTTTATTAGTTGATTTACAGGATTTTTTTTTCAGAATAAGGGTCGAGGGGACGAGAAAAAACCCTCTGAAAATGACCAGTAGACTGGTCATTTTCAGAGCTTATTTTTCATTTTCAGAGCCTTTTTTTATAGTAAAGTAAACCACCAGTCTTTGTTAAATCTTTAAATATTTCATAATTTTCCTGAATAAGATAATCACTTTAAACAGTGCCATTCTCAAAAATACACAAACAGAACCTCAAAAATGTATTATTTTTTTCAACAAAACAAATCATATTTACAGTCAGCTGATTAAATAAAAAAATTTTTTTTTAGAATTTTTTTTTTTTTTCTACTTTCTGGAAAATTACAGTAGGGGGGTTCGTAAATCAACTTATAAAAAAAATCTGGCCTAAAGGCTGGTTCACTGTAATGTTGAAAGGGAAATAATTGACTCCAGAAGAGACAACTTGCATCAAAAATATGGCAGTACTTAGGTAAAACCCTGGTACTGTTCTGCCAGCCAAAAATGACAGTGATGTAATGCTTTGTTTACAAAGTTATTAGGGACTTGGAATCAATAGATCACTATCCGCAGGATAGGATTAGTACACAGGTGATCTCTCTAATTGCATCAGCTCAAGTGCAGTGTACTTGTTAATGTTTACTTAACAATTGTAAACAAAATAGAAAGTCACTGTCCCTCTTGGTTGGCAACAGTAGATCTACTGATAACCATGGTGATAGTTTTGTTGATAATAATTCTGATACATGAGTACTTGCTCCTCACTTAAATGGGGCTCAGCATGAGGCTGTGAAGTTCCTTCATATGTTTGATTGGCACCAATTGCTTGTGCTTGAGTTTGATCCTCTAACTGTTCTGCCTGTTGCATTTCTTCTGATATAATTGTGGGTATCTCTGACTGATGACTTTTAACTACACAACCATCACTGTACGGCTGTGGTGATTGTATTGGATTGTGATATCTTTGTACAGTCTGTTGTTCTGATTTTGACTGTAGATTGGCAGTGTTGATGACAAGTTGCAAGGGTTCAGCAGTTACGCTCCTGCTTGTATCATAACTCTGTAATCTATTGTTGTCTGCATACTGATTAGGCACAGATAGCAAATTATCTCCAATTTGTTCAGCAACCAAATTTGTACCCTCCTGAAAGAAAGACTCTGGAACTTGAATGATCTGCGCATCAGCAACACCTCTGTTGTCTAAATTCTGATCAGGTCCTTGCATAAGAGCTGCTTTTAACAAAGATCTTGAATCAATTTGAGGTCTAACATCTAATTGGTGCAAAATGTCTCGTACTATCATCCTTGATTCTTGAGTCTGTAGTTCAACGTTTGATGCATTTCTGATATCATGTATTGGTTTAGACTCTGTTGGTGCAGTAATAGTTGTATCATCTGCTCTGTAACTGCCCCCAGCATACTCTGATGTAACAACCTGCATTTCCAAAGAATTTTCTACGTTGTTAGATATAACGAGATGAAGAGGCCGAGAAACATCCAGGAAATCTCCCTCCTGAAGAGAATGGATTTCCTGATGTCCAACACTGACAGCTTTAACGTCATCAAATGACACCTGACTATATTGGTTTTCAAATGTCTTTGTTGCATCCACACCACTCATTAAAGGTTCGTTCTGCACCGGCTGTTCGTTAGCTGTCTCATTTCTAAGATTTCTTCTACTATCGTCACTAGCTTTACTGCTCGCCACATCAGCCAGTGTATCCATAGACCGAGTTTCTGAAGAACCTGCAGGGTCAATTTGGAGAACCTCACCATCAACTTGTCCAAGCTTTACAGCAAATCCCGATTCCTTCAATCTGATAACATTGCCATCTTCATCAATAGACGGCGCCGTTCCAGAGTCAATGGCTTTTACCTCTTTCATTATTTTGGTGATATATTCTGTCTCAAATTTGTGGCGGTTAGCAAGGTGAAGCCGGAGGTTTCCTCTAGTGGTACTTCTATATATACAATGAGGACATCCGAAAGGTTTCTCTCCACTGTGTGTCCTGGTATGAACAATCATCTGCGTATGAGTCTTGAAAGTTTTCACACATTCCGGACATTTATGTCGCTTCACGGTACTGTGCTTGTGAAACACATGACTATTCAAACATGTCCTCGTCTTAAAGCCATTCCCACAATGCTCGCAAACAAATGGCGTCTCCTCAAAGTGAGTCAGCTTATGGTCCTTCAGTTGAAATTTCGTGAAAAACTCCTTCCCACAAAAGTCACATTTGAATGGTTTCCAGCCCTGTGGTAATGGTACCCCATGACGGAAGTACTTGTGAAAATGAATGTAATAAATATTCGCATCTTTGGCTTTGTAGCCACACACGTCACACACTTTGGGGCTAAGATTTTTCTTCAATACAGAGATATGATCAGCTGTCTCGTCAAGTAAAATATCATGAGTTTTAACCACATGTGTCAAGATTCTTTTAGCACATATATATTCATTACCACAAAACTCACATCGATACATACGGTCACCAACTATATCACTTCCTTTTTCATCAATTTCTAATATTTTCTCGACCAAGAGCTTTGTTTTGGGCAAACAGAGATGACCAGGATTAACCGTTCTTTTCTTCTTCTCTTGTTTCTTCATTGCCGTTAATTCATCTTTAATAAGAGTTTCAACAAAAGGGTTTTGGGAGCTTTTGTCAACACTTCTCATCATTTCTCTTATTTCCTTTGTACGCTTCTTTGGTGGGGGTCTCATAGGTGTCTCTTTCTTCTGTGGAGATTCTTGCTCAGAGGTTGACCACCTGAAAGGCAAAAATGTATGGGGTGCCTTTTTACTATTTATTCCTTAGCTATGGATATCCATAAATCATTAAAAGATCTAATTTTTTTAGACTATATAAGAGGTACCACTGCCTGGAATCAAAGGCTAATCTTTATGAGGTGATTATGACCTCCTTACAAGAGGTAAAGTGGTCCCATAAAGGGTTAAGGTATTTTCTGATAAAATAGTGATATTTATCTATAGTGAAAGAAATTTTGTTTTATACAGGTCCTCTCATGGGGCCCCTTTAATTGAGTAAGACACTGAAATTGATTTAATCTGTCTCTTACCAGTTAATCCACTAATTACCTCTATTAGACAGAAATATAGGCCTTTAAGGATATCAATAATTCATTTAAGGATATCAATCCTCAATTTATTTTAGGGTATCATTGCAAGTAGACGAAACTGACAAGTGAATTTTTTCAGCCCAGATTTTAAACAAATAACATAGAGGATCTTATGCGAGTGATCATGTATTATTGAATTTATTAAACAAGTTGAGCAAAAGGGGTAACATGTGAGGCTTGCAGAGCATTAAATCTTTTCCCCAAGAAGTTTAATAAATGTGTCCATGAGACACGGATGCCCCCGCTGATGTAAAATTTGCATATTCTCACAAATAGTCAAAAATGACATATTTTATGTGGTGTTAAGCATTGTGTTTAAGCAAGTTTGATGTTTCATAAGATTCTGATAAAAAATATTTGAGTTAGAGAGCGGACGTTGTTTCAAATGGTGAATTTTCACAAACAAAGGGCCATAACTACTGAAAGCATGGTGTGATATGGACCATTATCGAACTTGAAGAAGACATCATGGTACTAAACAATGTGACCAAGTTTCATAAAATTCTGATAAAAAGTATTCGACTTAGAGAGTGGATATCGATTCAAATGGTGAATTTTCATAAACAAAGGGCTTGACTACTGAAAGCATGGTGCAATATGGACCATTATCTAACTTGAAGAAGACACCATGGTACTTAACAATGTGACCAAGTTTCATAAAATTCTGATAAAAAATACAGTCGAACTTCGATGGCTGGAACTCGTGGGGGCCGTCGATGCGAGTTCGACCCATCCATGTGTTCCAGCGATACCTAGCCTGACGATTTTCAAGTTGGTTCATGTGTGCTTTATGTCATCACGGACACCACGATTTTTATCGACTAAAGTTGCAAAGCGCATGTGACACCTGTCACTGATCAATAACCCTTTGCACGCTAGAGTTAACATGATAAGCCACATGTGTTAGCATATGAAACTGTTGAAAGTAAAGACATTTATCAGCATGCACATATGGGCAGGCTGATCAATGCATTCGCTATCAAGTAAGCTGTACTGTTTTTCTTCTAGTGGGTGAATGTTCCTGTTTATGTGTCGCTACAGTTTATGTCCGATTGTTTATCGTTTCCTTTAGAACAATAAAAGAAAAAAAACAAGTTTTTTTCTTATTATTTATTCACAATGTGCAAGTTTCAATTAATATCAACGAATAAAAACATGAAAAAATGACAAACTCCCCAGGATGTTTACAAGAAAGAAGCGGATCAGACTGAACTGCCTGTCTTTATCCAGCCAGCTATGTTTTACTCATTTTGACACGCGAGTTCTTGATTACAAAGCATCTCATTAATTGCCTTTAATCATTTTCGGCTGCCCTACTAAGTGGTGACAAGTGAGAACTTCCTCAAATCTTTGATCTGATAAATTGCCGCTAATTGCTTAACAAGTTTCACTCGTCAGTTAGGTAACCCAAGGGTGAAATCATCATTGTCACGGAGCACTTATGCAAATAAAAATGAACTTTAATCAAGCGTGTGACTGATTCATGTATAGAAATATTCGGATCGAGCCATATACGGTTTTTACATGAAAAAATCGAGCTATCATAGGGTTTTTACATGAAAAAATCGCCCTGCGGACCGTGCTTTGAGTTTGAGAGTTCGAGCCATCCCTGTTCTAGCCTGGGGTGTATTTTAACATTATATGTATAGGGAAATTGCCGGGACTGACGAACGAGTTCGAGCGATCCCTAGTGTTCGAGACAGGCTAGTTTGAGCGACCAAAGTTCAACTGTATTCGACTTAAGAGAGCGGACGTTGTTTCAAATGGTGAATTTCCATAAACAAAGGGCCATAACTACTGAAAGCATGGTGCGGTATGGACCATTATCGAACTTGAAGACATCATGGTACTAAACAATGTGACCAAGTTTCATAAAATTCTGATAAAAAGTGTTCTACTTAGAGAGCGGACATCGTTTCAAATAGATTTTTTTTTACATGTACTTTTCTTAATGAGAAAAACAGAAATGGTATTGGGAAAAAGGTGGCTATTTTCCATTGGGAATGGGGCTGAAATTCGGCCCCTAGAGAAGGGCAGAAAATCCCCTGGGCGTTATGTCACTCCCACACGTGACATCATGTGATACAATTAAAAACTGAATTTGCTTAACTTACTTTGGTCTGGTTTTCTTTAGTAATTGCTGAGGTGATGTGGGACCTGCCTCAGTGTTTGGGCTTTCTGTGGGTATCACAATGTTTTCTTTTTCTTGTGCCATCTCCGGGCTCAACTCTTGGCTGTCATCTTGTTTTCTTTTGTTCAAAGCACGAGGACTAAAAGAAATACAGTAAAAAATGTCTTAAGCGGTCACTCAAAAAGAAGACCAAAAATTGGTTTTCAAGACCGATTATGGCTTAATGCATGTCAAAAGTATTGCAGAATGCTCTCTTGGAGCCTTCTGCAATACTTTCGACCTGCATTAAGCTATCATTGGTCTTTAAGATCTTTGTTTTGTCGATTTTAGAGTGGCCCCTTAAGACAGTTTTACTGTACCAGTTTTATATGTCAGTGAAATTTATTTTTAACTCTTTGCATGCTGCATGGGTACCGTAAATTTTCATGCTTTTGTCGTCGTCTGTTGACTTTTCCTGATCTTTGCACCCTTGCTTACTTTTCAAAATTAACTTTTTCAAAAAATGATTTCAAGAAACTTATCAGAGTGTCAAACAGTTCGGACCCAGATCAGGACCGACAGAAATTCTGTCGGTCCTGATCTGGGTCCAAACTGTTTGCAAGGGTCATCAGCAGACAACAAAAAATGTGGTGAGCATGGAAAATTTTAGTAATCTAACAAAACAAGTCTGAAAGCAGCTAAATATTCCACTTTTACCCAACATCTCAGTGTTAAACTCTTTGATCGCAAGGTGGGTGGGGGGGGGGGGGGGCTTTTGTCATCCGCTGATGTCTGGATCCAGCTTAGGCTCGGAAAAATCGGGATTCAAACTGTTTGACTCTCTGATAGCATTTTTTAAAGGATTTTTTGAAGTTTATTTTGAAGAAAACTATCAGCAGTCAACAAAAAGGCATGCAAAACAAGTTTAAGCTTTTCCAAAAAGCTTGCCATCTTTGTATAATTCATAGTAGCTGCAACTGACAGCCTTTTACTGGTCATAGGCAGCTATAGGTCTCAGTAATAATATTCTAAAATTTCAATCACTAGTTGCCTGCCAAAAAGTCCTAGCCAAACTGTGCAGACCCAGATCAGACTGCTAGCTTCCAAGTCTGATCAGGAATATCAGATAGTGACAAACTAAAATATTACTAGCCTGATAAAATGCTGGCTTGACAAGCTAGAGGTCGCTAGTTCATTCACCACTGGAACATCTATTTTATTTTTGTTTTTTATTAACAATGATGGGCCCCAGGTTCACTGAATGAGTAAATTTCAATTTAATTTTCTGAATCACATTTTATTATTATTAATTTCATGAATATTATTTTTTTTATTATTTTTATTTATTATTATTATGATTATTATTGAAAATGGCAAATGAGCAGTTTAAGGGCTTTAAATAGTGTAGTGGATATATTGGGTCATGCACCTTAGCATATGAGTGTGTTGAACCTAGATGTGAAAATTTAACAAATGCCTTCAAGGAGTCAATTCACTAACCAACACTATTGTCTGAATAAATACTATTGTTGAAATTTTCACACCCTCTTTGTTTTTTTGTATTGTTTTGGTAACTTAACTATTAAAGGTCCATATCTTTTATAAACAAAAAGTAAATAAGTTGCTTAAAAAAGGAATAGTAGAAGTAACATACAGTCTGTGTCTGCTGTAAAATTGCTATATTCTATTTTTATGTCTATAGATACTAGCATGACTAGTCCCAATTCTCTTTTGTTTCATGTTGCATTCAACTAGTACAACAAATGATACATGCATTTACAAAGGCTAAGAACAATTCATTTAGCAGTATTTTAGGTAACTATGATAACCTTTAGTAACTGAAGTTCATAACTGATCTGAAAAGTACATATAATTAAAAAGTAATTGAAAGTAATTGTTAATTACTCCCATTTTTGGCAATGTAATTAATTACATTCAATTACAGTAATTAAAGAAGAAATGTCTTAATTACAATTACATGCAATTACTCTAGAAAATGTAATTAAATTGCAATTAATTACAATTACAATTTTAATTACCCCAACTCTGGATCAGGGTCTTCTCTGTTTTCTATTCTGACAAGCATTTGGTGAATTCCAGCCCTAATTACTACCATTTTATTTAAGAACAAGAGAAAAGTGTTAGAAATTTTAGAATTTTTACCATACATACCGTCTAGATGGTGTCTTTTCTGACTTTATAGATGATTGTTCTCCAACTTCCAAATGTTTCTGCTCGCCTTCATCAAGTCTTGCTTTCTTATTAGTTGCAGCTTCTAAAATATTCTTGTTTTTCCCTCTATATCTGGTAACCATAGTCCTTGGCTGAACCCTTTTCTTCGTAAGTTTACTTTCATCAAATTTTCCGCCATCAAATGGATCTGGTAACAAAGAGGTTTCTTGATCCATAGCTTCATTGATATTCTTACTCACTGTTTGATTTATAGACACTTCTTCTGTATCATTTTGAACTTTTGAATCTTCATTTCTTTCTCCTATTGATCTAACATTAGCAATTATCATGGTTGCTTCCTCTATTCTGTTCTCATCTACTCCTTGGCTGTTTGCATATGGTTCTTTAACAGTTTTGTCATTTAAATTATCTGCTGATATATTTTCACCAGTATTGATGATAGTTTTAAATGCTACGTTATTATGATTAAGAATTCCTTTTCTGGTTCTGCCACGTTTTCTGATTGGTATATTACTCTGATCTTCATCAATACCTAACCAATCAAAAACAGGCTCCTGTTTCTTATCCTCTGCCTTTCGTAGTCCTAAAGTTATTTCACTAGCTTCAAGATCAATATTATCAATCAGGTCATTTGTTTCATTTGCAATTTCATCAACAATATTTGTTATTTCTGGTTCATCTTGCTTATTTTCCACTTCACCAAACTGTACTGCCTTCATTGAATCTTCTTGGGGACTGTTTATAATGATATGAGCCAGTTTAGTCAGTTTGCAAAAGTCGTAGCAGTATTTCTTCAACTTTTCAAGCTCAAATATTGTGGACATTCTGTACAAATCTCTGACATTGTTTGATGTTATACTTATTGTTCCATGATAAAGATATTTAACAAAAGACCTCACAACACTGTGATCTAAGTCTACTGGTAGTTTTATCTTTAATACTGGTTCATCACTTGACAGGATTTTAGCATGTACAACACTACTTATTGAGGCCATAACCAACTTGTGCAGCTGAAAAAGAAACAAAATGATTAAATCAAATATAAGTTTCAGAATGAATGCTTTTATAACAACATGCAAATCTAGTCATAATTGTAAAGAAAATACTAAATCTGGTCAAATTTGCCTTTGGCTAGACCCACAGTGGCTCAACTTGAGGTTTTCTCTGATATGTCTGTGAGTCGCGAGCCCTTTTCTTTGTTTCATCATAGTGTTAATTTGATTAGATGGTTTCTCTGTGATGATACATTGCATTAGTTAGGAATCCTCCATGCAAGCTAAACAATTTTTTTTAGTTTTAACAACAACAGAATCTTAGGTGAAGATATGGCTTTTGCTGCAGTCCATACCAAGATGGTTGTTCTGTTGTTGTTGAATCATTGTTTACTGTTGCTTCCATTGTTTGTGGGGGTTCTGTGTTTCGTCCTTGTTTTGTTATTCAGTACTTAGTGTCCTTTCAAGGAACTGGTTGCTTTACTTAATTGTCTGATGTCTTGTGACTGTTAGTGTTCTGTGGCTCTTCCTCACAGTGCCGTGGGTTGGTCAGCTGTGTGTGATTGTGGTATTTCCTGATTGGGATTGTGCTTTGCTAGAGATGGTTGAAACTCCAATCTATAGTCTAGAGTTTATGATTGACCTTCTGAATGTAATAAGATTAGGCATAGCATGATATCTGTTGTGTTGTTTCATTGTTATCTTATGCTTCCATTGTTTGTGTGGGTTCTGTGTTTGGTCCTTGTTTTGTTGTGCAGTAATTAGTGTTTTTTCTAGTTTTGCAATCATTTCCCTGGGGACGAGAGAGCTGGTTGCTCAATTCACAATAATTGCTTTTGATGTCATGTGACTGTTAGTATTCTGTTGTGTTTGTTTGTTTTGAATCTTTACGTCACAGTCAAAAAAAATCAATTATGTCGGGACAGGTCTTCCTTGGTTGAACCAGTACTAAGCAAGGATAAATGTGACAAGGACACAACACAGTGATGCCAGTGAGGCTCGAACCTGCAACCCCTCGGTCTCGAGTCAAGCACTCTACCACTGAGCCACAGTGCTTCCTTTAGTATTCTGTGGCTTTACCATGGGTTGGTCTGCATTGTGTGATTGTGGCATTTCCTGGTCATATTATTCGCTCTATAGAAAGTATAATATCTAAGCTTGCTACATGCAAAGTTTTCATATTCTAGCTAGTCTCTGTAGCTGAGCACACTGGTTCAGTCTTACCAGGTCACAATCCCCAAAGGCAGGTTTTTTCGTGAGGAGGTCCATATGATACATGTTTCATATTTTGTATATTTCACGCTGATCTTCTCCTTAAAATCCTGACTTTATGTACCGTATTTTCAGGCCTTAATTTAGTTAAGAGCGCTTACCAAAATTGTTTTCCTTATTTCTCAACCAAAACATATGTTGTGTGTACTCAGAAGAATCATCTCAATGAGATGGTTCTTTTGAGCACCCAAACATATGTCAAAACTGAAGTGTATGAAAAAATTTACAATTTTACGCTAAAAAATTGTGTTTATCTAAACCTGTGCGTAATTGTATATGGGATATAATCGGACATAATCAATGGACTGGCCAACATTTACCTTAATATGATGTTTTCCAATATACAAGATACCATCCCAAAATAAATCCGCTTCTATCATGTGCCACATAGCTTTCAATATAGTATGACTTAACCCTTCGTCTTTGTACGTCTTTTCTTCCACTTGCGCTACCTGGTCTGGTTTCGGAAAACTGCTTAATCTTGGATTGAATGCCATTTCAAACTGTCTCTTCAATTCACTTGATAATCCGGTACTTCTGTCTACACCGCTATCACCTATTGACAAGTTAATGTCCGCTTGTGTTTGTGCCTGCAAAACTGGCACATGGTTACCATTGTCTTGACCAGTGTCATGTCTGGAAGAATTCTGAGTTTCCGTAGTAAAGGCCGTGCTAATCAGTTCTTGATATTTCTGGGTTGTGATACTGGTATTAATGGCTTCTGTGTTGCTATTTGTATTCTTCAAATCAACTGCGAGATTAGAAAGAGGCACTGCAATAAACAGTGGGCCTGAGTTGGGCTGTGTGGTACCTCCCAGTAACCGTGGGTCTCCTTCCTGTATTGGAATTGGACCATGCACACTTGTTGCAATTATTGGACTGGTATTAATTATTGGACTGGTGTTAACATTGCTACTAGATATTGCCGAAACCCCTGGCAGTTGGACAGAAGATTTTCTCTGCTTCCTTCGCCCAGCTTTTGTAACAGCTTTCTCTAATTTAGACTGATAGGTCACCGTCTCTTTAACAACATCTGCCTTTGGTAATACAAAGTTAACATTCCCTACACTATCGGAACTTGACTGAGGAATCATATAAACAAGTCTTGGTGACATTTCGTTGATAACACTTTGCTGCCCTTGTACTAAATTTAGGTGTGACGTCTCTGGAAGAGATATGCCAGGTCTTGTGTCCAATACATCAGAATTGTCTTTACTCTTCTCAAGTTTGTACACTTGCATATTAGGATCACCAAAGGTTATATTATCTCTGACACTCCTCTCAAGAGTTCTAGCTTGAATATTGGTTGCTTCTGTTGCCATGCCTTTTGGATAAGGGAGAGTAGCCGTTTCTGCTGATGTAGACCATTTAGGTTGCAGTTCCTGTTCACCACTGGGTATCCATTTCATACCTTCAAATTTTACAAAACTGAAATAGAGGAGAAAGTTTTTAAGATTTTGGTATTTAGGCCAGAATCTTTTTATTGATTGATTTACCTGAATTTTTTCTTCAGATTTAGGGTCGTGGGGGAGGGGGGGGAGAGCTTTTTTTCTTTTGCTTTTTTTAATTTTCAGAGAATATCTCCAGAACAAACAGTAAAACTAGTAAAGTAAACCAACAGTCTGTATTGAATCTTTAAATATCTATTAACAGTTCACTCTCACAAATAAACAAACAGAACCTCAAAAATATATTATTTTTTCAACAAAACAAAGAATATTTCGAGTCGGTGGATAAATTAAAAAAATTATTTTAGAAATTAATTATTTTTTCTATTTTCCGGAAAATTACAGTAGGAGGGTTCGTAAATCAACTAATAAAAAAATTCTGGCCTTATTACATATTCTTAAAATTAGTCTTAACCCTTGTCCTGCTGATCCAGGATAAATACCTTTTTTAACACTGTAAATCCAGAACAGCTGGCTTCTGACAAAGCCATCTGATTCAGGATCTACTGTTTTCCACTCCAATTGAAAAAAAAACAACTTGAATGCTGCATTTCATCAGGGTCTGCATTGTTTGCTTAGATTAAAACAACCTTCAGGGACAGAAATATATCATAACTTCTACCGTTGATCCCTTAAAATACAAAATGGGCAGTCCCATACTTAAATAATAATGTATCAATTAGACTGGCTCCAGTCCTTAAAACATTTTTTCATCAATGTATCATTTCATAATACTTGGAGCTAGTCTAACACCAGAGAACAACGGCATCAGAGTTAGACTAGCTCCAAGTATAAATGAAATGACACATTGATGAAAAAATGTTTTAAGGACTGGAGCCAATCTATATTTCAATTTGTGGAGGAAAATCCATTAGATTGCAAAGGGTTTATTACTTGGATGGGTTGGAATTCTCTGGCTTGTAAGGAATACCCCCACTTGTGAGAACTTCCAGCTGAATGATATCCCCTTCCATTTCTGTTGTTCTGTCCGTCTGACTCGAAGGTTTTCTTGTTTCCATCATTACACTACACTGAAAAAATCAAATTCAATTTATAAAAATTTGATAATTTGATTTTTGTTTGATTTGATTCTTTATGTCCCATCAACAATCTTTCAGTTATATAGGGATGGGTCTTCCTGGGTTGAACCAGTACTAAGCTAAGATAAATGTGTCTTGCTCAAGGACCACAATTTAACACAGTGACGCCAGTGAGGCTCCAACCTGTGGCCCTTTGGTCTTGGAGTCAAGCACTCTACCACTGAGCCGCTGCACTCCCTTTTTATAATTTGATATACTGACAGTATGTACTTGAACTCATAATTTCGCAGACACTAAACATATAGGTTTAGATATATCAAATTTTTAAGCGGAAAATAATTATTGTGAATATTTTCTTACCCATCGGATTTAACCGTCTCATTGAGACGTTTCTTTTGAGTACCCACAAAATATGTTTTGGTTGAGAAATACGAAAATTCAATTTTTATTACACACACTTTACTGAAGGCCTGACTAAAATACTTAACTCTTTTCCTGCTTGTGGAGACTTTTGAATGATGTCTGCAGATCACCTTTGCAAACAGTTTAAACTGGTTCTGATCTGGACCCAAACTGCCTGACATTCTGATGGTATTCCAGGGATATTTCTGGGATGGGCCTGAACTGTTTTATGAGAAAACTATGAGTGATAGAGTAATTCTGATTTCATTTTAGCTGGGCCCATACACAAGCTATTCAAATCTGGTGTTCATTTTGCTGCAAGGTGGATAGTAAGGTTTCTTGGGCCCATCTTTATTTTTCAAATGGCCCATCAAAATCTTGATTTTTGTGTGCAAATGAATGGGACATGGGCAATTGGCCCATTTTCATGACCCAATCATATTCCGGACCAGAAATAACCCTGGTATTCCCTCCAAAAGTTTGAAAATGTTAATTATGAAGAAAAAAATCAGCAGACAAAGAAGCATGCAAAAATTACCAAGCATACTATCAGTTAATAAGTTGTAACAATAAATGTATAAGATTTTCTGATTTCCATTTATTTCAGAGATCCAGAGATTCAGTTTTGACATGTTTGAGAAAATTATGCACCCAGACTGCCAGAGCAATTATTAGGTTGAATAAAATTTACTATAATTTCAAATGACCCACCTTGTAACACAAACTTACACTTGTATACGTGTTTATTTATTTATCTCTTTGCCTGCCGGCAGTGAGTTTTGTCATCTGTTGATAATATTTGCAAACAATTTGGACCCAGAAATGGACCCAATTGTTTTATTACACATATAGTTTTTACAGTGTCTGCTAAACTATTTTTTCTTGCTGGTTGGCTAGAAAAGTCTCATCATTGTTTAGCTTGTTCTGAGGCGATCGCTTTTGTGATCAAAGCATTCCATCGCCAGCCTGTCTGTACATATCGTCTTCCAACGATTTACGCTGAAAAAACATCTCTTAAAAGCACTTGGTGGGATTTCAACCAACTTCACAAGAATGATTCTTGAGTTGTCCCTTTTCAAAGTTGTTCAAAATTTTGCTTGGTCAACAGCTATGGTCAGTTCACCTAGCCACAATTTTTCCTGGGCAAGTTTGATTAAGTGGTTTACCAGTATTTTGTGCACATACTTTCGCTTGTAACTGACAACAGCCCTTCTTGAATCATAAGACATAAGACAAATTTTATTAAAAGTCGGAGAGTATAAACGGAAGGAAGAGAATGACTGTAGAATTTTTTTCAAGATCAATCTCCACGAAAGTATGGGACCAGGTCAGGATCAAACTCGTGACGCCTGGATCTGCAATCAGGCAATTGGACTCAGAGCCATATACTGACCAAAGTTTGGTATACAACTTCTCAAGCACTCATTGTGTCATTCTATCAGTTTGGTGTCCAATAACAAAATCTTTATTCAACTGACAAAAAATACTTTCTAATTTTCAGAAAAAAATAAAATGAAAAGGGTTGGCAAATCCCTGTTTAAAGTATAAAAATATCCCATTGTTAATTAGCAACTAAAAAATTGAATTCTTCAAACCATGTAGACCCAGAATGGAAAATATACACTTGCAGATAATAGTTGAGCAGACCAGGATACAGACCATAATTATGGGAAAAACACATTTCTATGGTTTATATCTTTAAATGGTCAAACAAGCACCATACCTGCCAGTAGACAGGAAAAACTATGAAACAAATAATGGTTTATTATCAAATAACGAAATAGTATTCAAGATATGATAGTCTTTATAATAGCATGTTTGCTAAAGCTGGTTTTAGTTAGCTTTTTAAAATGTTCATGAAGAATTTATCAACAAATATGGCGACCATTGACTCGAAAAAATTCAATATTTTGCATGCTGCTTTCTTGTAGAATATTACCTCAATTTAAGAAATCTAAATATTGATTGTCAAGAAACTTATGTTATTGTACCCATGAAAATGTTAAATTCTGAATAAATATGACCAATATTGATAATTAACTGTGGTTAATGAAGCGTAACAGGTGCTATTTTGGTCACGTGACCATCTAAACTATCATACGCATGACTGTCGTGTAGAAAATCAAAACGTCCCCAAGCCAAAATGTCCCCGGGAACACTTGCACTTTACCGGACTGTTCATGTAGCGTATGACAAATTGGGGCATAAGCCCCCATACCCCCTCAATTGTATTCAGCTTATAACAGCTGACCATGTCAAACGTTTCAAGAAATAATTTAGAAGCAAACAGACCCTAAAACCCTAGTCAAAATAAGGTGTGCCCGGTAAGGTGCAATTTAGCCAAACAGTTCTGCGATCGTAGTATTTCCTGGCTTGCTAACTTGTTTTTAGTATAATAGACAAATCGGATATAAGGGATATCAGTGGGGACCAGGGCTAGCTACTGGTTGAAAAACATTCAGATTCACAGGACAGCTAGAATCACTGACCTCTCATGTTACATGTACATACAATTTTGGGTTTAGAGAAAGCTCAGGAATGATGATGCTACCAAGAAACTGAACAGCAACAAAATATCTTAATATCTTAATACTATGCATGAGGGTCTGGATGGGGTTTAAAGAACTGAAAATAGTTGCATATTGTGATTAGTAGAAAATAATAAGACAAAAAATGATGATAAAGAAAGAAAAAAAGAGGGCATAAAACAAATTATATACTTAAAGCAATTAAAAACGCAACTGATTCAAATATCATTTTTCCTATACATAGCAACATAATTCCCTTTGTCTGTGTATTTACACGCTTCCCTAACGTAGAAGAACGTTTTAGCAAAACTTGATCTTGATTACGCACATCTGTTAAAAATTTTGGTGAAAAATGCCAAATTCATCTAAAAAAAATCTTAACGTTCTTTTATCTTTAAATTCAAATCAATTTCAATTTGAATGAACGATGTTTCATTCAAACATACAACCCAAAATTCAGTTTACCCAAGGGGCCTAAAAATAATGTTTTAAACTTCAGTTTTTGCATAATTTTTGCTAAATTTGATAAATGACTAAAACTTCAGCAAAATTGAATCATTTCGTAATTGGCATATATAAGAAGTTGTTTAGTCATTACCTATGGTTATGATTTATCAGATATCAAGCATCGAAAATCTCGCTTTTTCTTCAGCTTCCGGTTTTCATGCTCACATTTTGGTGGCCATTTTATAGGTCAAGCTTCTAGTCACATTTTCCTGTTGTGTGTGGTTAAATTATAGAGCATACGAGGGGCATCCAGTAAGTTCTGACAATGACCCCAGAAAACAAAAACTATTTCTCTAGGACATGTTTCAATAATCTTCATATGTTATTTAGAATATAGGAAATTGAATCACCGGTTCAAATATTTTCCATGTTGCAATCGTAATGGTTGCTAGGCAACTAAAGAACACAAGGTAAAGGGCCATGGACGGGACACTATATATGGCTTACATGCCCAAATTTCTTAATCATTACAAACTCCTCTTAAAAACAATTTATGAAGATAAATAAATACATTATGTATGTTGTTTCTGAGCGTCATAGATAATGGTTTGGCTTATGACTGTGGTGTTAGCAGGGTTTTGATTAAGACATATTACTGATTTTGCAAGAAATATTTTACTTAAAAATGGGTTGTACTAATATGGTACTGTTTTTGGTAAATAGCATTTATTGAAAGTTCATATTTTCTATGGGTTATGAAGACTATAGAACAGATTTATCGAAACATACATCTATTAATACGCAAATTGGTCGTAATGGCTTTTATTAAGTGTTCAAAATGTACTTTTTTATAATTAACGCTTAAAGTGGGGCAAAATTGTAGTTTTCTGTTGTTGCCTAGCAACCAAGAACGTTCAAAGTAACTAGGTTAATGTCATTTTGGCATTTGCTTTATGGGTCAATTGTGTATTCAGACAACATCACCAACCACTAATATAACTTTCCAAAGAAACATACAGCATCTTCATCTAACTCTACCCCCAGCAGAAATTAGTTAAAACCATGATTTTTCGTGGCCATGGACTCTCACAGTGTTGTCTACAAATTTTTATAGCATAAGATCAGGTCGTCATAAAAACTCCAAATTTCAAACATGAATAGGCAACATCCACGGCCACATGCAATAGGTAATATACTTCTGATTACAATAACAGATTCTGAGATATGAGACCATGGTCAGAACTTATTGGATGACCCTCGTAATTGAAATTTTCAGAAAGTTTGAAACCAAAACAGCCAGGTAATATTAAGATCTGATGTCCTGATTAATAAGGTGATTTTGCTTTTTTGTTTAAAGTATTGGGATTGTGTTCCTTTATCACAACATGCAGTCCGGTTTATCTGGACTGCTTTATCAATACCAAAAAGATATTGCCTTGATATCGCAACTATAGTTTCGTTCTTTTCATTTTATATTAATATTAAAAGAGCTTTAAATCTAGGGTAGGTTATATTGTAAAAGTTGTGTTTTTACTGCCGTTAAGTATAATTATGTTTTTTTAAAGAAAAGCTGAAAAAATACTCATTTTTTTTTAAAAAAAAAGGATAATTAATATATTTAGAAAAAGCTCATACTTGTTACCACTGTGGGATGACAGGTATTCTTATTATGGACACATTTTTAATCCCCCCTCCCCCCGAAGTGGGAGGGGAATTTGTTGGAATCAGTCCAACAGTATGTCAGTCTGTCATTCCATCCGTAACACATTCATGTCCGCTCCATATCTCCTGAACCCTTTGAACAATTTTCATTAAACTTCACTCAAATGTTCCTCTCAGTGAGATGGTGTGCAGAGCGCATAACCCAGCTACCTAGACTCAAGGTCACAGGTCAAGTTCAAGGGATTTACCCTTGAATTTCGTGTCCGCTCCATATCTCCTGAACCCTTAGGGCGAATTTCACTAAGCTTTACACCAAATGTTCCTCTCAGTGAGACGATGTGCAGAACCCATAACTTGGCTACACAGACTCAAGGTCAAGGTCACAGGTCAAAGTCATGGGATTTACCCCCTAATTCGAGTCCGCTCCATATTTCCTGCATTCTTTGAATGATTTTCATTAAACTTCACTAAAATGTTCCTCTCAGTGAGACGGTGTGCAGAGCATATGACCCAGCTACCTAGACTCAAGGTCACAGGTCAAGGTCAAAGGATTGACCTTTGAATTTCGTGTCCGTTCCATGTTTCCTGTACCCTTAGGACGATTTTCATTCAACTTTACCCAAATGTTCCTCTCAGTGAGACGATGTGCAGAGCACATGACCCAGCTACCGAGACTTAAGGTCAAGGTCACAGGTCAAAGTCATGTGATTTACCCTTCAATTCGTGTCCACTCCATATATCCTGAATCCTTTGAACGATTTTCATTAAACTTTACTCAAATGATCATCTCAGTGAGACGGTATGCAGAGCAAATGGCCAAGCTACCTAGATTCAAGGTCATAGGCCAAGGTCATGGAATTAACCCTTGAATTTCGTGTCCGCTCCATATCTCCTGAATCCTTAGGGCAATTTTCATTTAACTTTACCCAAATGTTCCTCTCATATCTCATCAAACACTTGTTAGATTTTCATTAAGCATCACTCAAATGTTCCTCTCAATGAGTTGGTGTGCAGAACCCACGACTCGGCTATGCAAACTCAAAGTCAAGATCGATCACACTTCAAGGTCATGGGATTCTGAGGCGAGGTATATGGCTGTCCTTCAGGCTGCTGTTTTGTTTTCTTTGAAAAAGCACCGTTAATAATATTGACATCTTAAAGAATAATTTACTTTTTTATAAGAATGAACAATTTTTTTAATAAGAGTGAATAATGGGCTAAATTTTTGTGGTAGGTGTTTTTTGGGTACTCAAATGAACCGTCTCAGTGAGACAGTTTTGAGCACCCACAAACCCCAAACTGATGAGTAAGATCATATTTACAAGTATATACTCAAAAAATTGTTTATCTGGACGTTGGCTCTCAGATAAATCGATTCTACCTTGTAGCTGCTGCTGGTTCATATTATGTTTCCTGTGGAAATAATTTGCTTCACAGTTAGACTGGTCTCTCTTTAATAGCTTGTCAGCATATTAAGACATGTAAAGTGTAGTAGTCATTACGCCTACGTATAGCATACACACTAACGTCATGAGTGACGTAGTATTGGAAAATACCCTTGACATAAAGTGCATTTTTAAACAAGCCGTTTTATTAAGTTTATTTTGTTATGGGAGTTTATATTATTTTTTTACTTAATTATCAAATAATAGCAACTGAAAACATACTGCAGTTTGTGTTGAAGAATCTTTTCTGGCGCATGCGCAGTCGCTACTAAAAATGAAATAGTGGATACCAATCGTTATATGCGTAACGGAAGTAGAACTTTATGAACGAGGGGAACCAATCTACTTCTTAGGAGAGCATGGGTGGGCCTGGCGTAGGTTTTTAAAAACAAAATTCACGTGGACTACAATAAAAAAAACTGTCCGATTTCAATTGGTGATTTCGGCATCTTCACACACCATAGTGCTTTGAAACAGACACTTTTGACGGTTAAATCTAATGTGAAGAATAGTGATAGACTAATTGGAACGACTAAACATAGTTGCTTTTATTTACTATGAAAGTCTGTGAATTGAGAGCCCTTTCCTTTTCTTTGTTTCATCATAGCATGTTAATTGATTTGGTTATTTTGACTGTGATGATATATTGCATAAGTTAAGGGGGCCTCCACACGGGCTAAACTAATTTTGTGTTTATTTTACAGCAGAATCTTGGGCGAAGATTTGCCCAGTAAAAGTATTTTTACCCCCACCCTGTGGCTTCTACTGCTGTCCGTTCTACGACGATGGTTCTGCTGTTGTTCATTCATTGTTTATTGATGCTCCCATTGTTTGTATTGTGTATGTGGGAATGTTAGGTCCTTGTTTTGTAATGCAGCACCTCGTGTCCTTTCTGGTTTTGCGATCATGTCGATGGGGAAGGGTGAGCTGGTTGTTTTACTTTTATTGTCTTCATGATGCCATGTGGCTGTTGATGTACTTTGCTTTTTTCTCACGGTGTCGTGGGTTGGTCTGCAGTGTGTGATTGTGACAATTTCAAAACCCCACAATGGGAGTAACAATCAACAACGAAACAACAACAACACTGAGAACCATCACCTTAGAACGGACAGCAGCCGAAGCCACTGAGGGGCTTAAATGCATTTTCTGGTACAAAACCTTCGGCCTGGATTTTACTGTTGTTGAAGCACAAAAAATGTTAAGCTCGCATGGAGGATTCTAAACTATTGATCGACGATGTCTCACAAAACTATGAAACTAAATTTGTTTGACGCTGTAAACCTGCCACATACGGCGGGAATATTTCAGCAGCCAATCAAATTTTGTGTCTCTATACAGATCGGCCAATGAAGGAAAAGCTTTCTGTCTGTGCTGACGTCACATGGCGCCACTAATGCACGGTATTTCGGTAAATTCCGTAAGGAACGAAATAGAACAGGATAACGAAGCCCCAGACCGGACGTTCCTCGTTTAATTAATAGTTATGGAACATAACTTCACAATGAAACCCTCGCACTGCCTTCCTGACCGTATGTAATCAATGTAAAAATGGCAGTGATTGGCTGAAAATGTGGTTGAGCTAAGGCTGAAAAGGTGGGTTGGGTTTAGCGTGTTTGACTAACAATAAAAATACGTTAGTATGTTGTCTTTTAGCTGTAAAGAGGAAACCTGATTGCTGCGCATGCACAGTTTTAGCAAGGAGGCAGGCAATACATGAGATGATGATCTTCTTCCAATATAGTGCATGGCCTTCTCTGAAGCATTGTCGCACTGTGGTGAACTATGTACAAGGTGATCGTGAGGCTCAAACAAGGTGCAGGTTAAAAGAGGGATAAAACATTGTCTGTACATAGTTATTCCTGGCTGGCCAGCCCCATCTTGAAGTCATCAAGGGTTTGGGCAGCTACAATAGTCTCCGGCAACTGGTTCCACAGCCTGATTGCTGATGGGGAAAATGAATTCCGGTAGACATCTGTCCTGCAGTAGGGAATCATGTAGCACAAAGTGTGGCCTCGAGTGCTCAATGCTGATGGATGCAGATACAGTGGCGCTGGAATGTTGATAAGTCTACACGTGATGGGGTACACCATTACCAGTTTGAAATAAGCCCTTCGCTGGTAGAGAGGTTCCCATCCAAGGTCTGCGATCATCTGACTGGGGCTGCTGGTTGTTCTGTAGTCCCCTGTCACAAATCTTGCTGCACGCCTTTGGATGGCTTCCAACTGTTGGATGTTTGATTTGGTGTAAGGGTCCCATGACGTTGACGGGTATTCCAGGATTGGTCGTACCAGAGCTTGATAGCTTTGGGCCTTTACGTCTCTAGGGAAGCTGGCAAAATTTCTCCTGAGAAAGGCTAGGCTGTTGCTTGCCTTCTTGGATGTGGCGTCTACGTGTGCATTCAAAGTCAAGTTGTCAGCGATGGTGACTCCTAGGTATTTGCCTGTCTTGTTCACTGTCAGGTCGTGACCATGTATTGTGTAGGTTGTCTTGATGGGATACACCTCAAATTAGTTAGACGGAAATATATTTGCTGTAATTTTTAAACGATTTCTCACTGCTCTTGTTGGTTTAGTTTACAGGTGTGGCTTACAAGAAAGGACCTTGCATCTAGATCTTTTTTTTTCAATTAAATATTCCTCCCATGTAAGGTGCCCACCTTCTGGGGTCAAAAGCTTGAAAAAATATGGCGGTCACCAGGTGTTATATCATTCTTTTACATTGATTAAACTGGTCCAATCTGCAATTATATGGTGGCCACATTGTGATTTAAGAGTTGTGAGAGTCACAGCTTACTTAAAAAGTAGAATGCAGATCACTAGGAAAACATTTTGCAGGTCTGGGCCCAGTTACACGGTTAATGGGCGGCTAGCTACATACATAGTACACATGTTAGAAATGACGTCATTGAAATAGTACACAGGAAGTGTAATTAGAAACAGAAAATTGTGACGAAAAACAGTATTTTCCAGTCAAAAGACAATTAATACGACAAAATGAGGAGATCACATATGGGTGACTATTCTTCATTTCTCGTAGCGCTAATTCTTTATAAGTTCTGCAGATCACGAGCAGCAAAATCGACACGGAAAGAATTACAATAGATTCGCTCCCTTGACTTTTCGTACATGTAAAATGTCAAATTTGGCGTTATATCCCGGGGTCCATTTTATAAGAGAACTATGACACTTGTTTAAGCTGGGCATATATTAAATATTTTAATGGCAGGGGAAATGTTGCTACAATTGGTCACCAGACCGGCTGACACCCAGAGACCATTGTATGTTTAAAAAAAAATCCCCCAAAACAGTAGGGTTTAATATGAGTTTCTGAACCTTGCATTGGACATAATCGTGGTCACAAGCAAACAGATTTGATCATCATGGATTTCACAGAGGCCTTCGACAAGTTCCCACACAGGAAGCTATTACACATACAGATAAACTCGAGTATTATGGGATAAGAGGGTCCACCCATACATGGATCTGCTCCTGGCTCCTGATTTCGCAAAGGCCTTTGATAAGGTACCACACAGGAGGCTATTACACAAATTGGACTATTATGGGATAAGAGGGTCCACCCACAAGTGGATCAACTCATGGCTCTCTGGGCGCACTCAAAAAGTAGTATTAGATGGTCAAGCCTCAGATCCAGTCCCAGTGTTATCCGGTGTACCCCAAGGATCAGTTTTAGGGCCGATCCTGTTCCTTATTTTTATAAACGACCTGCCGGATAACATCAGGTCTTCTGTTCGCCTGTTCGCGGACGACTGTGTCCTGTATAGAAACATTCATTCGATTCAAGACTGTTTTATACTGCAGGAAGACCTCACTAGCTTAGGACAATGGGAAGCCGATTGGCAAATGAAGTTCAATGTAGCCAAATGTCACTCTATGAGAGTGACTCGGCATCAGCATCACAAACAGATTCTCTTTGATTACTCCCTTCACAACCAAACTTTGGAAAACGTTCAGTCAGCAAAATACCTTGGCATAACCATCTCTGATAATATGGATTGGGGTCAACACATTTCAGAAATTTCTTCCAAAGCAACTAAGACACTTGGTTTCCTTCGCAGGAATTTGGCTTTTGCACCTCGGAGTACTAAGGAAGTTGCATACAAAATTTTGGTTCGGCCTAAACTAGAGTATGCAGCACCCATTTGGAGCCCTTACTCAAAACTTCAGATTAATCAGATAGAGAAAGTTCAGAGGACAGCAGCCCGTTGGACCTGCAGGAGATGGCGTAACACAAGTAGTGTCGGCGAGATGCTTGATGAGCTTGAGTGGCCATCTCTTGAGGCCCGTAGGGATCAGTCCTCCCTGCTTCTCTTTCATAAGATACATTCTGGTGCTGTGTCTATAGAAAAAGACAAGTATCTGACCCCTGCTCGCAGTTTGAAATCTACCAGGTCATCACACAGTGCCCAATATTGTAGATACCAGACATACAGTGATGCCCTGAAGAACTCTTTTTTCCCCTGGACTATACCACAGTGGAATAGTCTTTCTCCTTCGGCGGTCAATTCCCAGACTGCTGAGGAGTTTAGGGCACTCCTCAGTTAGTTAAAAACACAGCCGAAAGATTTTTTTTGTTTTTTTGTTTTGTTTTTGTTTTTTTGTTTTGTTTTTGTTTTTTCTTCAAAATTCCAAAATTGCACTCCCTGGCGTAATGATCAAAATTTGATCGTGCCAGTATTAATAGAAAGAAAGAAAGGCTCTCTGGGCTCAGTCAACAAGTAGTCTTAGATGGTTAATAAAGTCTTCAGTTCCCCTGTTCGCGGACCATTGTGTCCTGTATTGGAACATTCATTCTTTGCAAGACTGTCTTATATTGCTGGAAGATCTTGACAGCTTTGATCTTGCGCTTTGGGAGTCTGATTGGCAATGAAGTTCAATGTTGCCAAATGTCACTATAAGGCGTTTCGCTTTTCAAATGCATATAATTATATTTTTCCAGAAAAATAAAATAATCCAAAAAAAATATGTGTGCCTACCTACCCTACCTAAAATTTTCAGACGCATTGCCCGAAACCCAATAATTTTCTATTTGGCCTTATGCAATTGCATGCAATTTCACTCCGTACCATTGGGTTCATTTTGTTTCCCTTTTGGTAATACACAAATAACAGTCAGAATCAATTTTTCTTTACTAGCGTGCACACAGTTTTATTGCAGTTTTATAACAAATGCCAACAAGGTGACAAAATCTACTGTGGAGGCAAGGCAAAATCAGCTAGTTTGATACTCTAGAAAGGCAGATGCAGGCATATCCTCTATGACGTAACGTAATTTAAGAAAGCTCTGCAGATATCATGTTTTATCACAAAAAATGGGTTGTAAAAAACTAAATATATGAAATTGTTTTTGCAAATACACAGTTGAGAAAAATCAGGTTTTTTTAATACTCAAATGACATTAAAGCTTATCTGGAACTCTGCCCAAATGTCTGCTGAAATTTTTGCCCATCTGTACCATAGGTTTAGATAAACAAAATTGTTCAGCATACAATAATTGTAAATATTTTCTTACCCATCAATTTCAATGTATATTTTGGGTGCTCAAAAGAACCATCTCATAGAGACGGTTCTTTTGAGTACCCACAACATATGTTTTGATTGAGAAATAAGAAAAACTATTTTGATACACACTCTTAAAAACATATATTTCTGTCCAATAGAGATTATTAAAGGATTAACTGATAAGAGACAGTTTCAGTATCTCACCAAATTAAAGGGGCCTCAAGAGGGGACTTAGCTGTATACAACACAATTACTTTCACTAAGATAAAGAACAATATTTTATCATAAATTACCTAATCCCTTCATGGGACCACTTTATTGCCCCTGTAAGGAAGCCATAATCACCTCATTATGACTGTCCTTTTGATCTGCCCAGTATGACCCCTGGAGAGAGTCATAATGAGTTGTACCACTATTATTGCTCAAATTTGTATGTCTTTAACTAAAGGACTGTACCTAATTTCTTCCTTTGTTTACAGCCCAAGAAATGGGGTATCAACAACCCACACAAGAAATGTTAGAACAAGAAAATGATAGACAAGAAGAGCTTTTATCTGGGAAAGTTAAAGCCTTAAAGTCGGTAAGTATCTTATCAGCTTGGGCATCTGATCAGAGTCTTTGCTGTTCACATGAAGAAATCAACAAAGCCATTTGATCTGGTTCCACACTGTTTCTATTCTGATTGAAAATACATGCTTTCAACTGGAATGCTGTGCATTAACAGGATAAAATTTGAGGAGGAATCAAAGGTTTAGATAAAAAAAAATTAATTTAGCTTAAAATTGTAAATACTTTCTTATCCATCCGTTTTAACATATGTTTTGAGCGCTCAAAAGAATCGTCTCATTGAGACGGTTCTTTTGAGTACCCACAACATGTTTTGGTTGAGAAATAAGAAATGGGTTTTCTGATACACACTCTTAACTAAAGGCCTGAGGAATCTGGTACATATAAATATAAGCTAGTCCATTGTAATGTTGCGTAAAAGATGGCAAAATCATTACGTTTTCAGGCCAAAAATGTGATTTTAAAGTAATTTTAATGTCATGTGATAAATAGAATCTAAGACTCATGCTCTCGTATTATTGAATTTATTATACCCTTTCCTTAACTCATTTGATAAATTCAATATAACATGAGCACTGGTGTAATCTTGATCCTCTATATCTGCAACAAAAGGAGCACTCATGTAAGATCCTCTATATATTACTACTCTCTCTTATTTGGAAGCCTGGTATTTTGGAAATCCTTAAAGTCTTGATGAAAGTTGTATCAAAGTGGATAGAAGAGGCTATCATTTAAAAAACAGTTGCTTTTTCTTTTTGCAGTTAACAATTGATATTGGCCATGAAGTGCGGGACCAGAACAAGATGTTGCGAGGAATGGTAAGTTTCTTACTGCTTGGGCCTAAATTAAAATTTTATTTGTTTCCCCTTACCCGACCGACCCTGAAAAAAAGCCCCTACTCAAAAAATTTATTTCAATTTTCAGTCAAGAATTTTTTTGCAAACTTAGAGAAATGTCCAATGTAAACAGTGTTATCTTAGCAAATTGTTTGTGTCTTTAATTTTATTGCCTATAGTAGGACTATGCAGTAAAACCTGCCTAGAACGGCCACTCAAAGATATACACAACAAAGGTTGTTAAGATATATGAGCGCTAAATGCAGGTGGAAAGTATTGCAGAATGCTCCCTGGGAGCATTCTACAATACTTTTGACCTGCATTATGCGATAATCGGTCTTGATAAAACAAACAATTTTTTGTCTTATGTTGAGTGGCCTCTTAAGACCGGTTTTACTGTATACTATTAAGTTTAATGGGTATCCAATTTGAGAAGTTAAAAAAAATAATTTTACGACCGACCAACCCATACTGGTAAAACAGAGTTGGGTAAGGGGAAACAAAAATATTTTTAAGGTTGGCCTTGTGTTCATTTTGTTCCATTGGAAATATTTAAACCTTAGCATGCCAGTCACACCTTTTGTCCTCTGCTCCTCTCATTTGTTTATGTTCTAAGGTAGCCTATATCGCTAACAATATGGACCCAGATCAGACTGCTCCTTGTGAGCAGTCTGATCAGGGTTCATATTGTTCGTATTCTGATCAGGGTTCATATTGTTTGCCTCCATGAAAAAATTTAATCTGAAGTGCAAGTTTGAATATATGCAGCAAATGTTAAAAGCAGACAGCATTTTCTGGACGAAAAAGTTGTGGCGGGAGAAGGGTTGATATTGAGATAGGCAGTTCAGGAATATATTTCCAACAATAGTTCAGGAGTATATTTCCAGCAATAATTAATATAATATACACAACTTATGAATGACCATATACATGTATGGACATTTCAATCTATAGTATTGCTTAAAATCTGTGCCACAGATTCACACTTTTAACAGTCGTACTTCAACATGCACAACCCCATGTATTAAAAGGTCACTTCACATGCTGTTATTGCACAGATTTGGTACCGTTAAACACACTAGTTCCATGCCACTACATTTTGACTGCTGATCCATTTTTATCACTGTTGAATATGACTTGGACCTGGAACACCAATTATGGCAATATTAATGAAATGATTTTATACTATTTTAAACAGTTAGACCCTGTGTTGTACTGTTCAACTTGTACTATTACCCAAAATTAATTTGTCATTGAGAGGTATGATTCACCAGAAAGTTGGCAACGAGGCATTGTCTTCTGAATTATTATCCCTTGCAGATAATAGCAATAAGTCTGTCATATATTTTTAGGGGTCACAGGTTGTTATTTACTTATTATGATGTATTCCTGTCCCTGTGGCTGGAGATTGTTTTTACCTTAACAAACAGTGTAGACCCTGATGAAATGCTGCTCAATGCAGCATTTCATCTGAGTCGTCACTAATTGTCAAATAACCTGTTTAGGTGTTTCCAGTATACAAAGGGCCAAATATATATATTTGCCAGATTATTTATTGTCATAATGTCAAATTGATTGAAGGATTCGATCAGTCACTAAATAGCTAACTCTCCCTATTTCATTGCAGGATGACGACTTTGATTCATCTGGCAACTTGTTACAGTCAACCATGGGACGATTAAAGTTGATATCACGCTCTGGAAGTTTTAAACAGATGTGTTACCTTTTATTATTCTGTGTTTTTGTATTTTTTGTGTGCTGGATCATAATTCGATCCAGATGAGATTGAATTTTATTTAATATGTTTATTTATCTAATTATTGCTGTGATTGCCGAGATTGCAATCAAGTCAATGCCAAGCCAACAGGGGCCAGTCTTACTTGACAATATGCCATCTCAGCAAAATAATTAACTCCAAACTGTTTGCAAAGGTTATCAGCAGATGACACTGGTAGAGTGTCATCTGTCGTCTGCTGATAACGTTTGCAAGCAGTTTGAATCCTATTTATTTGACACTCTGATGGTATTTCGAAAAATTGATTAAAAAAACAGCAGATGACAAAAAAGCATGCAAAATTAATCAGTATACAAAGACTTTATATTTTGCGTCATCTGCTAATAATATTTGCAAACAGTATGGACCCAGATCAGGACCGACAGAATGACATTCTGTCGGTCCTGATCTGGGTCAGGGCTTATTTTCACCATTTTGGGACAATGACCCATACCCCTGGAATTGGGAATTTTAGCGTGTAAACGCCCCAAATTGGGAATTTTTTAGTGTCCTTTCAGGGATCAAGCTAGGGGGCGACTAGGGCGAAATAGTCGCCCTAGGGGCCGAAATTTCGCCCTAAATTGGACCCAGGGAGAAGTGGGAGTCTCCCTAAAAAAAAAAAAAAAAAAATTTTTTTTTTTTTTTTTTTTTTTTTTTTATAGGGAGACTCATTTTCATTCTGTCACCACACAAATGCAAGCTGTGGTGACATTATCAGACATTCTACTACCACTGCATCGTGTTTCTCCTTCCATTAAACGGCAATAGTATGTGTAATGGCTGATTTGCTTCTAAATTGACAGAAAATGACATAGTTTTGCGCTATAACTTCTCCCTATCTGACTGTCACTTCTCCCTAATTGCCCTGCAGGGAGAAGTCACTTCTCCCTAAAATTCTGGGCCAGCTTGGTCCCTGCCTTTGCTATATTGTCAAATCATAAAATACATCATATTTGTCTGAACGTGGCAGTACTGTTAAGTTATAATCAGAATTGCATGATGTATTATATGAGACTGTGCAATGCTGAATATTCCCAGAATCCCAGGGTTCCCACTCATATTTTTTTAGGGTGCCCTCTAGGGTAAAATTTTGGTTGTTGATATTTAGAGGGTATGTGAAGCCACAAAAACTCTGACAGCCACTCATTTTTAAAGCACAGTGTATGCCTAGATTTGTTATTAACTGCTTAAAAATCACTACGCAAACCCACCCTAAAATTTGAGCAGGGCTCCCCTTAACAGAATTTGCTGGAAAATGACTAAGTTAACACACTGAAAAAAAAATTGGGCAGGGGTTCCCCTATACATAATGCTTTTTCGTTCACCCCCAGCCCTTTTCCTCAGCCATCATAAAGTAAGGACAAGATAGAAAACTGAAGAAGTGGGGTGGGGTACTTTGAACTACAGAAACTTACACCAAAGTACCAGCTTCTTCAGGTTTGATAGACAAGAGACAGATACAAGATAGTCAAAATAAAATCTTACCTCTTTAATTTTCCATCTCACTTGAGTCCCATCCTTACACCCCGGGCCTTACACACAGATGGACCAAATTAACTAGCTATTTTTTCAGTCATTTTTTCAGCTGTTTGGTATTTATCTTTTATGCATCGGGAGAACAAGTTTTAATGTTGCACTTACAGGGGCAATTATCTATTAAAACAAAGAAGTAATCCACGGCTGATATGCCGATGGTTAGAGGACATAACACCCCTGGGCCCTGATAATTAAACGGCAGGTTAAATTTATACACGACCGATAACAACCGCCGGTAGAAAAAATGTAAACATCCGGTTGACACCACGCTAATTTTCGTGATTGGGAACCCTGAATACACATGCTGTACACACATTTTTAATCCAACTTTTACTAGACAAATTGATGATTTGTTTTCAAAATTTTTTAAGACTTGAAATTGGGAATTTTCCTCCGAAAATTGGGAAAAAAAGATACTTTTTGGCATTGGGAATATAACCGAATAACGGCTATAAAATCGGCCAAAAATAAGCCCTGTGGGTCCATACTGTTTACAGAATTTCGGTCCTGATCTGAGTCCATACTGTTTGCAGAATGTTGGTCCTGATCTGGGTCCATACTGTTTGCAGAGTGTTGGTCCTGATATTGGTCCATACTGTTTGCAGAATGTCAGTCCTGGTCTGGGTCCATACTGTTTGCAGAATGTCACTCCTGATCTAGGTTCATACTGTTTGCAGAATGTAGGTCCTGATCTGGATCCATACTGTTTGCAGAATGTCAGTCCTGATCTGGGTCCATACTGTTTGCAGAATATCAGTCCTGATCTGGGTCCATACTGTTTGCAGAATGGCCGTCCTGATCTGGGTCCATACTGTTAACAGAATGTCCCTCCTGATCTGGGTCCATACTGTGTGCAGAATGTCGGTCCTGATCTGGGTCCATACTGTGTGCAATTGTTATCTGGATAAAAACCGCTTGACACCCTGATACTGTTCCTAAAAGAATCTATCAGCAGTCAGCAGACAACAAAAGCATGTTAACATACCCTGCATGGGTGGAGTTATCCCTTAAAGCGCCAAGAAAAAATGCATCTGTAAATGTCTTCTGCTGAAGTCGTCTGTTGCAAATAATTGCCTAGTATTACTGACAAATTAAATATAGAAGCAAACAGCATGGACCCAGAACAGACTGCTCCTATATAAGCAGGTTTATCTGGTCCACACTGTTTGCCATAGAGGCTTCTTAAAACATTTCAGCAGACGAGAAAAGCAGACGACTTTGTTTCGATTAGTGCATTAAGGGTTAAAAAGTCAGCAGACAATAAGAGCATGTTAAATTACCCAGCATGCAAAGAGTGAATATTTTGTGGCAAACTGTAAAGGCAGGACTGGTCCTCATGTACCACCCACCATACTGTGTTTCATCTAAGAATGACAGAAAGATTGTATAATATTGTAAGAATTATCTATGGTCATTCCAGGGTCACCTTAGGTCATTTTGCTGCCACAAACCAGCTAAATGCAGCCTCATTGTCTTGTTGTGGAGACTTTTTCTGGATCTGGAGGTTGTTAGTTTGATCCTCATTCAAGTCATACAGAAGGCTTACTGGGTGCAACCAACTTGCAAAATAAGATCTCTCACCTTCATTCATAGTGATGTCACTCTATCATAGGACCAGATAAACAAAATTGTTGAGTGTAAAATTGTGAATATTTTCTTATCTATCAGTTTGAATATTTGTTTGGATGCTCTGTCCCAAAGAACTGTCTCATTGAGACGGTTCTTTTGATTACCCACAATATATGTTTTTGTTGATGAATGAGAAAATTAATTTTAATAATGCAGCCCCATGAAAGAAATCAGTCCCATAGCCTAGTTAGTAGTGTTAGTGTCTGCTTCTAGGTTGAAAGGTTGTGGGTTTTATGCCATATAAGTAGAGGTAATAGTCATATATAGCCCCTTATTATTGGTTTGTGGGTCTGGCATAGTTTCATTTTCATAAACAATAGCATTACATTCTGTAGGCTTGTTCACATGGGTAGTGTATTGCCTTGGTGGTGTAACCTATATGCCAGAATTTTGCTTTTGGTGAATTTTGCTGTCATTGTACTAGTTATGCCAGGATGTAAATATCTTTAAGCTTATGTTGTCTTTCTTTTCCCTCTTCTGGCTGATCATGACCAAAAAACTGTTTACTGGGCTGTAAACACAATGTCCGCAGTAGATTTCAGCAATTAGAAGAAAAATAATCAAGCAAAAGTACAATCACTTTCACTTGTTTACTTCAAATTTGTTCTGTAAATAGACACTATAACTATTACATTGAATGCTCAAAGTAGATTGTCATTGTACGCAAATTTTGGTGAAGTTATGTTGAATAATTATGAAAAGCCTCATTTGGATAAAGTCATTTTGCATAATTATGAATAGTCTCATTTGGATAAAGTCATTTTGCATTATTATGAATAGCCTCATTAGGTTGAAGTTATGTTAAATAATTTTAAAAAGCCTCATTTGAGTGAAGTTTTGATGAATAATAATATATAGCTTCATTTGGTTGAAGTTAAGTTGAATAATAATGAATAGACCCAATAGCCTCATTTGGTTGAAGTTAAGTTGAATGATAATGAATTGACCCACTTGGCATGTTGAATAATCAAGAATAACTTATTTGAATGAAAGAAATGTAAATAATCGTGAAAACATCAATGGAATGAAGTTATGTTGAATTTTCATAAATAACCTCATTAGAATGAAGTTATGTTGAATAATTATAAAAAGCCTCATTTGAGTGAAGTTATATTGAATAATTATGAATAGCCTCATTTGAGTGAAGTTATGTTGAATAATTATGAATAACCTCATTGGAGTGAAGTTATGTTGAGTAATCAAGAATGACCTCATTTGAATGAAAGAATTGTGAATGATCGAAAATGTCAATGGGATGATGTTATGTTGAATTATCATGAATAACCTCATTAGAATGAAGTTGTGTTGAGTTTTCATGAATGATCTTATTTTGAGTGAAGTTGTATAAAAGAATTTGAGAAATGTTTTTGCTATCTGTTGTCTGTTTTTGTGTACATTTTTATGGCTCTCAGAACATGTTTGATCAAAGGGGAAAATCAGGGGTAGCTTTTCACAATCAGAGTTGTGTTTTTCAACAAAAGAATAGTCAAATCTGACAAGCTGCTACCATTTATATTGCCATACTTGTTATTTCTCCTAGAAACATATGTGCCTTGACACGCAAAAACTTGCCTTCAGGGTTTCTGACAATGTGATACTTAAACCAGTCTCCTCAGCAATAGAGGCTACCATCGTATCTAAACTGTCCACAAGCAGAATTTCATTTTTCTAGCTAGCCGCTAGCTAGAAACTTGAAATTTCGCTTGTGGCAAGTTTAGATAAGATAGTTTTGTAAAAGTGAATAACAAAGGCACTGATCAGTCTGCGTGGAAGCGCAGGCTGGTCTGCGTCATTTGTTTGCATTGAAAGTGAGCCAGTGCTTCACAAAACTAACAAAATGACCTATGCACCTATATAGGACGTGTTAAGCAAAAGATTTTAGCATAAAATTACGGCTATTTTCTTATCCATCTGTTTAAACATATGTTTTGGGTGCTCAAAAGAGCCATCTCAATCAGGCAGTTCTTTTGAGTACCCACAATGTATGTTTTTGTTGAGAAATAAGAAAAATACACCCTCTTATATAGAGGTCTGACCTTTGTTTAGATAAGACTCAGAGCGACCTGGACAACAACTCAGACATATAAGAGTCTTAGCTGTCCACTCATTGGGTATCTAAGCAATGGCTCATGGTTTTATCATGTGGACAATGGAGTCTGATCAGACCGGACATCTGCACAGTCTGGTCATTCAGTTAGGAAATTTGTTGGTGGCATCATTTCACCGATACAGTAAATGTTCTAAAATTTTGTACACTTTTTCGCTTTCTGATCTCAATGAAATGTTGGCTATCAAGACTGGAACTAACTAAATGCTTGTCAGTATAGCGAACAGGGAAGGCCGTGATCAGACTGCTTCTGAAGATCTGGGTCTGCGCTGTTTGACTAGGCCTTTTTGGCAGGTAATTAGTTTTCAAAACTTTAGAGTATTTTTGGTACTTGTGAAACTAGTGAAAAATATTATTTATTGTGGTCATATTCTGTTATGGCCAATTACGAGTATAATTTATTTGAGCCTCACATGTGATAGTGGTACTAAACAAATATACATATTGCATAGTCATACTTCAAGTATATAGTGCAATTTGAAGACTTGTATTTGGTCTGGGCATTCAACATACTTTTTGTATGCAAGCAATGAAGACACTGGTGGTACTGTGCAGATGCTCTAGCTCATCTGAGCCTTCACTGGTGAACTATGATACAGTGCAGTCAGTTTATAAAGATATGTTTGGGGTCCATATGAATGGATCATGTTATAAGCTGGATGAAAGTTTTCAGGATTATTCCTGAATTCAGGATTTTGAGGCTGTCTTTCCTGAATTAGGAAGATTATATTGGTTTCTTTGAGTTACTTTCATTTCATCTAAAGCCAATTGACTATTTAAACTTGAAATTGCAAAGTTTTTGCTGGCATATTGCAAGTTTTAAGATTTGAATGTCTAAAGTTCAGGATTTTGGAAAATTTGTACTTTCACCCATTGATTGTGTTGTAAAAGGACAATTTTCTATAATTCCTGTAAAATTTCATGGAAAAACATTTGGGAGCCACAACATGACAGCGTTATATCCAAATCCGTGTTATAAAGGGACAGTACTGTATGTACCAAAATCTCATGTACTGGCTTGCTTGTAAGTATAGTGCATGGGTGAAAGTTTTCAGGATTATTCCTGAATTCAGGATTTTGAGGCTAACTTTCCATAGAAAATCAGCCTCAAAATGCTGAATTGGAAGAATTATAATAGGTTTTCTTATTTATATACAGTCTGTCTGAAGACAATTGGCCATTTAAACTTTAAATTGTGAATATTTAGTGGGCATACAGCAAGTCTTAAGATTTGAGTTTCAAAAGTTCAGGATTTTGAAAATTTTGAACTTTCACCCATGATGGTGTTATATGTACAGTGATATTTTCTGTTTTGTTTGTTTTTGGGGTTGGGGTCATCTAGTAATGCCAAATATAGTATTATAATTGCTTGGGCCAGGGCTTGAGATTTGGGAACTTATCACATCAATAAGCAGGGAAGGCTCAGATGAGTCTGCACATCCACACAGTCTAGTCAGAGCCTTGACTGCTCGCATACACAAAATATGAAAATAGATGGAGGTTCTGACAAGAAATTAGGTCTCTATCCTCACTAAATTGCTGTGCATGCATGTTTTAAGAGTGACTTTATGCAGCATATGTACTGGGCTGCGTAGCGTAGTCTGTAACATGTCTGACTACAGATGCAAGTCTGAATGCAGATCCAGGGGTCGGGAGTTCGATCCCGGCCCAGTCCCATACTTTCTTGGAGATTGATCATGAAATAATTTCTACGGTCATTCTCCTCCCTTCTGCTGATTCATTCAAGAAGGATTGTTGTCAGTTACAAACGAAAGTATGTGCACGGATTACTGGTTAGTTGTTCAAGCTTGTCCAGGAAAAATTGTGGTTAGGTGAACTGACCGTCCCGCCATGACCATAGCTGCTGGCTGGGACGTAAAGCACCAAAACAAACAAAACAAATGCAGCATATGTGATAGTTACCACAGCATATGTGATAGTAACCACAGCATATGTGATAGTTACCTCAGCATATGTGATAGTTACCACAGCATATGTGATAGTTACCACATGATATGTGATAGTTACCACAGCATATGTGATAGTTACCACAGCATATATGATAGTTACCACAGCATATGTGATAGTTGCCACAGCATATGTGATAGTTACCACAGCATATGTGATAGCTACCACAGGATATGCGATAGTTACCACAGCATATGTGATAGTTACCACAGCATATGTGATAGTTACCAAAATCTCATCAGCTGGTCCATCTGTATAGGATGCATGTCATTGTATTAACCCTTTGTATACTGAAAATCCCTAAACGGGTACTTTTGCAAACAGTGAAGACCCTGATGAAATGCACATGGATAAAAGTTTTGAGGGTTATTCCTGAATTCAGGATTTTGAGGCTGACTTTCCACAGAAAGTCAGTCTCAAAATCCTGAATTAGGCCTATTAAATAGCTACTGATTTATTTTCAGTTCATCTTTGGGCAGTTGACCATTTAAGCTTGAAATTGTTAAGACTTTGTTGGCATACAAGCAAGTTTTAAAGATCTGAATTTTCACCCATGAATGCAGCATAATGCTGTTTTTCATCTGGGTCTGCACTGTATGCTAAGATAAATACATTTGTACATGTATAATCTTTAGGGGGTCAAGTACATAATTATTAGGAAATTTCTACCCATGACCCCTTAAACTATATAATGGACAATCCCATCCTTATTGTACTTATCTGTTAGCTATTATCTGTATGGGAAAATCCATCAGAATACAAAGGGTTAAGTCTTAAGTGGAAAGATTTATGAAGTATTTATGTTTAAGAATTATTGAGTGCTAATCAATATGTTTTTGAAGTAAAGTTGGGTAATGATGAAGGAATGATAGTGAAGTTAATTTTACAACCATGCAACTAGCAGGTTAGCAAAGAGGTAGTTCATGAACTGGAATTTGGAGATATAGCTGTCATGCAAATGTATAAACTATTTGTAGTAGAGTGACAGGAATTTGAATACTGCTTGGCAGTTTGGGATGTTAAAATGAGGTCAAGACAATGAACATGATACTTGGAAAATGTAAATTTCCAAATAGTTTTCTTCCTTATTTTCAGTAACATATGTTGTAGGTACACATTGAATTGCCTCTTTGAGGCAATTACAATGTGTACCTACAAAATAATATGTACATATGTCTTTTCAATAAACCAGTTTTTCACCATAAGATTTTTTTAAACAAATTCTCAACCACTTTCATTTATTCAAAAAAATGAGCATGTAGAAATGAACAACTTTTCATGTAGTTTGTCATGCACCTGGATGACAATAATAGACTATTTTATGCTTATGGCAGCTTATCTTGAGGTGTTTCATGGGAGTATATTGCTAAATTGCTAGTTGCGTGGTTGAAATGATTTTGAAGTAATGTGGTTACTGAATAGAAGATATGGGGATTGAAATCTAAAGAATGCAGGGTATTTTTGAAGTGCTATTGTTAAAAATGTGGTGTGGTAATGAAGTAAAGTAAATTAATGTTTAATAAATGGTTTGAGATTGTGAAGTAAATGGAGGACCTTACATGAGTGCTTATGTTTTATTGAATTTATTAAACGAGTTGGGGGGGAGAGATAAAATGTGAGGCTTGCCAAGCATTTTATCTCTTTCACAACAAGTTTAATAAATTCAGTAATACAATAGCACGAACGCTAGATTCTATTTATCATATGACATTTAGATTACTTTGAAATCTCATATCTGCCGTAAAAATGTTATAATTTTGTCATTATGTAGGCAACATTGTTATGGATGTCTTAACATTTCCCAAAAATCTGTTGCATGGCGTTATTTCACTCCCAAGCACGACTTCATATGATAAAGCTGAGTAATGTTTGTATAAAATGAAGTTAAGTGCAGCGATACTGAAGTAATGTTTGAAGATATTGAAGTTGACTATTTTTTGCTAGCACGACTTTTGTTGTCGGCTGATAACCTTAGCCAACAGTTTGGGCTCAGATCAAGACAAACACAATGTCTGTGTCTGGATCAAACTGTTTGACACTCTGATAGTGTTTCTGACAGAATATTTTTGAAAAAGTTATTTTTATAAAAGTTGGCAGACGACAAAAAAGACTGTGAAAATGACTGTGAAAAATTTCCCAGGATGCAAAGACTTCAGATGTTTTGTTTGATTTGATTCTTTATGTCCCATCAATAAAGGGACAAGTCTTCCTGGGTTGAACCAGTACTAAGCTAGGATTAATGTGTCTTGCTCAAGGACACAACGCAGTGATGTCGGTGAGGCTCAAATTCACGGTCTCGAGTCAAGCACTCTACCACTGAGCCACTGCGCTCCCTAGAGTTAAGTTTTGAATTGTTGGGAGATGGAGTGAGTTTGAGGTTATGTAGAGTTGTATGAAAGTTAATTAACTTTTATTGAAAGATGTTATATTGAAATATATTGAATTAATGTGCCATTAAGCTGGCCTTGATCTTCACACCTTTAGGTGGAAGTGTGATGGTATTGTCTCATTTTGTCAAGAAATCATGTTAAGAAAAAGAAGCAAAAAGTTGTCTACTGTCGAAGTGTGAATAGCTTCTCAGCCTTTAACTCTTTCCCTGCTAGCACAGACTTTTGTCGTCTGCTGATAACCTTTGCAATCAGTTTGGACCCAGATCAGGATCGACAGAATGTCGGTCGTGATCTGGATCCAAATTGTTTGACACTCTGATAGTGGTCTTAGAAGAATGTTTTGAAAAAGATGATTTTGAAAAAAGTCAGCAGACGACGACAGAAGCATGAAAAATTACCCAACATACAAAGAGTTTAAGCGCTATCTAAAATGCTGCAGACAACACTTATAAACGCAATTTAGATCAAGTATTTTCTTGTATCTTGTAGGGTCATTACCGGTATCTTCGGACAGTGGGGTATCTTCGGACACTTCAGCTTTTCTTTCCTGACACAAATGCGCTTCAGTGACATCAATCAGGCGCTAATTGGCCAAAATGACCAATAAAATACCTGTTTGCAACTAGCTGTATATCTTTTGTAGAATGTATATAAGACCTTATTTGATTGGACGAAAATCCAATACGTTAACAGCAACCATTTTGGCGCGAAAATAAACCAAACCAATTCCGAGAGGCACCAAGGGGGTGCATATTAAAACATTGCTTAAACCACAATCATATAACTGCATACCGATTATTTATGTATCCGCTGTGTCTTAGATATATCTATGTAAACTAAAATATATAGTTTTCAGTTTATATTTGAGTCAAATGGCAATTATAAGATGAAATTTAGCTGTCCGAAGATACCAGACTATTGGCAAATCACATACCGATACAATCGGACATATTTTTGTTCCCTCGAGAGTGCTGCACAAGTGTATAAAGGTGACCAGGTGTTATTTTCCATGTGCAACCAAGCCTTAATGTATGCTGGAGCTGTATACCAAATTGGTCATGTGTTTCAATAACAAGAAACATGAATAATAATGGTCATTTACCACAATGCATATGATTTCTAGGGTCATCCGGAGGATCGACTGATATTATAAGGTTGTCATAATTAAACTTTGCAGTGCGTAGCCCTCTCTCCCTTTCCCACCTAGCAGCAGCTGAAACCCTTTATACAAATAAGCCAAAGAAAGACATTTCATGTATGCAAAGTGATGATTCAGTTGACAGGCAGGTCAGCGGGCGCATCCGCACACTCGAAGCCCACAGTCCTTTAACATGAATATCACAGACTCTATATTGAACCGTGGTTATAAGTACTGAGTGCAAAGTCATGCAAGGGGGGTGGGGGGGGGGGGGTCCAGGCCTGACTGTCAGAAAGCAGCTCTTAATTTTTAGTCCTCAACATTGTACGTGATTCTCCGAGCGGTCCGGACCCTCTACCCCCTCTGGATCCGCACATGAAAGCTAAGACTGACCTGTTCAGTTTCCCTAAGTGAGCTGTATATTTGTTGATGCTCTGGCCCAGTGGGGTCCAAGGTTGATATGAAAATATAGGAAAGTGTGCAAATAGACTCATAATTTGGGCCAGCACACCAGATTCCTGATCTTTGCACCTTTACTTACTTTTATCATCGTATATATATGCGCAAACGTCTTCTTTAAACGTCCATACGGGACTAGGGCCCGACGTTATAAAACTTTTTTCATACTCAACCCAGCTGAGCATGAAACTTATCCAGCCCATAAATGTTAAAATGCCAACAATCGTTGGCATTTTAACATTTATTAGCATTATATATATATACAACAGCTTAGAGACTTAAAGCAATGACCTTTATTTGTCGGTAGTTTAGTTTTTATGAGCAGTTGAAATTTCGTGCTCAGTTGAGTTGAGTACGAAAAAAGTTTTATAACCTTTGAGCTAGAGGTCTAAATTTTGATCTGAGTTTTCCATCTTCACCAATATGCTTTATTTAAACGAGCCGAAACGGATCAAGAGTCTCTTGCGAGTCTGCATATTAGCTAGCGCAGGCTTGTCCGAGCCTCCGTTGGTCGATGACCATGGGATAAGTAACAAAATCTTGTGTACTGGCTCAATTAGAATGTAAATGTCAGTGGCAAATTGTTCCAAACATCCTAAAGGCTCGAGGAAGACTTTAAGAATTGTTAAAATAGAAAAAAAACACGTAGCATTTGATTAATTAAAAGGTATGTGTAACATATTATATCAAATTTTGGTCTCATTTAAATATTTTGGAAATCTATAGGACTTTCAATAGTGGTCATTTTTACAACCCAAGAACAGTTATGGTAACTGTAATGAATTTCTAAAGCTGTTTGTTCAAGCATAACTATCAAATTGACCAAAATCAATTAACATGCACCCTCCCCCGCTTAAAATATTAAAATTCAACAAGCATATCACGTGTGGCATTAGCCCCAGAAACACAAGTACGGACAATGGCCAGGAACTAAATATACGTGAAGAAAATGAAGTTATGCATATACAAACAAACTTTATCTCTCGTTCTCATACGGTCAAGAGGGGACTCAGTATACTATAAGATGCCGAGCCACAGATGACGGTACTAGCTAAAGTTGAAAAAAATCGGGCAAGTCGCTGTAAACTTGACGGTAAAGTTTGATAGTAAAATCTCGGACCCAATAAACACCGTTTATACTGGGTCCGAGGTAAAATATGTTCATTGCAACATTCAGAATCGTTTTCTCAAGCATACAAAGGCTTAATGTAAGTGTAGTACTCGTTGTAATTCATACTAACTATTGTTTTGGGCAGATAATGCTATTGTCCGATCGTACCATCATGGGTGTCCGAAGGTACCAGACCCCGTCCGAAGATACCATACATCCAACGGAACATTACTATTGGTCTGTATTTATAGTAAATAATTATATTCTGGACCCCGGCCTAGTGTAAACTGTTACATGAGACATTGGTCTATTCAGCCAAGCAGTTTTCCATAGCGTCAGATTAACCCAGAAGCCGCTATAAGCTGGGAACCGTTAAGGTGTCCGAAGGTACCGGTAACGACCCTAATTACATTAGCTGTGAATTGTCTTCAAAATAAGATTTGATATTTTATGTTAATTATCTGCTGGCAGACATTTTACATGAAATATCAAGTCTTTACTCTTTGCCTCCTAGTGTCATCTGCTGAAAACTTTTGCAAACAGATTGGACCCAGATCAGGCCCGATGAGACATCGGGCCTGATCTGGGTCCAATCAGATGGTATTCCTGAAAGAATTTTTGGAAAAAGTTTATTTTGAAAAAAATCAGCAGACAACGAAAAACGCATGAAAAATTTCCCAGGGGGCAAAGTGTTAATTGCGCTGAAAAAGTCAAAAGATGTCACAGATTTGTCGTCTGCTGTAGTCATCATTATTGGCTCTTCAATGGTTGACATATTATGAAGAAATATTATTGTTAAAGAAAAAGAAAGAAAGAAATGAATAATAAAAAAAGGAAATAAAATTTGTGTTTTCATTGTGTGGTTCCCGGTTCAGTACTGTATTTGAGCCAACTGATAAGAAATGGTATATTTCACATAGGCAACCAGCTTAGGTAGACAGGAAAATGCAATAAAATCCTCATTAGTCAATTGATTATAACCAAAATTGATATTCATTAATTTCAATCTTGTACAATTGTATGAAAAATGAAAATCCTCTTTACCACAACTATACTGAGAAAAAAGTAGAATCGGCCACTTTTTCTGGATGTAAGCAATAATTTTTAAGAAGTTTATTTATTCACTACTCTTTTATCACTTAATGTGTTTTATTGATGGTTAATACACTTTTAAAATGTCTAACAAGGTTGAAAAGCTTAAAACTCACACACACATTAATTTCAACTCACTTTCTTGAACATTTTCAATAAGAACAAAATAACATTTGGTCACGAAGAATATATAAAGTCTGCTTTGATAAAATACATTTTGGCTATCTTTTATTGGCTTTATGGCATATTTGACTTTTTGAAGTGTCAAAAATCCAGGGTTTGTTTGACAGAGAGCTAAATACTAATTCCAAGTGTACCAGATCCCATATATTCTAATGTGTGATGGTGGTTTCAGCCTTGTCTGATTGCCAGATCGAAGACACGTGATGAACATTACAACCAGGCAACCACCAAGTTAGCATTTTATTTGAATGAAACATCTAAAGATAAGCTGTCAGCAATATAAAATTGGCTCTCTTTTATTGTCATCCAGGTGCATGCCAAACTACTCAAAAACTTGTTCATTTCTACATGCACATTACACTTAAACGTAAAAAGTAGTTGAGAAGTTTGCGAAAAAAATGGTTATATGGTGAAAAACACTCATTTATTGAATTGACATATGTTGTAGGTGCACATTGGAATTGCCTCTATGAGGCAATTCCAATGTGTACCAACAACATATGTTACTGAAATTAAGGAAACCTATTTTGAAATATACACTAAACGTCCATTGGCTTTCCTCTTTTAAACATCGCAAACTGCCAATCAGTATTAAAATACCTGTCATTATATGGCAAATTGATTATATTTACATGACAGCTATATCACCAAATTTTATTTCATGAACTATGATTTTGCTTAGCTAGTAGTTGCATGGTTGTAACACCCCTTGCATACTACCTCTACTATAGTCTGGGTCCAGTCGTCAATATTTTGGCAATATTTTCTTACGCTAATATTCTAAAAAAATAAGAGTCTAAAAGTATCGGTTGTCCGTTATTGATTTCGATTAATATTGTCATTTTTGACCAAGGAAGGGATAAATAAAAAAGAAGAAAAATGATCAGACTGGAACCCAGGCTACCTCTACTACTGATACCATTGACCAATTGACCTAGTTCAGTGCAATGAATATATCAATATTGACAAAAGATAACTTTAAGGTAAAAATAAACAGAGCCAGTTCAAATGAAAATGATATCCACTAGGCCTCTAAATTCTAAAAGTCGATGATTCGAATTCTTGTCCCACCTGCTTTCAGTTTGGCGTGACATAGCGTTTCAACTTTTATGTTCCTCTGTCCAGACTAAAATCTATCCCCAAATCTTCCACTGATCTATAGCTCTGAACAACTCATAAAAAGTCTTGCATTTCAGTGTGCTGTTTATACATAGCTAAATGATAGATAAACTATCTAACCTTAGCATGAAAATAACTTAATTATGAACTGTCTTATAAGTTTGATTTCAGAATCCCTTGCTCACTGTAAGAAAAAGCAATTAAATCAAAGTTAATGTGTTTTCCTGACGGACGCTTCGGAGCTGATTTTTAGGTGAAAGATTCAGGTCTGTGTCAGCAATTTGCATTTAATTGTTGCCTTCAACAGTTGTAACTGATGGTCAAGCTTTGCATAGTAATTGTCCTCAGCAAACTCTTCAAGCACACACCTTGACTCAGTTTTCCTGACAAGTACAAATATTATACATACATAATCAAACTAAGTATATCAAAAGGTGCATACATTAGAATAGTACAAGGTGTCATTGTCCCTCTACTAACATGACTTAGTCTCTTTCCGCCAAAAGAAGCAAACATTCAGATAAAGCATGGGCACTTTGAAATATGGGACGTGGCTTCCAAGGGCCAACAATCGGGCGATCATCGGCCGACACAGGCGGTACAGTCGGGCGACCGTCTGCCGACGATTGGTCGATATAAAATATCTTCGACCGACTGTCGCCCGATGATCGGCCAACTGTCGGCCGAGTTTTAGTGACTTAAACCAATTGCCAAATCTGCCGTGTGTAATTGTGGTATTTCCTGATCGTACTCACTTTTGGATGATCTAAGTCTTAGCTGTTCTTAGCTTGGCACACATTTGTAATGTTGGTTTAACATTTAATGCGCCAATCGCAACAAAAGTCGTCTGCTTTTCTCGTCTGCTGAAATGTTTAAGAAGCCTCTATGGCAAACAGTGTGGACCCAGATCAGACTGCTCATAGAAGCAGTCTGTTCTGGGTCTACGCTGTTTGTTTCTATACTTAATTCGTCAGTAATGTTAGGCAATTATTTGCAGCAGACGACTTCAACGGATGACATTTGCATTTTCATGTGAGATGGCTAATATTATAAGTACTTACTATAAATGACCACTGTCGCACGTTGCTTTCCACGTTTTCAGCCGATATTGTCGGGAAAACCTTGACCAGGTCATTTGTCACTTCGACCAGACGAGAGACCAAATTCCGTGGTCAAGCCATACTTTATTAAAAGTGCATGCGACTCTCTGCCTTTTATGAGACAGGCGACTTTTTAAAACCTTATTTTGCCTTGTTTTATAGACAGATATGGTTGCCAAGAGCTATGAATCTATGAGGCTTAATTGTATAGGGGTACCAAATATCCCATATCCCTAGAAGTAAACAGGCAAGTATCCCTTATAAACTGGCAAATATCCCCATAATTAATCTTTCTAATTACCCAATATCCCTGAAAGTACGCAGTATCCCATATCCCTGGAAGTCCCATATCTCTGGAAGTAAAATGGCAATACCCTGTATCCCTAAACCCCTATACAACCTTCTATACCAACCACTACTATTCCACATCTTAATCTTATATGCTAACGTGCAGTTTTGATTTAATTTATGCTGACTCAAACAAAAATAAGAACATGTAATTAAAAAAAAAATAGCACCCCAATGCGTAACGCTCATACTCAGCGTATTGATGGTTGGGGCTAGCAGTTTGATAGTTTTATCAGGAAAAAGCTATTGTAAGGTGAACTCAAAAGTAAAGAATATTAAATAGCCACTGGGGCGTAAGATGTAGGTCAATGAATTTTGACCATATTATGTAGTGCGTGGTCGGAAAAGTAGGCTATGTACCAATGCGGCAAGGTTTGACATTCGTAGTTATCACTGCTACAGCAGATAAGCGCAGCAACGGATAATTATGGAAATGTTACGGGAACAAGAAATACGGGTTTGGAGAAGATGGCACTCCCCAGTTATCAAACACCTAATTTAAAGCTGCATACTCTGTAACTATGAACATTTTTCGAAAAAAAAAAATATTTTCTTTTTAAATCATTTGTTAAAGTAGAATTAAGCTATGTTTACACAATAAAAATGTTCAGTACAGCTAAAAACTGCATGGAAAAGTGAATTATCTTATCAAATAGGTGTATTTTTCTCTTGTTGGTAATGATTTGCGTCCCTCCAATAATTCTAGACCGTTGAATTTTGGCATAAATGCAGTTGTTTTGATAGTGATAACTTGTTAAGATTTACGAAAATGGTAAAGTGTTTACCTGAATTTGAGTATTTTTACTGTGTTCTTGGAAAATAAAAACATTATTTTTAAAATTAGAAGATCAAAAGTTACAGACTATGCAGCTTTAAAGGCAAACATTGCTTCCCCAGGGAAACACATCTTTGCTCCATAATTGTAACAGTGGTCACTAATTAATGATAATTACTGGCTGCCCACTGTCTTACCTCCAACTGTTTTCTGTGAAGGCATATTACACATGTTCAATGTTATCTAATCTTTCAGTGAAAAAATAACACCAAAATGGTCAATATTCATGATTAATAGATTGGGGACTCTGATCAGCCACCTGGTCATCCATTCGGTATGCCCATTTCACTTCATATACGGAAACCAATGATTATTAGCTACCAACTGAGCACGCAACAAAGCCATGAAACTGCTAGTTTCTATGATTCTATGCACAGGCTGATTTTGGTTAGCTGCAGAGGTTATTTTGTTGATTTTTGTCATGTAATGCATATTTTTTATTTTGGATTGTGATATTGCGCATATATTATATACGGTCAAAACTAAGCATTTCAATGTATTGTTCAATAGTTAAAAAAATGGTTTAAATCAATATATTGAAATAGAAAGTCAACATTTTGAGTTTAGAAATTGAAATTCAAGGGGAACGAACAGTGGCAAAATACAAAATTTATGTGTTTAGATGCCGATACTTTGTAATGAGGGTTTGAAATACAAGATAAAAAATCATCGGACTTTCAGGTTCAGAAGTTATGAGATTAGAAATTATGAGACAAAGATTGATCTTACACATGACAAATCCTGACCTTGAAATTTCAACTTCTGTATCATCTCTTTAACTCAGAATTCAGAGAGTTGAACTCGGTGTTACTTTTCATAATAAACTCCATTTTATGGAACATTTCTGTGTTGCCATTTGATTATTAGAACCGCAAGCTAACTATGTTTTTGTGGCCTCACATTTCACATATAAATGAGCCAGATATTTATATATTATAACATATATATGCGAATAGCAAAGGCTAAGACAAGCCTGCCGTCTAGGTAGTTTCGTCAATGTCTTTGCTGCCCATTGAGGACAAGAGATTGGTGTGCATGCATTTTACGCATGTGTAATCCAAACAATCACAAACTGTTCATGAATATGAATGCAGACAATATATATACTATTTAACTTTTTCCTTACCAACGGGGATGTTTTGCATGTGCTGATAGCATTTCCAAACCGTTTGGACATTGGGTCAGAGCTGATCTGGATCCAAATTGATTGACACTAAGGTAGACCGGGCCGCGTAGCGCAGTCGATAACACGGCATGTCTGACTACAGATGCGTGTCTGACTGCAGTTCCAGGGGTCGCGAGTTCGATCCCAGCCCAGTCCCATACTTTCGTGGAGGAATTTTGAAAAAGTCAGCAGACGAAAACAAAAGAATGATAAATTACCCAGCATGCAACGAGTTAACCTCTTTTCAGCCAAATTGTTACGAGTAAACCCCTTTTCAGCCAAATTGTTACGAGTAAACCCCTTTTCAGCCAAATTGTTTTGTCCTAAATGCTTTTAATGTCTGCTGCAGATATTCAAGTGTAATCCAGAGTAGCCTTTTATCATGATTATGGAAGCAATCACTATGAACCCGGATCAGACTGATCCCACGGGAGCAATCTTATCTATTTCTTTTGCAATATTTGATACCTAAGAACATATTCAGACAAAATTGACGAAGCAAAAGTGTCTGACTGATTGGAAGAGGGGTAAATTTGTGTATCTCGCATGTCCAACAAAGCCACTGAAAGGTCCTGAGCTGAGCACTTTAAACTTTGGGAGAGCACTTGTCTTTGGAGTGTATTGGCCAGGTATGGCTCTATTCATTCTCAATATTCTTATTAGTTGCATGTACAGAACCAACGGTGCACACCGGATGCATAGACTGATGTGCATCTTCGTCAAACAACTTTTTCTCATGAGATGACTGTTGTTTCTGAAACTTATTGTTAAAATTTGAAAGATACAACAAGCATTTTAAGTCTTGGGCAAATTATTAAAATGTGTTACTGTCCCACACATGCACGCGTACATTGATGAACGGCACCTTGACTAAATACTTTTTTCAGCACTAACGGTAAACTTAGCTATAAATCAAACAAAAATGCTTGAGCATATAGTGAGACTCGAATTGATCTATGGGTCAGTCCAACAGTCTGGTCACGTTTCACTCTGTTAATCACAGCCTCTGTATCAGCCCAGTCTAATAATTTTTCGCTGCCTACTCAACGGTATCTTAAACGTTTTAAAAACCCATGGTTCGTTGATTCAGGCAGCAAACACACTGATTGCACACGATGGGTGTTCAAGGCTGACCGAATGTGCTTTTTTTTGCTACTCATTAAAATTAATATGCTTTTCAATCACTTTCATCTCGGTTGAAATCAGGTGGGTAGAGCTCGAAGCCGCTGGTAATATTTTTTCAATCTTGTACATTTTTTTTTTCAAAACTAAATTAGGGCAGTTGTCAGTCACTGGTCTGTCAAATGAAAAGCAAAGCATAGAATCCACCACATGACTTTCTCTGAGTAGCTTATCAGTCATTTTATTTGGTCATTCGGTGTATTCCTGTTTCTCCCACTTTTTAATTTTTAGGTAAATTTGGGGTGGGAAGAACAGGAATTGTTGATAAGGTGAAAGGGTGTTAATTCATAACCTGAGGACATATAGTTTATTTTAGTAAAGGTAAACACAAAACAGGTATAAAGCACATACAGGTGATAATAAGTTAGCACATCAGATAACATGTATATACTTAGGTTTTGCTATAATAATCAAATTCAGACAAACAGTGAAGACCAAGATAAAATGTTGCAATATGTGGCATTTTATCAGGGTCTGCACTAATTGTTTAGTCAAAACATACTTATCATTGTATGAAACCAGACTTCAATTTTTTTTAATTTCATGCGGCTTCAGACTTGTAGCGCATGAGACTTTGGTATTTATCGCATATGTATGAGATTTAACATGTAGGTCTCCCTATATCTACAACCTTATTTACAAGAACTTTCTAATTTAACCCTCTGTATAATGGAAACTCTAAATTTATCCTATGGACGGCTATGATGAGTGCATGCGCGCAGGCTCACTTAAGACTTCCTTGCCCGCTAGATTGTACATCTACATGTATTATATATCTACAACCTTATTCATAATATTTTCTTATTTAACCCTTTGCATGCTGGAAACCCTAATCTTTGTATATGCCAACAGAGACGGCTATGACGAATCTGTGCATGAGCGCAAGTGTGTCTAAGACTCCCATGCTAGATAGATTTTGCATGTGCATAAGTGATCGGCTCTTGCTACAAACTTATTCGTCATAATTTTCTAATTCAACCCTCTGCAAAGTGGAAACCGCAATCTTTGCGAGCATAGATGGTTCTGACGAGTCTGTGCATGAGTACAGGCTTCCATTAGACTTCATTGCTCGGTAATGCGATATAAATTCTCCAGTTCATAATCCTTCAAATATGCAGAAGATAGGATGCAGCATCAGCTTACTGTACTACGGTGATCTCTCCAGAGAAGTCGCAATTTCAGAGTGTTGATGTATACTTCCTCCTCTCAAGGGCGCGTTCCCCCAGCTGCATATTGGGTTCGATGCCTAAACTAGACAGCTGTGTCCCCGCATGCAATCATGAGTTGGGAACACTTGCATTGCTAAGTTACTTTTTAGAAGTCTACAGGAACCTTTTAAAACATGCAAATTTTCCTATTTTTTCTCATTGATGCCAGCAGCGTAAGCACAGGCGAGTCTGTGCATTGGCAAAAACTCGACTGAGCCTTCATTGCTTTAAAATGCGACAAACTTTCCAGATTTTTTCCTCATTGATGCGAGCAACGCAAGCTCAAGCGAGTCTGTGCATTGGAGCCTTCGTTGTTCTAAATGCGACAAATACCAAATTTCCAGATTTTTTTCTCATTGATGCGAGCAACGAAAGCTCAGGTGAGTCTTCGTTGTTTTAAAATGCGACAAATACCAATTTTCCAGATTTTTTCTCATTCATGCGAGCAACGAAAGCTCAGGTGAGTCTGTGCATTGGAGCCTTCGTTGTTTTAAAATGCGACAAATACCAAATTTCCCGAATTTTTTTCTCTCTCGTTTAACGCAAGCAGCGAATGCTCAGGCGGGGCTGTGCATTGGCATAAGCTGTTCTGAGTCTTTTTTGCTTGAAAATGCGATAACCGTGCATTGTGAGATATTTCAGATAAAACATTGGAATATCAAAAAAGGGTAATAAGAACTTAATTTCTGAAAAAGGTTGTTACTGGAAACACACAATCAGAACACCTTTTCAGGGCCTGCACTGCTTGCCCCGATACAAAGATAAATATTTTAAACCACGGACCTAGATGTCAAACGGTTTGGATACTGATCACGACTGACTTTCTGTTGGGCCTGATCTGGGTCTAAACTGTATGCAAATGTTACCAGTTGACAAAAGTCGCCCTAGATAATTTATGTACTGACCATATATCTGTAGCCCCCTAGCACCAGAATCTGACCACCGCGCTTGTTCCTCACAAAATCTACTTGAACTTGTACATTTGCCATATTTTAGAACTTTGGATGATACATAAAATCCTGCAGAGTATATATGCCCTAAGTGATCTGTTCACACTTTAATGAATTGTTTTATTGATTGACAGTGTTTTAATTGGAAATTAGAATAAACAATTGGATTAATTATGATTAATCTTACTGTCTTTTTATGTTAAGCCCAAAATTAATGGATTTACTGTGAAGAAGTAGAATAATTCAGAAACAGACTATACTAGATAGGTAACTTGTCCTAAATTTTACATAGTGGGAATAACAGGAATAAGAATTTCAAAAAGTGGGAGAAACAGGAATAAACCGGTCATTCCAAACACAGCTCTGTGTACATGTTGGTCTAATCTTATCATCATCAGATGGTATCAATGAGAAGGTATTGGTTTAACAATTATAACTGATAGGTGCTAAAAGCTGTCATGGTGAGCCTCAGTGTTGGCCTTTAAGCGGAACGCCTTCGGCTCGCCAGCGAAACACCGTTTCGCCTTCGGCTCGCCAGACGCTTGCTGGATCTTAGATATCTTATATGTCAAATGTAGCAATTTGAATGTAGGTCAAGGCCACCGAGCAATAATGCATGCTTGAAGGGTATGCCAACGGATACTACTATGCAAGGTTAATTCGTTGCTCTGCAGAGAACCGCACTTTACTGTTAATTAACTCCACGTAAAATATGACAGTCACTGGCGAGTAAATGTAGGTCAATGTCACCAGGTCATAGAAAAGAGCTACTGTAACAACATAATGCCTACGATAATTACTTTCAAAGGTTTGGCACGCATAGCCATCACTGCTGAAGAAAAAAAGAGTTTTGGCACTCACATCCATCACTGCTGAAGAAAAGGACAATTTACTACAACACTCAAGCGTCGCTGGAGTGTGAAATGAAGGTCAAGGTCACTAGGTGATATATAGCACGCTGATAAAATTTACATGTACTATGCAAATAGTTTGACACTTCACTCGCACCCTTCACTATTGCTGATTTCAAACACTTTAATTAAAATTGTTGATAGACGAACAGAAGGACAGAAATTTGAATAGCTATGTCGCGCACCTTGCTACAACAAGCTATGTCACTCTTATGTCAATATATTTTTTTAAACAGAGCGATTTAATTCACATTGTTGAAAGACGAACAAAAGGACATAAATTTGAATTGGCTATGTCGCATACCTTGCTACAATAAGCTTTGTCACTTTGAAGTGATAAAAGGTAAAAAAAGCTATGTCACTCTTATAAAATGGATATATTTTTTAACCGAACGATCGAGAAACCGATATTATTATCAGTCAAAAACTGAATGAACTTTTTTAATCTGCTATCTTATCATAAAATGTATGATGACATAATATAGTTTAAGAACTACGCGCTACTTATAAAGAAAACCGAAAAAATAGAGCTGCTTTATAGCCATCCGTAATTTAACTATTGGGTGACAAGCATTTTTCAGAGACAGGCAACGTTCACCGAGCCATGTTCCATGATTACCATAAAAACTATAATTTTGTCTGACTGACAAAAACAAACCGTATGCATAATGCAATGGTTAACCTATTGTACCTAACATCCATCTTGCCCCACCAAGGGTTGCGATTGTCTAATCTAACGTAGATACGACGAAACCTTCGCTGGTGAAGATGCCTAGCATCTAGCTCAAATAATTTAGGATTTACATGTATTGCCTTTTAATCGTGTTGGTTACCATAGCAACCACTGAACAATGAAATATAGCATGTGTTTTATGTACTGTTTACATGTATCCACTTGCCCTTCAAGGACATACATCAAAATACTTAAGAAATAGATCAGCATTGTAAAGAAGATCAAATTTATTATTTATTCAATGCCAAGACGATAATGTCACAGAATGTATTAAAATCAGAGGTATGGCCTCCGTCAGCCCGCATACAGGCAGTGTAATGACGACGCATCAAACCAATAATGATAACACTAAACAGTCGAAATGTCGTGAGGTTGAAAGTAAGTAAGGGTGCAAAGATCAGGAATCGATACAATCAAGTACCACACCTGACATTACATTTTCATGCAAGGTACAAGTATGGATATTCATTGATTAATGTCATACTGAAGTTTCGTTACAAACTGACAAGTGAACCTAAAATGTTACTGTGTGCGTTTCTTTTTTTGTCGAGTAATCCACAATATCTGTTACACATAACAAATAAGCCTGCATGACATAATCTCAATACTCACGTCTGTCTATAGCTCTCACACTACATATTGCCAAACCCAGATTTTTTTCCAACTCCCAAACAGAAACCTCTAGTCAAATAGTCTCAACGGGGTCAATGGGGTATCTCTGACATCGCAATTCAGTAAAATTTGGACCCAAAAATCGCTTATCACTAAAATTTTGGCCCAAATATCAGTAAAATTTAGGCCCAAAAATCAGTGATCGGTAAAAATAAGCCCCAAAATCAATAACTAGAGGACCTGAAGGTCCTGAGGCGCTCACCTGATCTTCTTAATAATGTTAAAATAGGTCAAGGTTAACTGCAGCTTATAATGGAACAAATTTTGTTTTTACCATATACATTTTGGTCAAGTGACCTAAACAATCTAATGAATAATCCATCAAACAGCCCAGTGATTTCTGAGAAAAAGATGTTTAGATAGGTATGTGGCAGTCCAAATGAGTGGCCTTGGATAAAAGGTCACAGGTCAGCTTGACATTTGGTACTTAATTAACCATTGTCTCAATAGGTTTAACTTTAATGAATTTGGCTCAGTTATAGAAAACGAACATTTTAAGATTTTCTCCATATAAATGCATAAGGAATCAAATTTGACCTTGCCATCAAGTAAGTCAAGGTCAACCTAGATTCATCATTTGTGCTAACCTGGTAGGGCCCACATCCCCAATCCTACATACCAAGTCCCAAAGCCAATGGCCTTTTGGTTCGAGAGAAGAAGAGATTTAAAGAGTTTTTACCATATATGGGCATGGTGGCCATGTTAGTCATGTGACCATAACAATTTGTATAAGTTTTGGCTAACCAATTATAAGGAGTTGTCATATGAAATTTGGTTTCAATTGGCCAAGAATTGTCTGAGAAAACTATGTTTTAATATGTTGATGGGACTCCAATATAAGCCACCTTTGCTGAAAGGTCAAAGATCAACCTTGATCTTTGAAACTTATTTATAGCCACTAGATTGAACATATCCAGTGAGAATAATGACTTTGGCTTCCACTGTATTCAAAAAATCAACTTTTCAATTCAATTTTCCATTCAAATGCATTAGGAAGCAAACTTGACCTTGACGTTAAGTAGGTCAAGGTCATCCTAGGATCATCATTTGAACAAACTTGGTAGGCCCCACATCCCCAATACTACATACCAAGTCTCAAGGTCACTGGCCACCTGGTTCTGGAGAAGAAGATTTTTAAAAGGTTTTTACCATATATGGGCGTGGCGGCCATCTTTGTCATGTGACCAAAATATTTTGTATAAATTTTGGCTGACTTATCATAAGGAGTCTTCATATGAAATTTGAGCTCAATTGGGCCATTGGTTTGTGAGGAGACTATGTTTTAATATATTGATGGGACCACAATATGAGCGACCTTGGCAGAAAGGGCAAAGGTCAACCTTGACCTTTGAAACTTATTTATAGCCATTGTCTCATTAGTTTCAACATATCAAGTAAGAATAATCACTTTGGCTTTAACAGTATTCAAAAAATCAACTTTTCAAAAAAATCCCATTTAAATCGATTAGGAAGCAAATTTGACCTGGACGTTAAGAAGGTCAAGGTCAACCTAGGATCATTGTTTGAACAAACTTGATAGGCCCCACATTCCTGATGCTACATACCAAGTCCCAAGGTCATCGGCCTTCTGGTTCTGGAGAAGAAGAGTTTTAAAGGGTTTTTACCATATATGGGCATGGCGGCCATCTTGGTCATGTGACCAGGAACATTTGAACAAACTTTCGTTCCCCCATCCTAAGGAGTCTCCATATGAAATTTGAGTTCAATTGGCCAAGTGGTTTCAGAGGAGAAGATGTTTGAAAATGTTGACGGACGGACGGACGACGGACGGACGGACGGACGGACGACGGAGTCACTGGTATACTAATAGCTCACCTCGGAGCCTTCGGCTCAGGTGAGCTAAAAACGAACAGCAATAACTTTTTCCACCAAATTCGCTAACCGTTAAAACGCGTCATTCCGCTATTCGGTATTTTTTCGCCAAAAATCGCTAATCATTATATTTTACGCAGAAGTTCGCTGGTCGTTGGCCTTGACCTTGAATAACGGATCTGGCTCATATACGCAACACACCGTCTTATTATGGTATATCCATCAAGTGATGAAACTCGAGTGAATGCTCCGGAAATGAATTGCTATCTCAAACCAATATTTCCCCTTCAACTTCGCTTACGGGGTTTTAATCAAAGAACAGAACCATGGCCTTAGAGTGGACAACAATGACATTCTCGGCTGCATTTAAATGTTTTACTGGCCAAATCTTAACACCCTAGATCGTCATTGTAAAAACGCCAAAAACAAGTGAATGTGGTCAAAATGCCATGATCACAGCCAACGTATGGCACCAAGAGGATGTTGACATAAGTGGAAAGCCAAACCAAAAAGCAACACACATACATTACGAGAAGACTTCCTGTTGAGCAGATATTTTAAGAAATTCTGACCAATACGTCCAACCAGTTTGTCATTGACATAGCGGTTACTACAGTAGTCAATGTCCTCACCAACAGCATACTATTCAGGACAATTGTCATCTGTTCTCCTATCTGCTCGTGTGCTTTGGTTATATATTTCAAACAATATGTACCCAGATCTGAATTCACACTGTTTGCTGATATGATTTCTATGCACGGACCCAGAGGGGCGACCACCCTGAAAATCACAAAAATAGGGTTTCTTAGCAATACTGGTCCGGACCCCTGAAAATCACAAGCTACCAATCCAACTTTCAATGTTCGGCCGATGATCGTCCGCTTACAGTGGTATTTGGATCATCCCTTCCCTCATCCTTGTCAAAGTTGGACCCCTCTGGACCCACACATGTAAAAGTAGTCTGGATTGAATTTGAATATATACAGCAGACGTAATAAAAAAAAAAATTCAGGACAAAAATAAGGGCTAAGATATGGGCAGGATAAGGGCTAAGAATGTTAGACCAACGAGTTCAACCAGTTTGTTTATTATTGAACTTGAGATAACTAGTCGATGTCCTTACCAGCTATTGTCACATTCCTTTCAGACTGATGCACCTAGCATTTAGTACACGTGAACAATGATAGTGTACTGAAATGCGTGCACCTTACTGTGCCAATGTCCTATCTTGATATTTTTAAACACACCATGAAAAACCCTCCTTAGGATATATGTAATAAACAAAAGGGGCAGATCCTTGCCTTTGCAACTCACCGTAAAATAGTAGTATCGTACTTGCTTTTTTGTAAAAATTATTGCTAGTCTCCGCAGAGCAGACTGGCTTTTTTTGTTTGATTTGATTCTTTACATCCCAGCCAACAATTTTTCAGTTATGTCGGGACGGGTCTTCCTGTGTTGGACCAGTACTATTTAAGATTAACATGGTTTGCTCAAGGAGACTTGATGTGGTTGATCATAACTTTTATTTGTAGGCAAGATATGTTAGACTCTTTATCTCAATATAAGCCACCTTGTAAGAAAATCTGCCTACCTATCATCAAATTGGATCACTATAAATGACCAATTATCGATGAACTGAATTGATTGGCCTACCACTAGTAGCTGGACAGATTAGTTTATAACATAGCAGCATGCCTTATGCAGTGCAGGCAGTGTTATAAACACAGATTTGGAGGTTACTTAATGTCTCCTTAAACGGATTATTTATAGCCATTCAGTGCTTGCTACTTTTTAATGTAGTGTTTTGGGTAATGCAGACGGCGTATTGACACAAACCCGACTTTTCAGTCGTGATGTGCCTTAGCAGACAGGTCAATTCTTTGAGTATCCCGCATGCACAGACAATGACTCTATCCTTGCAAGCTGGGACTTTTGCCGTGTGATGAAAGTTCAACTGCTCATAAAAGCTAAAATATTGAAAAATACAGATTTTTTCCTGCTTAAAACACTAAGTTATAAAGGTTGAGCATGAAAAAAGTTTTCAACCTCAGGGCTAGGCTAGCACTAAATAATTCACATGGTCCACTTCCATATAAAACTCAAACACAGAAATACAGAATATTAATTGCTTTATTCTTTATTATTACAAAAAAACTTAATGTAACAATGTATGAATGCACAGGATACACATTTACCAGTATATACAAATAACTACTGTGGAAAGGATCATATTCTACATTGGGGGAGGGGTGTAGGCTACGTTGGGATGGGCATATGCTACGTTGTGAAAAGGGTGCTACAAAAGTTATGAGAGCTTTAATGAAAACAAAGAAAAATAGATAAATTACTTGAGAACAAATCTATATACGAAAAAAAATCACTCTTTTTGCGCAAATAATTACACCTGCCATTTCACTCAGTACTGACTAAACCACCAGTAGCCCTTGTAGATAAGGTTGGTGGGTTATGACACTTCAAACAAAATCATTGCTGCAAAATTTGGTACATTCTAAAGTAAAACCTATGTAAAACGGCCACTCTCAAAAAGACCAAAAACTGGTTTTCAAGACTGATTATCGCTTAATGCAGGTCAAAAGTATTGAAGAATGCTCCGATGAGATGGTTCTTATGAGCACCCAAAATATATGTTTAAACTGATAGCCAAGAAAATATTTATTAACATTAGCCAGACCTATGGAATATTGCATTCAACCAAGACACTTTATAGCATGCACTAACAAAGTACAAAAACATCTATTATATAAATTACAGCACAATTACATATGTAAAAAAAAGACAACAACTAAAACAATATTTAACATCTAACTTAATTAATATCATAAAATGTATCTATATTCTAGAAAATGGATATAAAAATTCCTGAGTTTTTCAATGCTTTATTGTACCCTAAATATATTGACTTACAAAACACTTTAACAGTAACTTCTGCTTTTGGAACATTTTCATTAAAATCTTCGGACAAATTTTATAATTATAGGGAGATATGTTTAGGGGATTACTGTATTCAAATTTTCGTTTGGGGAGGTATATCATCGGATTTACAGTTGGAAATTTAGTTTTACGGCGACGTGTAAGCGGAGCCGTAAAACAAGATTTCCAACGTATATCCGTCAAAATACCTCCTATATCCGTTGATATACCTCCCCAAATGAAAATTTTGAATATGGTTTTCCCCATTTTAATGCACAATTAACATTTTCCTTCAAAAAGACAGTGAAAATATACTATTTTGCGCCTACTTCCAAGCGGCTGCCAGCTGCATATATTCACTTGTTAACCAATGAAAAAGCGACATTACGTAATGACGTCGAATTTGTCACTGTATATCACAGGGTATACTGTCGCAAATTTATGATGTTCTCCAATCAGATGTGGCGTTGCATTTGCAAGTGCATTAGAATTGATCTTTTGCTCATTGTTTTTGAGACTTTTAAAATTGTCACTGGCTGGTGAAGTTAACTCTTTGCATGCACGGTAATATTTTTCATGCTTTTGTTGTCTGCTGACTTTTTCCAAAACTAACTTTTTAAAAAAATTCTTTCAGGAACACTATCAGAAAGTCAAACAATTTGGATCCAGATCAGGATTGATGTACTTACTGGGTCCAAACTGTTTGAAAAGGTTGTCAGCAGATGACAAAAGTCTGGGCTAGCAAGGAAACAGTTAAAGAAGGATTTTACATATGGGCCACAACATGAGATTTCCAACAATGTGGTATGTGTGACCAGCAAAGCCTCAGATCAGCCTGTGCATATGCACAGCCTGATCAGAGCCTTTGCTAGTCGCTTGGATATTCTATGACTGTTAAGCTACTGACTGAACATCATTTGGAGTTTCTAAGCTTAAAAGGAGGCTTCACATCTGAGTCTACACTTGTCAAAATGCCACATTGTTGGAAATCACATGTCGTGGCTCAATTATATGCGAAATGAAAAGTACTTTAATCTTATCAGTTGGTGATCTTTTAGAAGGGGATTTTCTGCCCTTCTCTAGGAGCCGAATTTCGGCCCCATTCCCAATCGAAAATAGCCACCTTTATTCCCAAATACCAGGTCTGTTTTTCCCAATTAAGTAAAAGTAAAAAAGAGTTGTTGTTTTTTTCTTTTTTTACTTTTTTTTTAAAGACCACTAATACTTATGAGAAACAATGACCCATATCAGTATGATACTTAAACACTTGTGCTTAAGAGGTATGCTTGGCATAATACAATCTAAAATAACTTGATTTTGAGGATATATTTTGCCACCCTTGTTATGTTCTGTATCGTTAATTTCTCCCAATTTTGATGTTAAGTTGATCATTTTCCCCAATTTTGGCCAGGGGCCTTTTCCCAAAACTGCGGGGGAAAAAGCCCTGTTTTGTAAAGCTGATTGGAAGGGTTACCAGTTATGCTGAACTTAAGTGCATGTTGAGATGCATGTTGTCAAAATATTTAGGATAAATATTCTATTTTGTCTGAAATGGCATATTTAAACATAACATTTATATATAACAAACAGTAAATAATCAGTCAACTGACTAGCTTTGTACACCATACATACATCATCAGATATTCATAGCTTACTATGGGCCTTCAGCAGTGTTCAATCTAGGGAATTTTTAAGGGGGTCATTTTCATTTGGGCCTCTTCGCGACAAAACCTGTCTTCCATGGTTTGCCAACAACAAAGGCGCAGACCAGCCTGCGCGGATAGACTGATCAGCTCCTTTGTTATTTGCTTACTGGAAAGTATCATATGTAAACTTGATTCAAGCAAAATCTAAATAGTCAAGCTAGTCTGTGTAGCTGAGGAGACTGGCTTGAGTCTCGCTTTGTCAGAAACCCGTAAGACAGGTTTCGTCGCGACGAGGCCCATTTTATTTCAGATGAAAATAAAACACAATCAATATTTCCCTATTCGTATAATGTAAAAGATGGCCCACTCAAGCTTTACCAAGGCCCTTAGGGGCCATTTGATGAAAAAGGGGGCCAATGGCCCCATGGCCCCCTCTTGATTGAACACTGGGCCTTGTTGTGAGAAACAGTCTTTTTTTAAAACAAGTTTAAAATCTTTTAGTACTTTTCTATAAAACATTCTCATCTCGTTAAATTTCTTTGGGAAAGAAGAAAAACAGTAACTAAGATGCCATTATGAATATTATATCATTGATCAAACAGAAGGGGAAAATAATATTTGATTGTCACATCGCATTACAAGATTGTTTCACATGGGCCTCAACACCAGAAAACCTGTCCTCGGGGTGTGAGAATAACAAAGGTGCAGACCAGCCTGCGTGTCTGCGCAGTCTGATCAGCACCATTGTTTAATGTCATTTGTTTATTGGTATTAAAGTATCATATCTAGACTTGCTATGAGTGAAATTTCAATTTTCTGGCTAGTTTCTGTAGCTGAGCAGTCTGGTTTGAATGTCACAGGTTTTCTTGCGTCGCGGCCCATATGGAGTATGCATATAATAATATTTCAAGATGAATTACTTTAAGCCTATTCTATTCAGGTTCCATTACAGTACACCATATATGATGGCCATTTCTAAAACAGGAATAAAAATCAGGAAAATTTTCCAAATAAGTTACATCCGTTGTAAATCACCTTAAAAGTAAAAGCAAAATGTGACATGATCAGTGTAATCATTCAGCCACTCACTTACAACATAAAACATGGCATGAAACACTTAAAACATAAAAACAAATACTCCAGAGGAAAATGAAGTCTATTATTCAAAGAGAAACACATTCATTCAGCATTTAACACAATCATTCAGCATTTAACACATTCATTCAGCATTTAACACTTTATTCAGCACTAAACACATTCATTCAGCATTAAACTCATTCATTCAGCATTAAACACATTCATTCAGCATTTAACACATTCGTTCAGCATTAAACACATTCATTCAACATTAAACACATTCAGCATCTAACACATTCATTCAGCATTAAGCACATTCATTCAGCATTTAACACATTCATTCAGCATTACACACATTCATCCATCATTTAAAACATTCATCCATCATTAAGCACATTCATTCATCATTAAACACATTTGCTCAAGATGAAACATATCTAAAATGAAACAAAAACTCATAGCAGGTTTCCTAGCTAATTTTCCCAATCTGAAAGGCCCTAGGGCCCTTCCCAAAATTGCCTAAAATTTCCCTGTTATGCCATAAGCACCAAAACCCCTTGCACTTGCTCATATCAGGGATCCCACAGAAATCCAAAAACACAATTCCATGATTTTTCCATGCTTTTCTATGATCAACAATGTAATTTCCATGACTTTTTAATGCATGGCATCCAACCTCCCATTTTAGTGGCATCTTCACCACGCTGAGATAAATGCAGTATGCAGCAACAATAATGTATTTAAATAAGCATGTTTGTAGACCATGCATGCATTTTAAAATAATTAAAACTTGAAACCACCAGTAGCCAGAAAACTAGCTGTCAGACACACAAGTTTTCTGGCTACTGGTGGCTTCGCCAAATTATTCACAAAATTCCATGATTTTTCCATGATTATTCAGGTTTTTTCAAATTCAATGACGTTTCCATGCATGTATATTTTTTTTTGAGATTTTCCATGATTTCCAGAGCTTGCAAGAACCCTGCCATATGGGCTTAACTGAAGCTTAGTGGGCGCATATAAAAAGAGAAACTCTATCTCTCTAACAACATCAAAAACAACTCCTTTCCTAAATCAATATCAACATTATTAAGAAACTAAAATGGTTACAGTAATTAATAACTTAATGATAAAGTAAATGACAAAACTTCGAGCACATATAGGCACTTTTGGCTTATAGATGGTTATATACATGATGAATTATAAATAAGAATGGCTATACAAATTGACACATACATTTGTACCATACTCAATCAAAGTAATGCCCAGGGATCCTAACTTGCAATTCAGAAGTGTATAAAATTACACACACCGTATTAATTCTAATAAATGCTCATGGATCCTAACTTGCAATTCAGAAATATATAAAATTACACACACCGTAGTCATTCTAATAAATGCTCACGGATCCTAACTTGCAATTCAGAAGTTCTCAAAGGACATTCTTACCACAGGGCCAGATAAGCATTGGCCCAGTTAAGCAATTTTTTTTTCCATAAAATTGCCATTATTTACTTGTCCATCAGTTTTAACATGCGTTTTGGGTGCTCAAAAGAACCATCTCAATTGAGTACCAACAAATATGTTGGTTGATCAATTTCTTTCAGGCCCGGATCTAGGAATTTTTGTCAGGGGGGGTCCAGGCCAGACGGCAAGAAAACAGCCTGGACGTTGTTTTCTTTAAGTCCTCAGTTTATTTTACAGTTTACAGAGGGGTCCAATGGAAAATATTTTCCCAAGGATCCAGAGGGGGTCCAACATTTTCAAGGCGGGTGGGGGTGGGGGGGTGGGGTGGGGGGTTTGAATGCTAATTTCTATAGAAGCCCATATAACTTGTGATTTTCCAGGGGGGGGGGGGGGGTCCTGACCCCCTATCCCCCCCTCTGGATGCGCATATGAAAAGATGATTTTCCATTACTCACTCTTTTCAGGTGGCCTGAGAACCAAATCTCAATGAATTGACCCAATTATTGCCCTCTTTGTTTGAAAGGGCCTCTCCTCTATACCTAGACAGTGCATAATATTCTGACAGGTGCTGATAAAAGAAAATCAATAGCCTTCAGGCCTCCAGAGAAGAGTATTTTTATATCTCAACAAAAACATACAGTAAGACCTGTCTAAAACAGCCACTCAAAAATAGACAAAACAAAGGTTTTAACGACAATTGGTTGCTTAATGAAGGTCGAACGTATTGCAGAATGCTCCCATTGGAGCATTCTGCAGTACTTTTGACCTGCATTAAGCGATTTTTGGTCTTGAAAACCATTATTTGTTTTTGTGAGAGTGGCCGTTTTAGACAGGTTTTACTGTATGTTGTTTGTTTGATTTGATTCTTTTCGTCCCAGCAACAATCTTTCAGTTATAAAGGGACGGTTCTTCCTGGGTTGAACCAGTACTAAGCTAGGATAGATGTGTCTTGCTCAAGGACCACAACGCAGTGACGCTGGTGAGGCTTGAACACGCCGCCCCTCGGTCTTGAGTCTAGCACTCTACTAATGAGCCGCTCCCTATGTCTCATTGAGCAGTACAAGTTTAAACTGATGGGTAAGAAAACGGTCATGATTTTACCCTAAAAAATTTTCCTTATCTGGACTTGAGGCCTTTTTTTTGAAATGACAGTGGCATCACACATACAAATTCTAATAACAGGGGACAGGGTCAACCTTGTAACAATCAAATACTTAAGCAAGTTGGCCATAATGAAGTCCACTCTCTGATGGATAAGCCTACAGATAAGAGTGCATGATTGAAAAATATTTTGCTTATATATATACATATGTTGTGGCTACTCCAAAGAACCGTCTCAATGAGACGGTTCTTCTGAGAACCCAAAACACATGTTAAACTCATGGGTTAAAAAATTATTACAATTTTATGCTCAAAAACTTTGCGTATCAGAACCTATGGAGGTAGTTGTCAGGTTCTACATAAACTTCAAGTCCACAGGCTTTTATAAGAAAATTTATAAGCGTAAAATTGTAAATATTTTCTAACCTATCAGTTTTAAAGTACATGTTTTGGGTGCTCAAAAGAACTGTCTCAATGAGACGGTTCTTTTGAGTACCCATAACACATGTTTGGATTGAGAAATAAGAAAAATACTTTTTTGGTCATCATACATTCTTAACTTAAGGCCTGAAGTCACGCCAATTCTTCATGGGTGAAAATCTATTTTCCGAATAACAAATCATGAAGTTCAGATATTCAAATCCTTGTCAAGCAAAGGGTTCAAATTCCTGAATTCAAGCTTATTCCTAAAAAACTTCCACATTGTTTTAGTACTCAGAATGGCCAACCTACTGTAAGGGTAATTAATAACTTCACTCGATGAAGAAAGGGTAGGATAATCCATGTATAAAAGCAAGTCTAAAATAATGAGTTACCTCCCTTGTTAACAATCCCATCTTCTAAACATACTTGCATTCGGAACAATTGCATTGTCTGTTACTTAAATCACGAAACGTATATAACCCTTTATTCCTTTATCAAAGCTGTAGTAAATAGACCACCAATCTCTTTGCATGTTGTTGTTTTTTTTTACACAATTTATTTGTCGTCTGCTGGTATTATTTTTTTTACAAAATCAATAATTTCAAGAACCTCACTCAGGAATAAGATAAATTTCAAACAGTTTGGATCCAAATCAGGCTAAAAAAAATTGTGAAGACCAGCTTCTCAAGTAAAAAATATCAATGGCAGAATGGCTCCACATCTGTCAGGGTCAATGTCAAGGTCATTTGGTCATTTATATGCTAACAGAACTGGTATGTGTTATGCAATCTGGCCAAGAGGCTATATTAACCTTTTTTCGTACTCAACTCAGCTGAGCACGAAATTTATCCTGCTCATAAATATTAAAATGCCAACAATTGTTGGCATTTTAACATTTATTAGCATGATAAACACAACATCTGAGAGACTTAAAGCAAGACACTTCTTCATATGTCGGTATTGTAGTTTTTATGAGCAGTTGTAATTTTGTGCTCAGTTGATTTGAGCATGAAAAATGTTTTATAACCTCGGGGCCTGACAACTTGAAGCTCTTACTGCACCCAAGTGTCAATGTTAAACTCTATCAACCAGTGCCGACTGCTGATAACTTTTATAAAACATTTGGAAACCAATCAGACCCGACAAATCGTTAGGCATGATCTGCATCAAATGTGTTTGACACCCTACCCTAATGGCAATGTATTCCTAGAATTTTTTCTTCAAAAAAATATAATTTGAAAGAAATCAGCAGACAACAAAAAAGCATGCAAAATTTTCCCGTGAGCAAAGAACTAACCTTTGAAGGATTATTCATAATGTGGTGTTTCTTTTTCTTTTATAATAATATTAGATCTGTCTTCAATGAAATGCTCGATATCACTTTCTAAATGTGATTTTTTCACTATCTCACCCAGCGACAGGCTTCGACTACGTGGAGAAAGAGGGGCATCTAGGCTATTTGAATATTCCTTGGTCTTATTCAGACCATCAATAGGAATACTTAAATCAACTTCCCTGAGATTGTAGATTTCTTCAAACTTAAAGCAATCCTTATTCCCTTCGTCTTGATAGTAGTACGCCATGGCAGATTCCATTTCGTTAGAAACATGCAAACAGTGTTCGAATGTGTCAAACATTAACGTATTATCCTTAAGCTCTTGAGCAAGTGCTTCCTTAAGATGGAAATCATAATTCCCTAAACGACCGTGAGCACTGTCACTTCTTGGTCGCCCCTCGTAAGGAAGTTCGTCCATATCCATCATTGCTTCTGTTACATTGTGCACATTTCTGGAGCTCGCAGCCTTTCTGAACTTGGAATCAAAATCAACAGCAAACTCAAAGTTAAGGTTCTTGTGGCTGGAGTGTACAGACTGGGAATGAAAGAAGTGCTGTGAACTATGATGGTTGACTGGGTATATATCTGTATCAATCTGGTTATAGTTCACTTCTTGTATAGCTAACTGACATCTTACTCTGTAAATAGAGAGAAATATAATTGAGCTCTGACATGTGATTTCCAACAATGTGGCATTTTGACAACTTTAGACTCAGCCTGTGCAGCCTCCTTTTAAGCTCAGAAACCCCAAATGATGTTCAGTCAGTAGCTTAACACTCATAGAATATTCAAGAGACTAGCAAAGGCTGCGTGTATGCGCAGGCTGATCTGAGGCTTTGCTGGTCGCACATACCAAATTGTTGGAAATCTCATGTTGTGGCTCACATGTCACCTCATATGGGCCTCTGGTTTCATTGCAATCAAACAAAAAAGGCTACGAGTGTTTACACTTAGATTAGATGAAAATATCATACCTTGAAACTTAATTTTTGTTAAAATCTAAAAAAATCATGCTTTAAAATTTCAATTTTTGATTTATTTGATATTAAAAACTAATGGATTAATATTGCTGCAATTAGACACTGAAACAATCTCTTGTGCTCAATCAGATTACAAGATATCAAATAAGCAAAGTTAATGGATGATGCATGGTTCTATTGGGATCTGTAGATATGTAGGTAAAGGTTAGGTTTACAGTCTTCATCTACACGGATATATTCTGCTGACTGATTTTTCACCCAAATCAACAGGCCCCTTACACAACAGGAAAATCCCTGTACATAAATACAAGACAATTACCTGGCGGTGTAGTGATGACGATGGTGGTGTATATTGGTAACAAGGTATCTCAATAAATCAGCAGTTTCTTTACAAACAAGTCTGGAATCTTGGGGAAGATATGGAAGATATTCCAGAAACCTGAAATAAAATCAAGCTAATTGTGGTGTATACTGGTTACAAGGTATCTCAATAAGCCAGCCGTTTCTTTACAAACAAGTCTGGAATCTTGTGGAAGATATGGTAGGTATTCCAGAAACCTGAAATAAAATTAAGCTAATTGTGGTGTATACTGGTTACAAGGTATCTCAATAAGCCAGCCGTTTCTTTACAAACAAGTCTGGAATCTTGTGGAAGATATTCCAGAAACCTGAAATAAAATAGCACTAATTGTTGGTTACAAGGTATCTCAATAAATCAGCAGTTTCTTTACAAACGCGCCTCGAATCTTGTGGAAGATATGGAAGGTATTCCAGAAACCTGAAATAAAATAGCACTAATTGTTGGTTACAAGGTATCTCAATAAATCAGCAGTTTCTTTACAAACGCGCCTCGAATCTTGTGGAAGATATGGAAGGTATTCCAGAAACCTGAAATAAAATAGCACTAATTGTTGGTTACAAGGTATCTCAATAAATCAGCAGTTTCTTTACAAACAAGTCTGGAATCTTGTGGAAGATATGGAAGATATTCCAGAAACCTGAAATAAAATAGCACTAATTGTTGGTTACAAGGTATCTCAATAAATCAGCAGTTTCTTTACAAACAAGTCTGGAATCTTGTGGAAGATATGGAAGATATTCCAGAAACCTGAAATAAAATAGCACTAATTGTTGGTTACAAGGTATCTCAATAAATCAGCAGTTTCTTTACAAACAAGTCTGGAATCTTGTGGAAGTTATGGAAGATATTCCAGAAACCTGAAATAAAATAGCACTAATTGTTGGTTACAAGGTATCTCAATAAATCAGCAGTTTCTTTACAAACAAGTCTGGAATCTTGTGGAAGATATGGAAGATATTCCAGAAACCTGAAATAAAATAGCACTAATTGTTGGTTACAAGGTATCTCAATAAATCAGCAGTTTCTTTACAAACAAGTCTGGAATCTTGTGGAAGTTATGGAAGATATTCCAGAAACCTGAAATAAAATCAAGCTAACCGTTTATGCAACTTCCTTAAACAAGTCTGGAATCTTGTGGAAGTTATGGGAGGTATTCCAGAAACCTGAAACAAAATCTAGCTAATTGTTGGTTACAAGGTATCTCAATAAATCAGCAGTTTCTTTACAAACAAGTCTGGTATCTTGTGGAAGATATGGAAGATATTCCAGAAACCTGAAATAAAATAGCACTAATTGTTGGTTACAAGGTATCTCAATAAATCAGCAGTTTCTTTACAAACAAGTCTGGAATCTTGTGGAAGATATGGAAGGTATTCCAGAAACCTGAAATAAAACCAAGATAATTGTGGTGTACATTGGTTACAAGGTATCTCAATAAGTCAGTAGTTTCTTTACAAACAAGTCTGGAATCTTGCAAGAGATATGGAAGATATTCCAGAAACCTGAAATAAAATCAAGTTAATTGTTTACGCAACTTCCTTTCTGTACTTCTATTATAATATGTATGTGTTATGTGATCTTAAAGGCGGCGGACATGGTTTTGATGCCATGTCGCCCATGTGAGGACAAGAAAACATGCATTTGTTTATGCCTAAATAAAGCATACTTAATTTGACTTGACTTGATATCAATAACAGGGTTCATACAGGCAAGTATTAGTAAAATTCAAGGACTTTTAAAAGCCTCTCACAATGTTCAAGGACTTTAAGTTAATGGAAAATACTGATTGAAGTGTTAAATTCTTCTTCAGAAATGCTAGACTGGAATAATGGAGACATTAGTACTGGAAAATAAGTAAAAAATTGTTGTGCCTATGTTTGGTGCAGCATGCTGCACCAGATATAGGCACAACAATTTGATAATGATTTAGGTCTATCTACAGTGCTAAGTCCTACAGTAAATAGTAGAATTCAAGGATTTTCAAGGCTTTTGAGTGATTACTAGTTCTTTTCAAGGCAGATCTAATTTTCAAGGACTTTTTCAAGAAAGCTCTCTCTCAATTCAAGTTCTTTTCAAGCCTGTGCGAACCCTGAATAAACTAGGGATGGTCCATTTTATATAGTGAGGGGTCACTTGTTATAATTTCCAAATAATAATGCATTTCTATCTCTGAAGATCTTTTTTTTTTTGTCTTAGCAAACTGTTCAGACACTGATAGAATGCTGCATTATGCAGCATTTCTCCTGGGACATCATGTTTGCAAAAGTACCCATTGCCATAGGTTTTGTTAAGCAAAATTTTTGAACATAAAATAGTGAATATTTTCTAACCCATCAGTTTTAACCTATGTTTTGGGTACTCAAAAGAACCGTTTCCTTCAGACAGTTCTTTTGAGTACCCAAAACATTATGTTTTAGAAAATTAGAAATTAGAAAATTATTTTTTTATTACATACTCTTAACTAAAGGCCTGGTGTTGCATCTTTTCTAGGGGTATGTAAATGTGAAGGCATCTTTTCTGAGATAAAGGCCTGTTTTCTCAGAAAATGACCCCTACTGAATATTTAATCCCACCCTAAGGCTTATACTGTACTACAAATATGGGATATATAACAAAACAAACACAATAATATTGAACCTTATTGTGACCTATTATCATAACTTTATTTTGCCTCAAGCATGGTCAGTCTATCACACAGTGTGCACAGTCCAGAAAAGTAAAAAAGATTTAAGCATAAAACTGTAATCGTTTCCTTCTTCCTGAAAATAAACATATATTGTGGGTACTGAAAAGAACCGTCTCACTGAGACGGTTCTTTTGAGTACCCAAAACAAATGTTTAAAATGATGGTAAGAAAAAAATCAAAATTTACTCTTATTTTTTTGGTTTATCTGGAGCCATACACATGTACTCTTATTGACAAATGGACAGTGACTGACCTGTTAACTGTCCGGTCAAATAAACATGTAAAGATACAATGTTTTCTTGCTGTGAGTGATACAGTAGACCTAAATATAGTTATAAACATAAGAAACTGGTGGGTAAGAAAATATTCACAATTTTACGCTAATTTTTTTGTCTATCTTCATGCGCAGATCAAGAAAGTTTTGTTAGAGGGGGTCCAACTCACCAATTTTTCTTTAAGTTTATGACGGTAGGAAAGGATCCAAATGCCAATATAAGCGGGCCATCTTCAGCCCGCCAACCAAACGCCATTTAGATGGCGTTTCACTGGCTTGTCGATGATGGCATTACATTGAATGAAGACTTGGTAGCTTTGTGATTTTTCAGGAGATCCGGACCAGTATTGCTAAAAACCCTAAAGTTTTGTGATTTCTCAAGGGGGGGGATGGGGGGGATGGGGGGGGGGGGGGGGGGGGGGCGGACCCCGGTCTCCCCAATCCCCCTCTGGATCCGCACATGATCTTGAGCAATAGTTAAATATACCTGACAGCATAGCTAAATGCTATATCAAGGGGCAAGAACCATGGTGTAGCTAGATATGACATCATTCGTAGTGGGCGGTATCTGTGGATGTAGGCAGTCACTCCTTTGTTCACTGAATCACATGCTTCCTTTAATGCTGTAAGGAAAACAAAACAAATCTATATCATAGGTTTAGATAAACAAAAATTTTCAGCGTAAAATTGTAAATATTTTCTTAACCATAATTTTTAGCAAATATTTTTGGTCTCATTGAGACGGTTCTTTTGAGGACCCACAACATATGTTTTGATTCAGAAATAAGAAAATTATTTTCCGTTTAAGGCCTGCACAAGTTCAGACTCTACAGTTGCCTGATTTTGTTCTGCTATTCTCTTCCAACTTAAAAATTAGGGGAAAAAGTTTAGGCTAGGGGGTAAAATATAGGGTAGGTCAGGTAACCTGAACCACGCATATTTTTTTTCTTAGCCTTACAATGTTAGGCTCATTTTTTTTAAGACTCGACCTATGGTGCTTAAAAGAACATAATGTACTTATTAGGTTGATTACATCATGGGAATTTATTAGGTATGACCTACATGTATTTAAAGTATTATTCCCATAACACCCCATTACACTTTTTAATAGGATTAAAGCAAACTTTTCACCGCTCAAACCACACGAAACTTTATAATTTTTCATACATCTCAGTCAATGATTTACACTTTTAATTCTGATGGGCAGGGGGCAAAAATTCCACTCTTACGCTCGTAATTACGAGTGAAATCTAGAAAGGATGAGAAATAATTCTTCCCAAAGCTACAGGACAAATGCTTTGGAAATAACTACTCGAGGAAATCATAATACATATTACTCCCTTATGTTCTTTTAAAGGACAAGTGCATGTGTTTGCAGAACGAATGGAAATTGTAACTCAGTCGTCATGCAGGGCATGTGCAATATTTAAATATTTTCTTCCCCTGATGGGTCTACCATGCAATAAGTATGAAATTGTCCATATTGTATATTTAAGGGGTTACCAGTCAATTTCCATAAATGATGTATTTCCACCCCTGAAGATTGTTTTTATCTAAGCAGACAGTGCAGAACCTAATGAAATGCCGCAATATGCAATATGCGGCATTTCATTTGGGTCTTCACTGTTTGCCTAGGTAGCCAGAATGAAAAGGTTTAACCCTTTACTCCATAACTCGGACCCAGTATAAACGGACTGGTCACTGACATAGAGGTAAATGTATATATTGTAAATATGTTGTCGAGGCTGAGCTTTCAAAACTGACAAATGATGAAGTTAAATAATCATATCTCCATTATTTCTCAGCACATCTGTGAGTTTTCTTCAAAAAGCAATGGCTCAATATATTATCGTTAAGACTGTATTTTTGTATTTATTGAAAGTTTATCGGTCCTTATGAACATCAGCAAGAAACCAAGGTACCCTTTTTAGCTATAAGCACTTTTAGCTTAAAATCGCCAGAAAGCAACCTAAAAAGATGATAAAACTTCAATTTAATGACTGTGACTTGTAACATTTCAATTTCGCAAACTGGGAATAACTTCGTATGATCTCGGGTCTTGTTCAGATCAGGTTTATTGAGTGCTTTGAAATTGAGCTAAAATGAAGCCACATTAACATATGTTTGTATTTCTGCTAGTGACCAGTCTGTTTATACTGGGTCCGAGTCCATAGTGACGCCTTTTGACGCCTTTGCAATATTATATATTTGAAAATATTTTGGAAAATGGAGCAAATGCTCCGTTTTCCATAATATTTTCAAAAGTACATGTAACTTAAATTTTTCATGTATTTTTTCTATGTTGTCTAAAAGAAAATGTGTCATGATCTAAAAATAGCCAGTGGAGTAAAGGGTTTAGGAACAACAGAACTTACATGAGCTGACAGGTTGGGGCAGAGTGTCCAACAGCGCCACGCGTAACTTCTTCTTACAGTCTACACAGTCATCGGGATGGCCAGTTTCAGATTCATCGTCCCTCATACACAAATCATCTGTGTCCATTAATGGTGTCACAACTGACTTTACGCTTAGATGACGTACACAAGATATCAAATCTGAAAAATAAATATTTACGCAAGTCAATAACATTCGCGGTATTAACTGCATCATTCAGCAACAATCACAGGTTTAAATAAACAAAAAATTTCAGCGTAAAATTGTAAATGTTTTCTTACCCATAATTTTTAGCATATGTTTTGGGACCCAAAAGAACCATCTCATCATTGAGACGGTTCTTTTGAGTACCCACAACATATGTTTTGGTTTAGAAATACAAAAATAATTTTTCTGTTACGCACTCTTAACTAAACGCCTGAACAAGCGAATGCACATGGTGCCTGCATATCTGTGCAGTCTTGTTTGAAGCTTCCCTCGTGAAGGCAGACCAAAACATGTCACATTGCCTATCTTGATATCTAAAGTACAGATGAATAGTACAGAGCAGACAACAAAAATTGTGACTGGCTAGGAAAAGAGCTAAGAATCCTTAGCCACTGGACTAAGAAATCTTTTATCAATCTGGATGGAAAATCCATCAGTATATCATAGATCCAGAGATGAGGAATTCTTTAGAGTAAAATTGTAATTTTCCATCAATTTAAGCATGTGTTTTGGTTGCTCAAAAACCCATCTCATTGAGATGGTTCTTTTGAGTAGTACAGACAATGTTTAAGATAAAATAATCGTCCATTATGTGTTATTATCTGGAGGCCTGAACTGTACAGTAAAACCGGTCTTAAGCAGCCACTAAAAAAAAAGACAAAACAAAGGTCTTAAAGACAAATGGTAGCTTAATGAAGATCAAAAGTATTGCAGAATGCTCTCTTGGAGCATTCTGCAATACTTTTGACCTGCATTAAGCAATAATTGGTTTTGAAAAACAATTTTTGGTCTTCTTTTTAGTGGTGGTTTCAGACAGATTTTACTGTTATTACTTACTATTATTTTGAAGAAACTTCAGACAATCGTCAAATCCCTGCTGGCACATATCGCTGAGAATCTCTGGGTGTGGCGGGAACAAGGCCCGTGACATTCTGTACAAGTTGCCCATTGTAAACTGCATGCTTGTGTTAGCAAGGTATACATGGAACGGATTGGCTGAGTCATCTTTCGGACAGATGTCACTTTCTCCGGCAAACGGTGATACAGAGATTGTTTCTTCATTTAGTCGAGGAATATTGTCACTTAAACCTCCATCCACATATCGCTGAAAATAAATTTGGTGATTACATTTTGTATAAAAATCCCTTAATATTATAATCATTTATTAATAAATATAATGTTGGACAGTACTTGACAAAATTTTACTAGCTACTTTTCACATACTGTTTTCAACCTTTAATATCAGTTCATATGGGCCAAGCCCCATAATTTCGTGGACATTGATCATGAAATAATTTCTATGGATATTCTCCTCCATTCCGCTGATTCAAGAAAGGTTGTTGTCAGTTACAAGCAAAAGTATGTGCACGAAGTACTGCTTAACAGCTTAGTCAAGCTTGCCCAGGACAAAAAGTGTGGTTAGGTGAACAGACCTTCCTTTGGCATAGTTCTTCACCGTAGTCCTATATGTACATGCATATTTTGTTTTTTATATATTATGTAACAGGAAAACATATCTGTGATTGTATTCATGAACATGTTAAGTGTATACATGTGACTGGTGACATTCCTCTCACAAGCTGCCAAAATAAAATAAATTTAAAATCCAAAATTTATTTTTATAAACAATATGAGTCACAACATGTGATTTCAAACAAATGGTAAGTGTGACCAGCAAAGGCTCAGACCAGCCTGAGCGTATGGTATGCACAGTCTGATCAGAGCCTTGCTAGTCGCTTGAATATTCTATGACTCTTAGGCCACTGACCGAACATCATATGGAGTTCTAAGCTTAAAAGGAGGCTGCACAGGCTCGTCTGAGTTTACACATGTCAAAATATGACATTGTTGGTAATCACATGTTGCGGCTCATATATACAGGACTTCATTTAAGAGTGTGTACTGTAACGAAAACTAATTTTCTTATTTCTCAACCAAAACATATGTTGTGGGTACTCAAAAGAACCGTCTCAATGAGACAGTTCCCTTGAGCACCCAAAACATATGTTAAAACTGATGGGTCAGAAAATATTAACAATTTTATCCTGAACATTTTTGTTTATCTAAACCTGTGTATATATACAATGTACATATATACTTAGTTACTTACCACTCCTCTATAACTGGGTGGTACTAGACCAGAATATAATGGGACATGGGCGCTACACAATAAAGCCTGAAAATAGAAACACAAGAATGCATGAGGCCAAACTTAAAAAATGTTAGCTTGCCATGCTCCTACCTACCCACCCAAAACAGGCCCTACCCAACAAAATTTATTGCCTTTCTGAGAATTGTTTTTTTTTTTTATTCTTCTCTAATTCTGTTAGACTTATATCAGTCGTAGATGTTGTAGGACCTATGAATCCATACCAACCAATACCATTCCACATCTTATCTTTTGACCTATTCCAGTCAAGACTTTTAATTTATGCTAGCTCAAACATGATGAGATAGCAGAGGAAGAAAAGTATTTGAGAGGAAGGATAGATTGAGTTAAAAAACATCAATATTAATAATATAAAAGACATCTATATGAATAAAATCATATCTCATCAGACTTTATAAGTCTATAATTCTGTTAACAAACCCTTCTTTAAAATCATTAAAAAAGCTGTATTTTAATTGAAGAAAGGTTACAATTACTTTACGAGACTGGAGGTCTGGGGCAGTAATATTGGACAATGAAGCTGCAAATTCTTGCAATCTCAGCTTTTCCTGAAACCAATCAATATGAGATTTGGCATTTTAGAGCAAAAAAGTAGTAGTAACATACAGTAGCAGGAATTTTCTGAAGAAAAGTAGGGAAAAAGTAGGAAGAGGTAAAAAATAGGACTACCTGTCAGCCTGGTAATCAGACATTCATATTCAGTGCTAGACTGGCACCTGTCCTTATTGTTATTGTTTTTCCTAACTTGTCTCTTAATATTGTCTCTTTAATCCAAGCTCACTTGTTAACACTGGCTAAACAATAAGGACTGACTACAAGTGAAAGTTTGTTCTGCCTGAAGTGGATCTCACTTGTTGCCAGACCCATCTTTTCAGCCAGGGAACTTAAGCCTGTAAAATATTTAGAGCTGTTCAAGATTTGTGTCCCTTCTTAAGAAATAAAATCATAAAAAAAAAATAGGGTCTGGGGCCAGATTCAGTGCACGCCTATAGGAGTATAGTTGCTTGTGCAGTCCCTCTATAACACACCTCATTTTGGTTAAAAACAGTCAGTTGGCTCCTGAATTTTTCACCAGGAAATTTTACAAAGAAATTATAAGAAAACAACCATACCATAGTGGTAATGGCTGATACGGTTATTTTCCTAATCTTCCTTTGTAAAATTGTCCCTTTATAACATGATTCCCTTATGACATAGTCCATTCCTATGGACCCCAAACATAGCATTATAAAGGGTCTGCACTGTACAGTAAAACCGGTGTAAAACGGCCACCCACAAAAAGACAGGAAGTTAGTTTTCAAGACCAGTTTTCACTTAATGCAGGTCCAAAGGGAGCATTCTGCAATACTTTTGACATTCATTAAGCTACCATTTGTCTTTAAGACCTGGGTTCAAGCTGGGCCCTGACAGTAGGGAGAAGTGACTTCTCCCTCCAGGAAAATTAGGGAGACGTGACAGTCAGATAAGGAGAAGTTATAGCGCAAAATTACAGCATTTTCTGTCACTTAAGTCTTTAGATGCAAATTAGCCAATACACATACTATTGCCATTTTTTTTTCTAGGGAGACTCCCACTTCTCCCTGGGTCCCATTTAGCCAAAATTTCAGCCCATAGGGCAACTATAACTATTTCGCCCTAGTCACCCCTTGCTTATTCCCTGTTTAAGACCTTTATTTTGTCTACTTTTGAGTGGCCGTTTAACACCAATTTTACTGTACTTGGATTTTAACCCTTTAAGCGCCAAGAAAAAAATGCATCTGAAAATGTCGCCTACTCAAGTCGTCTGCTGCAAATAATTGCCTAGCATTACGGACGAATTAAGTAAAGAAGCAAACAGCGTGGACCCAGAACAGACTGCTCCTATAGGAGCAGTCTGATCTGGGTCCACACTGTTTGCCATAGAGGCTTCTTAATCATTTCAGCAGACAAGAAAAGCAGACGACTCTTGTTGCTATTGGCGCATTAAGGGTTATGTTTACCTGAATCACCTCCTCTTTCGAGTCATATTCAGATATGATGACGCTCTGTCTGTCTGATACCCGTGTCATGGAAATAAAAAGCTTCCCTGAGCAAATTTCATGGGCGTTCTCCGGCAGGGTTTCTCGCAGTGCATCTCGCAAGATCTTTGAAACCTTGAAGCTTGGGTGTAATGGTCCCAGTGAGTAAGTTCTAGCTTTAGTTGCAACACGCAGACAGAAGGTTGTACAATCACCTGAAAAAAAGTTTTGATTGCTGGGTAATTTTTCATGATTTTTATTGTTGTCTGCTGACTTTTTCTTTCAAAATTAACTTTTTTAATAAATTCTTTCAAGAACCCTATCAGAGTGTCAAACCGTTTTATCCAGATCAGGACAGACAGAATGTTGGTCCTGATCTGGGTCCAAGCTGTTTACAAAGGTTATCAGCAGATGACAAAAGTCCTGGCAGGCAGGCAAAGAGTTAATATGTACATGTAGATCCAGATAACCAAATGTTTTGAGCGTAAAATTGCATTTTCTTATCTACCATGTCTACCAGCTTTAACATTTTATTTTTGTGCTAAAAAGAACTGTCTCACAACATATGTTTTGGTTTTCATGAAAATAGTGACCGAAATGTGTTGTAATACAGTGTTCATTCTAGAGGGGGCCATTGGCCTCCTTTTTAATCAAATGGCCTCTTGCTTAAGCTAGAGTGGGCCATCTTTAACATTATGTGAATGGGGAAATATTGGGCTGTGTTTAATTTTTGTCAATTGACCCCCTTTAAAATTTCCTAGATTGAACACTGGTATAAAATATTTTTTGTTTGTTTGAACCCTTATCACAACACGCCACTATTTTTTGTCCTGAAATGTAGTTAGGCTACATAAGAACGAAGCAGACAAAAAAGTCAAGACTGACGGGATTAGTTTTAAATGCAAAGGTTAAGATGTGTGCCATGGTGTATCAGTCAGACAAGCCTCTAGATAAGAGCATGTAGACGGATGGCTGAGAATGGGTTTGCTCCCCCCCCAGGGAATTTTGCAGACATATCCTATCTTATAGAGAATTGAAAGCCGAGTCTTTTAAGAGATGTTTGCACTCTGTGCTCTGGGGCGTTAGTCTGTAAGAGCCTGTAACATACGTTACTTAATCAAACTAAGAAAAAGTAAATTGAAAGTTTGGGCTACAAATTAAAGACATTAAAATATTTATTTTCAAAAATCATTCATATAGTCTGCATACTGGATATCTAAACTACGTATGACAGCCATTTGAACAAAATTGCGGCTTCCTAAGGTGTCATATGCGTTACATAAATCAGATAACCCATTAAAATTTGCAAGTGTGGCTAGCATCATTTACATTCACAATCTCTCTGTGTGTTTTGCAAAATGTTTTTAACCATGTCTGACTAGCTCATGCAATTGGCTAACAGAAAAATTAAAGTTTGTTTCTCTAGCTTAAATATTTTTTCTGAAATAAGCAATTAAACAACCCTACCCCTACCCAGTTTTAAGGTGAAATGTTTGGGATTAAAACTAAAGTAAAAATAGTTAAAAAATATTTGCAGTTGATGAATGTGTTTCATTGTTTGGTATTTATTTTCTTATATGAAAAGACTCATAAATCTGCAAGTTTGTTGCAAAATTTTTAATATCAGAGGCTGTAACATATGTTACCTGATGTAATAAATGGGCAAGCTCATTGTCTTTACGTAAGATATGCCTAAAAATGTTTTAATCTCCTCAAGGGAATTTTGCAGACATATTCTTCTTATAGTACAACTCAAGCTGCATCAAATAAGGGATGTTTGCACTCTCTATGTCGGGGCGTTAGTCTGAAACAGCCTGTTACATGCGTTACTATATCAAATAAAGGAAATGTAGTTTGAAAGTTTGAGCTAAAATTGTGAAAAAAAATCGCAGCTGTTGGACATCTTACATTGTTTAGGGATTTTAAACTGGCTCCTATGATAAAGACTTATAGATCTGCTAGTTGTCATCAAGTTTTAAAGATCAGAGAGCGTTACATATGTTAGCGTGATAAGTAAAATCATCAAACAGTATTTTGACATCAAGCTGAGTAAGGGCCTGCTCCATCCTAATCCCCTTTGGAATTCTGCAGACAAATGACATCTTATGTAACCATTCAAGGTGCATTTAATAAGAAATGTTTGCACTCTGTAAGTCGGGGCGTTAGCCTGTAACAGCTTGTTACATATGTTACTATATCAATTTGAGAATAACAAATTTGAATGTTTGAGCTACCAAAAGAAGACATTAAAATTATCTAATAAATTGACATTCATATAGTCTTTATACTGGATGTCTTTACTACATATGGAAGCTGTTTAACATTAATACGGCTAACTGTGGTGTTATGTGCGTTACATGAACCTAATTATAATTTAAAAGCTATAATTGTGGCTATCGTCATGTAGTTAAACAACTACTATGACTTGGTTTCAAACTGTTTTATTAGATTTTACAAACATATACTCAATTGATGAATAGGAAAAACCAAGTTTGCTTTTCTATCTTAAATATATTGTCTTATAGGAACTAATACACAGCCCTACTCCCAGTTTTACAGAGAAGCGAATTTTGTTAGTACCGTTTAAGTAAAACACATGAAAGCGATTACAGCATATGGATATTTTTCATTTTCTTAGTCTGTCTTGCTCTTATATCTACAAGATAGATGTCATTAAGTTAAAGATCAGGACACTTAATGTGTACTTATAAGTCTTCACTAGAAATTATATTCATTTCTGATTATCAAGCCCATGGACTGGTGTTACAGATGTTATCAATGACCTTTTGGACACATTTCCTAATACTGTTCATATAATGCTAAATATAGAGCCACAAATAGAATAGATAGTTTTACATTTTTACAAGAAAATACAACAAATGAAATGGTCCAAACTATTTCTCATCGATTTAACACTCATGTTAAACGTTTGTCGTTGTCTGCTTCTGTGGTAATCATTATTATCACACGCCTCTTTGCAACTAGTAGAATCACCACACAATATTTCAATCATTTACTGTTATTCAATTTTACCACCAGTCCACTCAAAATTGATGAGCCATTATCAACTTTCCAATTTTGCCATTTATGGCTTGGAACATTTGGAAACTGATATGAATTCCTAATACTTTGCTCTTTGAGTATGTGTTTCAAGTGATACTCTGCAAGTAGGAGAAAGACTAAAGCTTTACAAGGAGGAAAACTATGCCATTAAGAGCAATGAGAACCTGGACTGATGTACCTTGATATTTCTGTGATAAAGAATCATATCTTAGCTGGTTAACTTTTATAAATGTAGCCTTTCCATACATGCAACCCACATATTTTCATCTAATAATGTCTCTGCACTTATTCTCTTTCCCCAAGCATTCAAAAGCTTATTTGAAGTCTTATACTTCTGAAGTGCTGAAACCAAGGTTACTCTTTCCATTCAGATAAACAAACTAGATGTATCACAGCAGGTAAAGCAATGAAATGCAGGATGAACAGAGCGCAAATTAGACCCTTTCAATTCAATGATTCACTAAGTTTCTAAGATAAGAGTGCTTATTAAAGGATGTAACATATATAACTCGTCATAATAAATGAGCAAGGGCATTGTCGTGACATTCTTTTTGATTACACAGTCAGAGGCAAGTGTTTTCAATTTCAGTTTTCAATGGATCATGAAATGAGGCACCTTATCAACTTGTTTACTCTGTATAAATCTTCCTAAGAGCATAATATAGAACTACTTGTTATCCCATTCTACCTATAGTCCACTTTCCTTCTTTTGAATGCAACAGCTAATGATATGGCTGCAAAAACTGAGAAATCATAGGTTTAACATTATTTTAAGACATGCTTCAATGTACTGACATCAAAAAACAACCAACTGCAAACATAATTGATGGCAATGTCCAACTTCATATTCTTTCTCTTATACCAGATAACTTTCAAGGTGTAACAGAAATTGTTTCAGACGGTCTGCCAAAACCATCAAGAGTCAACATTGTAACTAAAGAATACTTATAAAGTTCTTTGGGCGCAGCAAAATACTATTGATCTAAGACCTGAGGACTTTAGCACCAAAAGACTGGATAGGTTCCATGGCAAATGATGCAAAAAAGCAGCGTATCAAATTTCTGTTTGACCAATGTCAGAAATCTTAAAGTATTCTTAGAGGTACACGGTAGAGACATAGATTTTGCAAAATCAGAGCAAAGTTATCATTTGACTAGCACGGATGCAGAGGCAGCTGCAGTTAGATTGCTCTTGCCACTTCACAGGAAGAGATATATACCAGAGTTATACTCCATTGTATGCATATATGTGAAATGGCATTAAACCCATATTTAATCAGGTGTTTGATTCCATGACACTGACATGCTGTTTCTGCTTTTGAAGAATGCTAAAAGGATTCAAGTTTGGCTGAGTCAAGTTGTTTGAGGCTGGCACTGGCCATACATACAAAGAAAATTAAGTCTTTTGATGGCTAAAGAGGAGGATCACACGAAATGCTTATAAGTGATGTTTGTCACAATTACCAATTTTAAAAAATAATCTTAATTAATGTAACACATATAACACCATAGGAAGCTGTATATTTGTTAAAAAATCTTTTCTTATGTATCAAAGGTATTCAGCATGCAAACTACATGAATAATTCAAATAAATAGATAGCTTTATGTCTTTTTTCTGTTTCTCAGACTTTCAATTCATTTATTCTTAAATTGATATGGTAACATACTTATCATAACATTACAGGCTAACCCCCTAGTTAATAGAGTGCAAACATCTCTTATTTGATGCAGCTTGCATTGTTCTTTAAGGTAGGATATGTTTGCACAATTCCCAAAGGGGTGGAGAGGAACAGGGTTATACTCAGTTTGCAGTCCTAATACAATGCCATGATTCTACTGGTTGTGATAAAATGGGAAATTATTTTGCAATAGAAGCAGACACAATGATAGACATTGTGAGAGTGACTTGAATAAAGATTGTGTTTGAATAATTTATTTAATAGGAATATTTATTAAATTGTGTCATTTAAATGAGAACTATTATTTTCTATCTATATGTCTATATATTTTAATATTATGGGCATTAGGACATATGTGATTAAAAAGGTTATATATAACATAGGTAACACAATTCCAAGGGCTTGTTATCAGCAATGACTGTAATTACTAAGACTAAGGCACCAGAGGCTAGAGATTAATAGGAAAACATGTGAAAAACGGTATTTTTCTGAAATATCATCTCTTACTTCCAAGAAAATTTCCTAGCTCATTCATTATGCCATGTAACATACGTTACATACTTTAATAAGTGCTCTGATCCTGATGTCAAGCTTGCAAATGTATGATTCTTTATTGCATTAGCAAGACAGTGCCAAAAATGTAAGATATCCACGAGCGTCAAATATTTTCATATATTTTTCTTCAATGATAGATACCAAAATTGGATACTTAAAATTGGGGGTAGGGTTGTTTAATAGCTCATATAAAACAATGTATTTGAGATAGAAAAGCAAACTTTGTTTTTTCTATTAGTCAAATGAGTACTTTAGTAAACTAAGATTAAAAACACTGGTAAAAATGCACAAATCGTCTTTAAAATGAATGATGTTAGTCACGATTTCAACTTTCAAAGGGAAATTTGATCTATGTAACGCATATAACACCATTGAAGGCTGTAATTTTGTTTAAAATGCTGCTTTTATGTAGCTTAGGCATCCAGCTTGCAAACCACATAAGAAATTTGAATAATTAGATGGTTTAATGTCTTCTTTCTATAGCTCAAACTTTCATTTTGATTTTTTCCTTAGTTTGTTACAGTAACATATGTAACAGGCTGTCAGAGACTAACGCCCGGGAGCACAGAGTGCAAACATCTCTTAAAAGATGCGGCTTGAAATTTTCTTTAAGATAGGATATGTCTGCAAAATTCCCTAGGGGGGGGGGGAGCAGGACCTTTTTTAGCTCGAAGTCTAATGTAATTTAATGTCACTTTTCTTATTTTTCACCAAAACATATGTTGTGGGTACTCAAAAGAACCGTCTCACTGAGACATTTCTTTTGAGCAACCAAAAACAAGTGTTTAAAATGATGGGTAAAAAAACACTAACAATTTTACACTCAAAATATTTCTTTTTAGTTTTATATCATGACCTATCAGTCAAAAGAATGTAAACTCCTTGAAAGACCAGATAACAATATTTACTTTAAAATAAAAATATCACCAAAATGACACAAGCAAAATTCAGCCTGAAAATATATCAAAATGTAATTGACCGATATTTCTTTTGTTTCTGAATTTTGTTTGTTTGTTTGTTTGTTTTGTTGCTTTACGTCCCAAGTCAACAGCTACGGTCATGTCGGGATGGTCAGTTCACCTAACCACACTTTTTCCTAGGCAAGCTTGAACAAGCAGTTATCCAGTACTCCGTGCTCATACATTCGCTTGTAGCTGACAACTACCCTTCTTGAATGATTCAGCGGCAGGCAGAGAATGACCGTAGAAATTATTTCATGATCAATCTCCACGAAAGTAGGGAGGGGGGGGGGTGTGATGGGGAGGAGGCTCAAAATTAATCACATTATCTTGAGGTGTCGCTGGATCAAGCAAGGTCACAAAATACTTGCAGTAGGATATATTAATTCAGAGGTGTATGTGAGCATTGTCTACGCAGGGCTTTATCCAGCAATTTTGGGAAAAGGCCCCTGGTCAAAATTGCAAAAAAAGTAACAACATAAAACATAACAAAAGGAGCAAAATCTATCCTCAAAATCAGTTTTTTTACCATTGTTTTATGCCAAGCACAGGTAGCACAGGATTCTGATATGGGTCATTGTCAGGAGACAAAAATATTTCAATATTGCACTTGTCCTGCAGGACGAGTGACTTACATGTACAATTTTCACTAGTCCTGCAAACACATGCACTTGTCCTTTAAAAGTGTATGCAATAAATAACATATAACATATAAGGGAGTAATATGTAATATGACTCCCACCAGTAATTCTCCCCAAAGCACTTGTTCTGTAGACGAGTGCTATATGGGAAGAATTACTCATCCCTTCTAGATTCCACTCGTAATAACTAGCGGACAAGTGGATTTTTTGTCCCCTGATTGTGGTCTCTAAAAAAATGCAAAAAAAAAATTGTGTTACTTTTCTTAATTGGGAAAAACAGACATGGAATTGGGAAAAGAGTGGCTATTTTTGATTGGGAATGGCAGAAAATCCCCTGCCACAGACAACAAAGAACACAAAGGAGAAGACTTATAATGAAGTGTGATAACTTCACAGGTTGTCCATTTCAGATGTTCTACCTGTGTGGCTGAAGAAGTAATGAGACAGACCTCCAGATAAGAGTGCATGCTGAAAAGTTATCTTTTTGTTTACTTCTCAACCAAAGCATATGTTGTGGGTGCTCAAAATAACTGTCACTGTCTCAATGAGATGGTCCTTTTGAGCACTGGAATAAATGTTTGAATAAAGATCTGATAATATTTTTTTTTTAAAAAGTCAAAATCATCCAGGTCAGTGATTGACAGCTGCCATACTGAATTATTGGATATTAATTAACCCTTGTCCTGCTGAAGCTGGATATCATAGCTCCAGATAAGGATTGGAAGCAATTGGGTATTTACCCACCTCTTTTTGGCTTAATTGGGTATTTCGAATTTTAAATTGGGTATTTCAAGTTTTTGTATTGGGTATCCATCTGAAAGCAAATAAGCAATGAAACCGGGCCTGGGCTAGTTTCTCCTGATTTTTTTTTGGTTTACTTTCGGTTTCACTTTCAGAAATCCACTGCAAATACTGCTCTAGTAAACCTGAGACCGCTATTTCCGACTTATTTCGGAAATCCAACGTATTTATCAAGTCATCTATGATTCTTCAAACCTTCAACATGGTATTAAAGTTGAGTTACTACTGTACGAAACGATATTATTTGATTACTTTTTCGCCCATGTTTCGCCATTGTTATCGTAAAGTGAGATGAATGTCGTTATTGTGTAAATATTGGGTACCGCTAAACAGCGATAAGAATGTTCCTGGACTGGTTTACAATTTAATATACTAGATTTCACACCATGCCGTGTATAAATGTGTACCCGACAATTGCCAGTGTTGTATACAAAAACGGCAATCGCAAAGCGCCATACGCTATGGAAAAGTTCAGAATTGAGTATCAAGAATTTTTGTTGCGTTTTTGTACGCACAGAAAATAATTTAATTGCATTTTTGGGTCCAAGCAATTGCGTAAATACGCAATACGCAGCCTTATCTGGGGCCATGTGGATATTCAATCTATACTGTTTGAAAAAACAAAGCCATCTGATCAGGATCTACACTGTTTTCCACTCTGCGTAAATACATGCTTATCACTGGAATGCTGCATTACACCTCAGGTCTATGAGTTTGTTGATGCTATAATAGCCATTGATTTCTCGAAGAGAATGATCAGTTTTTTCCTCTAGTGATTCCCAGTCTATCTATCTATCTATCTCTTCATACAACATACACCCTCATATGAGTATAAATGTGCCAGTCTAACTCATACAAGCAATCTCTGTCACACTGCTGGTAGCTATATCAGGCTGCTCATCTCTGCACAATCTCTCGTTTGTGCTTTTCTGTGCCTCATTCTGTGTGGACTCTAGGTTTAAGCACAGTATCCATGGTTAAACACAGGGCTGAGGCTGCTTCATTGATATTGCTGTTGCTGATGCATAAGGTCATTCACAGGAAATCGAGCATGCTGTTGGCTTTTTGACAGTCCCAATAATGTTTTTTTTAAATTGCCAGGTTACTGGATAGATCCACAACTATATTAATTTAATTTGCTGTGCCGTTGTCCTTTTGTGCTGTAAAATATGTCACCTGCTTCTTTGCATGTGATACTGCATTACCTCACACAGGTTTTTTCAGCGTAAAACTGTAAATATTTTCTTACCCATCAATTTTAACATATGTTTTGGGTGTTCAAAAGAACCGTCTCATTAAGACGGTTCTTTTGAGTACTCACAACATATGTTATGGTTGAGAAATAAGAATATTAAATTTTCGTTACACTCTCTTAACTTAAGTCCTGACCTCTATGATGATTATTGGGCTCTAAAGAAATGAGCTACCCTTTTTAAGCCAAGTGTCGTTAGGGAATCTTTCAGTTACTAAGACCTTAATTATGTGGAGCATCCATATTCTGCTTCTTTCTTCTCCCTTAAGGTGCAGGGACCTCTCTGGATCATTGTCACACTGTACAGGTATTTCACGTACAGCAACATGTGCAGGTATAATATTCATTAATTGGTCAGGATGGAATGTCATTATGATATTCCCCAAGTTGCTAGCTTGTCTATGTCATAATGGATTTTTTTGAAGCCCTCAAAGGAATACCAAACACTCACCCACAATCTACATGTAGCCTTGGAGTCTATGCAGTGTGGCAAGTCATCGAAAGAGCATCTGCCCCACCACCGTTCCTGACTGGGATGTCATTACAAATGGCTAGAAACAGTCTCCCAAAATCACTAAGAAACTCGCCCACAATCCACATATACGGTGAAGGCCCCTAACATTGCGCACTTAAGCATTTTAACTTCCGTTGGATATAATAAGAAAGAACAAAAATTGAAAAGTGTACACAGCCAAATAAAGTAATTATTATATATTATTTACATAGAGTTCAAAATGAAAAATATTTTCCCAATCTCTAGCAGCTTTGATTTGAAGTGCACAACCCCCCTGTCTTAGGATAACAAAAATAGTCCCCTAACACTGCGCACCTTCTGCAAATTGTTCAACTACTTCTCTTTAATGAATTGCTTTTACATAATATACCAGGGAAAGTAACACAAGGTTTTTCTCAACAATTTACTTCAACAAAAACTTGATTCAAAATAAATAATTTGAAGTCTGGGTCATTTGAAATTCAGGTCTGAAAATTTTTAACAACTTTTGCAAATAATTGCCGAAATCCTCCCCTGCTCAGCAGTGAAAGCTTAAAGTGAAAACCTTTTGTTGTTTTTCTCTTTTCAAAAAGCAGCCTGATACTAAATATCAAAACATATTTTATCTGATTAAATGTGGCATTGACACTTGGGCTAGTGCGCAATGTTGGGGGCCGCGCAATGTTGGGGGACATGACTGTATGTAGCCTTGGAGTCTATGCAGTATGGCAAGTCATCGAAAGAGCATCTGCCCCACCATCGTTCCCGACTGGGATGCCATTACAAATCATGAAATGGCTAGAAACAGTCTCCCAAAATCACTAAGAAACTCCCAAACAAAATATACTGCACCCCCTGACATTGGCCTGTCAAATTAATACACAATACCTAAACAAAGAGTGAAAGACCAAAAGTGCAGACGTCCCTACGATTCGTTACGTAACAATTAGGTGGTGAGTGTAGACCTAATATCAGCTAAAATATGCACATTTAAGATCTCAATAATTACCTAAACAGCAGTCGTTGATCAAACAGCATGCGACGAGGGCCCCTGCACTCGCTCCAGCGAAATGACAGTTTTTGACAAGGTGGGGAGCATGTTGCTTTAGACAGCTCGCTACTCCAACGTGGTAAATTCCTAAAAATCCACAGCCAGCGAACGAAAAATTCATATCTAGAAACACACAATAGTTTATTATTGCCCCCAAAGGGCAAAGCGTCTTTGAACTTCTTCTCAATTAGAATAAATTCATTAAAATGCGTTAAAATGTGAAGTAAGCATTGACACACGAGCACAAACTTCTGTGTTTTGATTTTTCTCCTCGTGACGTTGCTGGTCGCGCCCCCAGAAACACAGGTTTTGATTGGTCGATTTTATCACCCGACCTAAAAACCGAAATTCTCACTAGGTCAAGTTGTATGGACAGCCAGTTGGCCTAGGGTAAAAGTTCAACGTGGATTGTGTATTGTCGAACCATGTGAAAAGGATATATGCACCTCAAGAACGAAGTGAAGAGTCATACTATTGACCGCTAAAAAGCCCGAGGATATCAGGGGGTATCTGTTCCCTTGATTAATTTGGCTTGTTCCCACCAAATGAATATAGGGGCCCCTATAGGGGTTTTAGGGATACAGGGTATTTGCCATTTGGAACTGTCTCGGGGTCCGGTACCGGACCCCTAGACTACGGGGCTACGGGTCCGGTACCGGACACCGAGCCACGCCTATGAGGACTGTCTCGGGGTCCGGTAGTTTGTGAATCAACTACTCGGCACGTCTAGGGATACGGGGATGCGTGTCCGTACCTGCACTTATATGTAGTATCAGTTATTTTACCAACAAAAACTCGTGTTGAAGTTTCACTTTGCTTCGTCCGCCATCTTTGATCATCTGTATTTACTGTCACACTATTCAAACAAGTATAAGCTTATACAAAAGGTATAAGATTTTTAACGGTGAAAAAAACATGACTAGATATAATTTGTCTTACTTTATTCCTTTTATTTTTATTTTTCTTATCCTTATTTTTTCAATAAGGTCATAAATAAAGGTAATTAATGCCAGGGGGAACTTACTATCGCATCAGTGAATTGGCGCAGGGTTTGATGTCCTTAAATTGGTGTTTGTCTCAATGTTCTTATTAATTTATTGTTGTTATCTGTCTACTTGATTATTAACCTAAAGGTAAATACCAATTTGCACTTTCATTGAAGTAAGCAAACGGTGATTGCAGGTGCATTGTTTAATTGCTTTCATACCGGTTAATTGGTCACATATCTGTCGCCCGTCCATCCAATACAATCACCAGTGAAACGCATGGGCCGATGGTGGTCCGAAGTTATTCAAAATAAAACAGCTTAAAACGTGGGCCGATTTTGGCCCGATATAACATGATAGCACGGGAAGTTATTCACAGCGGTGAGACGGTTCTTTTGAGCTCCAAAAAGCTTAAGACCAAATAAGCATACAAAATCAGACCACTGTCGAACACCAGCCAAACGCCTGGGCCGATGGTGGCTCGGTAATAGCATGCTGGCACAGGACGTTATTCACAACAAAACAGCTATATATAACTATTGAGCTCTACGAAATGTGGTTCTCAGAAATTAATGATAGGGATCTAACATCAGTTGGGCGTATCCATAATGCGATGATCCAGAGGGGGGGGGGCTCCAGAGCCACCCCCCCCCCCTGAAAAATTATAAGAAATATGGGGTTTCTTAGCAATACTGATCAGGATCCCCTGAAAAATTAAAAAGCTAATAAGCCAGCAATGTTGGGCCATCATAAGCACGACAGCGAAGCGCCATTTATGTTCTGCTAGATTATTCCAGTCCAGTCTTTGTAGCAAACAGTGTGGATCCGGATTAAACTGCTCTCCTAAGAGCAGTCTGATCCAGGTCCACAATGTTTGTCTGTACGGAGAAATTAGCCATTGACGTAAGCATAAGTTGCATTTTCCTTACATAACGACCCATATGTCCTCTACTAGTTCGTTATTGAAAGACGTCTTTGAAGCAATCAATATTGACCCAGATCTCATAGCAGCAGTCTGATCCTGGTCCCAAATGTTTGTCTGTATGGGATATTGGCCATTGACGTAAGCATAAGTTGCACTTTCCTGACATAACGACCCATAAGCCATCTTTGTAGCAAACAGTGTGGATCCGTATCAAACTACTATCCTAGGAGTAGCCTGAACCGGATTCGCAATGTTTGTCGGTCCGTAAGACGTCTTTGTAGCAAACAGTTTGGACCCACATCTGACTGCTCTCCTAGGAACAGTCTGATCAGGGTCAACGGCGAAATTAGCCGTTGGCGTAAGCATTTACATGTAGCAGACAACTCCAGCAGACGTAAATTTTTGGTGCATTTCCGCGATTGAGTCGTTCAACCTATGTAGATCCATTTGTAACGTCTCTGTAGCAAATAGAGTGGACCGAGATCAGACTGTTATCATAGGAGCAGTCTGATCTTGTTCATCACTGTTTGTCATTATTTTAGATGCATTTCCGCGATCGAGTCTTCAACCTTAGGATATGCATTTGTAACGTCTCTCTAGCAAACAGTGTGGATCCAGATCAGACTGTTATCGTATGAGTAGTCTGATCTTGTTCAACACTGTTTGCATTTATGCTAAAAAGTCATATCCTTTTTGGATCATATCAGTTGTTTAAAAAAGACAAAAAAAAAAGACTCAGAGTCTTCTTATAAAGCTATGTCCGAATGTTCTAGTAGTGAGTCTCTTTGAAAGCTATAGTTGAATAATGAATATGTAAGCTTATTTGACACTGCTCACTCATCTCACTAATCAGCTGCTAACAAGTAGTTTAATTGGTTCCTTTAATTGAAGATGAGAAGATAATTGATTTGTTACAGGAGAGTTAAGTTCTTTTTTTTACTTTACCGTAATTATTTATATACCTTTTGTATAAGCTTAATTGTTTGAATAGTGTGACGCATGACAGTAAATACAGATTGGTTGTTTGCCTTTGAGGATCAAAGATGGCGGACGAAGCAAAGTGAAACTTCAACATGAGTTTTTTGTTGGTAAAATAACTGTTACTACATATACGTGCAGGTACGGACCCGTATACCTAGACTTGTCAATAGTTGTTTCACAAACTACCGGACCCCGAGACAGTCCTCATAGGCGTGGCTCGGGGTCCGGTACCGGACCCCTAGAATCAGTGTCTAGGGGTCCGGTACCGGACCCGTAGCCCCGGAGTCTAGAGGTCCGGTACCGGACCCGGAGACAGTGCCTTGCCATTTTAGAGGGTCTGGATGGGGTGTAATGATTAGTGAATTATAGCCCTTTTTATAATGAATAGTGAATAATGAGCCAAAACAAAAATGAATAGTGAATAATGAGGGCCTAACAATCAATGAATAATCCTACGAAGCCGTAAAAAAATAATGAATATTGAATACGGTGAATCTTGTATTAATTCGTACACTCCAATAGTTCGTACACCATAAATTATTCACGACCGGTCAGCTCAAAATGTCATGCATTAGTTCGTACAGTGAACATTTTTCTGGTATTTTATTAGTTCGTACACAACGTTTTCGTAATCAGATTCTTTGCCACCTTTTTTACTTTAATGAATAATTGTTCTTATTTTAATGAATAACCCAAAATTTTAATGAGATGAATAATAATGAATAGTGATTACAAGCCCCCCCCCCCCCATCCAGACCCTCATTTTACTTCCAGGGATATGGGATACTAGTCATTTTACTTCCAATGGTATGGGATACTGTGTTCAACAATTTTTGCTTACTTTCAGAGACATTGGAAAGTTAATTATGGAGATATTAAAGCTGCATAGTCTGTAACTTTTGATATTCTAATTTTGGAAACAGTTTCTATTTTTCAAGAATACAGTAAAAAAAATATTCAAATTCAGGTAAATTTTACCATTTTCATAAATTTTAACAAAGTATCTCTATCAAAACAACAGCATTTACGTTAAAAATCAACTGTCTAGAATTATTGGAGGGACGTAAATAATTCCTAACAAGAAAAAAATCACCTGTTTTTTTTAGATAATTCACTGTTCCATGCAGCTTTCAGCTATACTAAACATATTTATTGTGAAAACATAACTTAATTCTATTTTTACAAATGATTTTAAAAGAAAATATTTTTTTTTTCGAAAAATGTTCATAGTTACAGATCTAGTCTCTTTAAAGGGCAACTTGCCTGTTTTCTTCAAGGGATACCCCAATACAAACCTCACTATATATATGAGGATCTTATATTTTTTACAGAGCAAAAATAGGTTTATAAACTGGAATTAGTAAAAAAAACTCTGATATTTATTGATTTTAGTCAGAAGATAAGCAGATTTTTATTTTAAAACTGGTAAAAGAAATCCGACAGAGACCTCTTTTCCATCCAGATCCTCATTTATCCCAATCTAATTCTTGAGAGTTTTCACCCAAACTATACTCCAGCTGTAATGTTTTTAGAACTCTTTTTTACTGTGTCATTTATCGAAAAACTTAACCAATGAAAAGTATTCAGGTACATCTCCGCCAACTTCTCCAAACAGTTCCAACATCCTAGATGCTGCAGGTTTCTCTGTGCTTAGATGCACTCTTTGAACATTTTAAGCAAAGCGTAAATATACAAGTCCAATATGTCAGTAAAAAAAGTTACATTGCACCGCCCTTATTCAATTACTAAAGTGATGGATGGCTTTTTCTAATAAAATGGAAATCGCGCCTGATTTGCTCGTGCGTTAAGCTAGTGGGACGATCTCAAAACCATTCATTTCATAGCACGTGCATAGGGAGCGCAGTGGCTCAGTGGTAGGGTGCTTGACTCGAGACCGAAGGGCCGCGGGTTCGAGCCTCACCGGCGTCACTGCGTTGTGGTCCTTGAGCAAGACACATTTATCCTAGCTTAGTACTGGTTCAACCCAGGAAGACCGTCCCGCATAACTGAAAGATTGTTGAGTGGACGTAAAGAATCAAATCAAACAAACAAAATAGCACGTGCATAAGAATAAAATGGCACGTCATGCGAAAACCAAACCTTTGTTCCAACGAATGAGCCTGCTTAAAGATTATTCTGCATATGCACGGTAAATTCTGAGTATGCAAACCGCAGTTTTATGTTATGCACAACCTTTGAATAACGGGATAATGCACCACTGTACATATTTTTAGACTGCTTCTTTCTGTCACGCCTAAGTCAATAAAAGACTTAGAATTTTCGGACGAATTCAATTTATTGCAAAATCTTCATCTATATACACAAAAATCTGTTTGGGCCACACGCACCAGACCTTTTGGAGATGTTGGCGGAAACGCCGGAAAGTCTTCTCTACAACTTTCATCGCGAACACACTTTGCTTAAATTGAAGATAGATAGATGGTTTATTTGAAAATTCCAATAGGCAATGAAGCCCATGAGGATACAACATTTATACATATACATATACATGGCGGATACAGTGTAGTAAACATGCAATATAGTCATGCTAAATACAAACATTTTTTTTTATTAATTTTATATATACTTCAGCACGTCGCTCAGGCGACAGCAATGATTCGAAACGAGTCTGTGCATATGCACAGTCTCGCTCGAGCCTTCAGATAGTATCCCGGTAATGCTTAACTGTCTGTATTTACATGATCAAAAGTTCTTTATAGAATACCATATAACGACAAGCACCATTTTTCACTTAACAATATACATGTAAGGATAGTATCCATTGATGGAGAAGGTGTACACATTTGTTTTTGCTAAGTTGATATTTCTTCATTAAGTTGTGAAAATAAACAAATTTCTCTGATACTTTTCATTTTTTGGGGAGGATGTTAAAAGACGATAATAGATTTCTATATGTTAATCGAGAGCAAAACCACATCCTTCATTTTTAAATGAAAAATGAAGAACATAGGCTTCTACGCCCGTACTGGGAAAGAGCGAACAGCACATTTCCCCAGTAGTCAGTCTTTAACGAAAGCGAAAGAGAAAAACTGACTTGGGGGCTTATGCTGTTTCTTTTACAAAAGTACAAACTTGTACAGTAAATATAGTTTTACCGGTATTGTATTTTTAGAATATCGGTCATCTATAAAAAGATCATATTGTGTTGGATGGATTACCTGTTTGAGAACAATTCTTTTTGCCAAAATTACATTGCCTTGCAGTACATAGGTATGTGTTGAGTTTATATATTCACTCGAAAGGAAATACAATATTGCTTCGAGATATCCATGAATGGATATAACAGTTATATTAATTTTCAATTAAAGTCACGTGTGTGTGTACACCGGTGATCTACACAAAACAGATTCCAGATAAGTTAATTATCAGATGATACACAATTTGTAGAATGAAAATATCTGGATATTTTCTAACTGATTTTACAGAACAAAACAAGCCCAGGATGGTCCACCAAGCCCTAAAAGTGTGAACCATGATGATATGTCACATTCTGTATCGTATCATCTGGGTCTACCCTTTTCCCAAGCCTGCCAGAATATCCAACATGCACTGTTTACCCTGATCAGACTGCATCTCAGGAGTATATTGCTCTATATTTGATTGCAATGAACTGCATATTTTAGACATTTGAACAATCTTATAGGAGAGTATTAGTCATTTAACCTGTCATAAAGACAACTGACTGTTGGCAACCAAGTCTTAGTGCATATACATGTAATTATGATGATTATTTTGTCTTTTCTTTCTTTGCCCTGTTTATACATATGTTTCGGATGCTCGAACGGAACAGTCTCATGGAGACGGGTCATTTCAGCACCCCCAACATATTTTTGTTTGAGAAATGGGAATAAATCATTTTTATGATGATATTGAGTTTTGACCATGTGCACATTACAATATCCTGTTATTCCACTTAGTAATTATTTGTGGCAGATAATACCAGACAATGGACATTTTAGACATATACACATATACACTATTAAATAACCATATGATCAATACAAGCACTGATCCATTTCCTATAATAATAATAATAATCAATTGGTGGCTTTTGTCATCTGCTGATGGCCTTTGCAAAGCAATCTGAAACCCGAACAGACACCTTCAGAGCATAGTGCCTGATCCGGATCCAGATCGTTTGACATTCTTTTACTGCTCACACGAAAGGAATTTCTGAAGATGTAAATTTTGGAAAATTTGAAGCTGTTACCCAGCATGCAAAGAGTTAATGTGGTAATTCTTGACGGCTATACAACAATTCAGAGCGGCAGTTAAAAGCTTGAAAGATGAAAGAGCTTAAATTACGAATTGTTTTTTGATTTGATGAATTGATTAATTCAATAAATTTAAACATGTTTGGCCGTTTCCAATAAAATTTGTGAATATATCTAGTTCTAATTTCCTTGTACATAGAACACTCAATAACAAAATGGTATTCGTCTTCTATTAAATTACATGTCCTACATTTTCTGTCATCAAGAGGAATACTGTTCGGCCTTGCCCATCTGCCGGCTTCAATTTCTAGTCTATGTGACGACATACGTAATCTACTAAAAACTTTTTGAAATTTTGAGATGTTGATTTTTTCAAGATATGGCTGAAATTGAAACACTGCAACTGATCTATAAAAAACTGCCCTAGTTGATGATTGTAACCTAGAATGCCAATTTTGAATAAATGTATCTGTCAGGCGCTGTTTAAAGATTGAGATAAAAGCATTATAGTTTCCTACCCCTTGTGCAAGCCAGACTTCGTAAAATCCTAGTGATAATAAAAGATGTTTAACAAGCGATGCCCAATTGACTGTACTTGGCCTTGATTCCATATCACTTAACATCATTCTGTAGATCAAATTTATGTATTTATTATCATTTGACATTAGAATCTTAAACCAATATTTCACAATGACTAAATACCTTTTTGTTATTAGAGTTGTTCGACCGAGCTCACCATATACAAAATCATTTTGAGTTGATTTTTTGACCCCAAGTAATTGTTTGCAAAATTGTAGGTGCACCCTTTCTAATGAATTTCCCTGAATAAACCCCCAAATTTCACTTCCATAAGTTAAGATGGGTGTTACCAATTTATCAAAAAGTTCCAGTCTGTGTTTTGGTGGAATGAATGTAAACTTGAAGATATAAAAGTTATTGAAAATTTAGTTCTAAAAACTTAAAACGTTTAGCGCCATCATTAACCCAAAATAAAGCGAAAGTGATAAACTCGTTAACAGCATGATTTCAAGGGTAATTAAATCACACAAGCGCGCACGCACACACGCACACAATGGGGACAACAACCAACAATAAACTAACAATAATTGAACCATCGTTTTAGAACGGACAGTATCCACAATCACCGGTGGTTTAAAAAAGTGAGTATGATCTGGAAATGCAACAATCACAGACCATTCAAATGCACTGTGAAGAAAAGGCAAAGAGCAAATCAACACACACACGACAGCAAGAATGTAATCAAGGTTTAGCAACCAGCTCTCTCTTCCTCGTCGAGATTATGGACACTAAGAACTACATCACAAACAAGGAAACACACACACACACACACACACACACACACACACACACACACACACACACACACACACACACACACACACACACACACATTTGGAGTGGCAACATAGAATCATCAACAACAGCAACAGAACCACTGCCATGAACGGGTAGTAACAGCTACCTCTCATACTAACTGCATTGTTGCATATTGCCTGATAAACGTTGTCTATCTCACGGCATGTGGCTTTATCAGGTCATGATGACGATGCACTTTTTGAATGACGTCGCTAATGACGCTGAATCAACACAGAAATCGAAAAGTACGTCATAATCGCTAGTTTTAAGAGTGAAACAACCGGTAAATTGATAATTAGAACACCAGGTTCACGTCTTTTGATATCAAGTTTATTAGGTTCGGTTTTGAGAACGCTTGTTGACATCGCGAGGCTGAGGATGAGGTTAAGGGTGAGGTTGGCGCCGTTAAACCGGTTTAAGCCCTCCAGTAAAATATTTTACTGACCGTTCCAAGGCGGTACTTCTTTTGTGGACCTTTTATGTTTTTGTTCTGTCTTGTGTTTGCTATGTTTTGTGCGCGTCTGTTTATATGTGCTTTGTGGTCACCTGCTGGGAAAGGGCTGACCTCTTGGCTCTCGTTTGTGGTGTCTACTGTGAGTTTGTCACTTTCCCATTGGTATCCTGGGTCAGGTGTGGTACTTAATTGTATCGATTCCTGATCTTTGCACCCTTACTTACTTTGCCAGGAAGGGGTACTCTGATATTTTCATACATACGTAGGCTCGGGTCATTTTTGTGATTCAAAATTTTGAATTTCATTATTTTTTTAGGTTTTTCAGAAAAATAAATATTTTTTTGGGGTATGAAGATTTTGTGGATATTTTTGCGGGGTTATCACAAAATTTGACTATATTTAGGGGTCATTTCTATGTGTGCCTCATTTTTATTTTCAGTCACTATGCATTAATTTATAACCTTAGTCTTTCAGCTTTTATTTCACAAATGACAAATGACAAATGATTTATTTAGCACAAACACATTTACAATAAATGGTTAAGGCCAATACAAACACACAAAAGCAGTCATATGGAAGTATCTATACATGTGGGAGTCATAGTTGTCAGGACACAATTCTTTGTTTTTATCTATGAATTCATTCCTATTTCCCCTAACAATTATATATATTAATTACAATTACCCTCACATCTACTGGACTTCTAATGATCTAATTCATATTGAATTAGAAAGTTCTTCTAAGACATATATGATTTAAGAGAGTGCAGTTTCTTTTTGATTGAGACATTTTTCGATAAAATTGGAGGACATTTTTAAAATGTAATGGTTATGATTATCGAGAATAATTTTAAGGCTTAGACATTGGTGATTGAATTTTACTAGTTTTGAACACAGAACTTGCCTTAACGGCTTATAAAGGCTGTAATTAAGTAGAAAATGCTCTTCATCCTCTACTTCACCTGAATTACATGCAGTACAAATTCGCTCATGCTTAGGAATGTTCAAGTATCTACCACCTTCTATTGCAAGTTTGTGAGCACTAATACGTAATTTACTAAGCATGGCTCTTTCATTTTTGTTTTTCAAAATTTCTACATAATAAGGACGGATGCCTGCTCTATACAATTTCATTAAAATATTAAGTTTCTTTGAATTTTGAGTCTCATATTTTGCTCTTGCAGCTGTATATCATTGATACGTTGCTTAATGAATAGTTTGTTGAGCAAATTAGAATTTGGGGTGTAAGAGAGATATGAAAAACCAAGGATGGTAAATATACTACCCATTTGAATAAACCTACTGTTGTGAGACCTGGTTACGTCAACTATCTTAGAGACTAAACTGTTGGAGGATGACCATAAATGTTGCCAGTAGTTAAAGGCCAAATTTAAAATCTTGCCCCTAAGGGGCAGTCTATTTAATTCTGCGCTACATGCATCATTTGAAGCTTTACTATGAACTCCTAAAATTTCTTTTATAAATTTTAAATGTAGATATTCATAAGGGGTTGTGTCTTTCTCTGCACAAGTTAAACTCCATAATTCACTACAATATAACACCACAGGAGTAACTAAATTATCAAACGATTTCTCTAAAAGACTACATGAATTGTCAAGTCCAATAGTATTCTTGATCTTGAACGGTGATTTGTTTAGCCTTTTCCATCAATAGCTTGCTAGTGTGGGTCAAAGACCCATTATGTTTGAATGTGACCCCTAGATAACAGTATGAGTTAACTGTTTCAAGTGTACAATTTGCACACTTAAATGTGTTCAAAAATTGTTTTCCATTTGAATTGAAGACCTACACTTTGGATCTATCCGTATTCATATGTAGCTTCCAGTATGTACAGTAATCGTCAAATATATCAAAAAAGGTCTGTAATGCTTCTTAACTGTTAGCTAATAATACAATATCGTCTGCATATAGCAGTGAATTTATTGAAAGTCCATTGATTGAAATAGCTCCTGAAGGAAATGAGTTTAATTTCTTTACTAGACCATCAATGAATAAATTAAATAGTATTGGGCTCAGAACATCTCCATGTTTATGGGTTTCTATAGGGAATAAGCAATTGGAACCCCCCCCCCCCTGGAAAATGTTTGACCCCCCCCCCCCCCTGGAAAATGTTGGACCCCCTCTGGAACCTTGAAAAATGATAGATTTCTTTGAAATTGACCATTTGACTTCTGTAAAATAAGCTGAGGACTAAAAAATAATAAAAAAAATAAATAAATAAATAAAAAAACGTTGTCAGAGCTTTTTTGTCAGACTGACCTGGACCCCCCCCCCCTGACGAAAATTCCTGGATCCGCGCATGTACACTACATGAAGATAGTAATCGTTTACTTAATCAATTGGCAAATTTACACAATTGGTATGTTCAAAGTTGGTATAGCTTATGTTGTACTGTGTTTATTTGAGTTGCCTACTCAAAATGAAGTTTATCTCATCTAATCTTTTTTTGCCCATAAATAGCTTATGGTGTACTGTTTATTTGAGTTCTTTCTTTCTTTCTCTATATACTGCCAGACCCTCTTTCGAGTATTATCGGCAGGTGTACTTTGTACACTCCGGGTTGCAGGATGAAAGCCTACAAGTAACCATATCTAAATTACCGTGGGGTTCTTTAACCTGCACAGGGGGTGACTTTCCCTGCACTGGGGACATCCAGTTAACGTCCCGATCGAAGGACGATGCACTTATCTAGTGTCATCCCTGTAAATGACACTAGAGAAAGCATAGCGTGTTCGGACACCGAAATTTTCCTCGCCGCGAGTGGGGATCGAACCTTGAACCTCTAGCACCAGAGGCAAGTGCCTAACCACTGAGCTACCAACTCAATATAAAGTTCATCTTATCTAATCTTTTTTTCCACAAAAACATATATTTCGCGCATTTAGATTACTTTCGGGTATTAGACAAACCGCATCAGCCGAATAGCTTCGGTGTTTATCCTAAGTATTTTGGTGAGGCCGAATGGTCGTTTGAATTTGAGAGGCTGGTGGGCTTATTGTTTATTTGTTAGATTTCTTGTACGCTGTCTGCTTCTTTTCTGTTGTTTACTGACCATGTAATTACGCCTTCACCTAAGTTGCATCATCAGGACATTGTCATTTACGTTTTAGTTCCCCTTTACCAGATTCGGCCTTCAAAGATTCGGCTATCATTTTTTCGGCCCAAAGGAGCATGGCTTGTTCAAATAATATGCATTACACTCAAATTAAACTGAACGCCAGATCACTACCAGCAGTACAGATTTAGATAAAGAAGCCTTGTTTAACATCGCTTATAATGAAACGGACAACATTAGCACACAAGCCATTCTGCGACATAACATATCTTCAACAACTTATCTTCCTAGCACCACCCCTTTTTATGCGAGCGTCAATAAGGGAGCTGCTAGTTACACCTTTGGTATGGTGCGGCCGCGGGATTCCAACCAGCGGCCTCCTGCTCCAACAGCGGACACTCTACCATGATCATTATGAGGAGATCCAAGAAAGGTTGAGGTCAAGACTGCTCTTTGGCACTGGCAATAGTGAATTTTCTTGCAAGCTGTTTCTTGTGGCTAAAGTAGAAGATGAATTCCAAGAATGTAGACAAGTCATTAGTGAAATCTTTGAAGAATATATTTTAAGCACAAAACGGTTCAAAACACAATAATTTTTTTTTTATTTTTCTTGACAACTGAATCTGATACACATGCCTTATATAATGTACCTGAGAGTTTTTACTATGAAAGAAGTACCAAAGAGCCTATGTACCAAAGAGATACTTTTGCCAAAAGGCTAATAACAACAACAACTACCAACTGAAGTTTCAGGGCGGTCTATAGATAAAGCGCGTATTTGCCTAAATATGCAATTAAAATCATCCAAAAAGCAATAAATTCAAATGCATGCCTGCCGAAAAGCAATTCACCCATTCGGTATGCAATTTCACTGCATACTGTTCGTTTCGTTTCCATTTTGGGTAATACCTAAATTACAGTTGGGTACTGATTTTTCTACACTTGTGTACGAGCAGTCTATTCCAGTTTTGTGAATAAAATATCTGTGCCCAGTCCGGTATTTCGCTGAATGACTAGCAAAGTATTTTCGATCGACAAATGTCAACAAGATGACAATATTTACATCAGTCCTAGACATAGACATAGAAATTTTATTTTGTGTGGAATATTGTACAACATGTAACATAAGACCTGTAGGGCTTAAATTACTTCGACAAACAAGAATAAACAAACATTTTTAAAACAAGTATCACAGCATGCACAGATTAAAGGAGACTAGAAATGAATTTAATTGTATAATAATGAGATTAAGATCAAAGAATAATTACATTGCTGAAAACCCCATCTCTTTAAAACATCTAGAAAGCCATTTATCACTGTGTTATTTATTGCTGTTGTTAAAAATAGCGAAAAATTTTGATAGCTGGGAGAAAAGGTTCTGACGTCATATTAGGCAGAAAGTTGTGTATTTTACTTTTATAATAAGAACTTACTAGACCAGATGGAAGTTTTAATGTTGATATTCACATCTATATTGTAGATACTGATAAGCTTAATCATTATTACCTTTCATCAGGTTAAATTTAACACTTTGCTTACTGAGGAATTTTGCATGCCTTTTATCGTCTGCTGAATTTCTCTAAACCCTTGTTTTCTTTGAAAAATTCTTTCAGGAACACCTTCAGATTTTCAAATATTTTGGATCCAGATCAGGACCAATGTTCTTCTCTCAGCCCTGATCTGGGTCCAAAATGTTTGCCATCAGCATCCTCATTAGCCAAAGAGATAATTAAAATATCAGATACTGACAGGCTCTCTTATAAGCAGTACATATTTGTGAAAAAAGTTTGTCTGAGGGCTCTCGTAAACATACACTCACATTGTTTGTGTAATAAAATAAATACTGATTACTTTACTCATCTTAACAACCCATACAGGGGACAAAATATTTCAATATTGCACTTGTCCTGCAGGACGAGTGACTTACAATTTTCACTCGTCCTTCAAACACATGCACTTGTCCTTTAAAAGCGTATGCAATAGAGAACATAAGGGAGTAATATGTAAAATGACTTATAAAGTTCCTTATATAAATGCTAAAATGATATTTACCCAGTTAGTTTCAGAACTGCATCCCATATAATGACAACAGTCAATACGCAGAAAATGCTAGTTTCACCCTCAGATTTTTCACCCTCACCCTCGAGTCATTCTTCCCAAAGCACTCGTCTTATAGGATGAGTGCTTTGGGAAGAATTACTCGTCCTTTCTAGATTTCACATGTAATTACGAGCGGATGAGTGGAATTTTTGTCCTCTGCCATATCTAATCAAAAGCTTCATAGGTGAAACAGAACTAACATACATGTCTTTGCAAGCAAAGCAATTAAAATGTGAATACTGATGACTAATTTCATTTATTGTTTACAAATAATTAAGAATATGTAATTTAGAGTACTGGTATTCACAATTTAACGCTGAAAGTACATCAGTTAAGATTTTGTCTAGATTATGTCGGTGATGTTTTACTCGCTCTTTCAGATAATCTAGGTGTCCAGCATGGATTCACCAGCAAGAAATCCATCCCCCCCACCTGAACTGCGAGACCATGCAGAGTTACTAGAGGCAGAGAGAATAGGAAACACCGCTTTTAGTAAACACTGGTTATTCACAACGCTTATGAAACTTATTGAGGTAACTTCTAGTGTTTCGCCAATAAACCGAAAAATATCGGTTTTAAACTCTTTTCATGCTGGGTAATTTTTCATGCTTTTGTTGTCATCTGCTGACTTTTCAAAAAATTATTTCAGGAGCACTATCAGAGTGTCAAACCATTTGGGTCCGAACTGTTTGCAATGGCTGGGATTTTTTTGCAATTTTGGGAAGCATATGTTATGATTACTCAAAATAACCGTTTTAATGAGCACCCAAGACTTATGTTTAAACTGATGGGTCAGAAAATATTTACAATTTTACGAAGAAAGTGACTGTTTACAATTTTACGCTCAAAATTTTTGTTTATCAATCTAAAGCACATGATGATTAATTAATGAAAACTTTTTTTTCTCAAAACTGTAAAAAATACTAAATATAGACTCCATTATACTTAGTGAGATAACAATGATTATGATACACTCAAGATGACAATGATTAATATTCTTTGTTATAGTTTTAATTATTTTGTTTTCAGGAGGTGGATAGAGAGAATGAAGAAGGAACGACAGATTTAATGGTGGATGTAGATGAAGAGTTGCAGAACGAGCTTTGTAAACTCTGGGATATGTCTATGAATTCAGTGAGTAAAGAGTGCATACTGTAAAATTATTTTTCTTATTACTCAACCAGAACATATGTTGTGGGTACTCAAAAGAACCGTCTCGATAAGACGGTTCTTTTGAGCACCCAAAATGCATGTTTTAACTGAGGGTAAGGAAATAAATGCAATTTTAGGTGCACAAACTATCCTTATCTGGACCCATGGAGTAATCTCTGGGCCATGTCTATGAATTCTAGGAGTAAAGTCTTTGTAATCTCTGGGCTATGTCTATGAATTCAGTGAGTACAGACTTTGTGAAAAGACTCTGGGATATGTCTATGAATTCATTGAGTTAATTCTTTGTAAACTCTGGGATATGTCTATGAATTCATTGAGTAAGGTCTTTGTAAACTCAAAGATACGCCTATGAATTCAGTGAGTAAAAACTTTGTAAGCTCCAAGGTATGTTTATGAATTCAGTGAGTAAGGTCTTTGTTAACTCTAGGATATGTCTATAAATTCAGTGAGTAGTCTTTGTAAACTCAGGGATATAACTATGAATTCAATGAGTAAAGTCTTTGAAATCTCTGGGATATGTCTATGAATTCAGTGAGTAAAATCTTTGCAAACTATGGGACATGTCTTTGAATTCAGTGAGTAGTCTTTGTTATTTCTGGATTATGTCTATGAATTCAGTGAATAAAGTTTTTGTAAAGTCTGGGATATGTCTATGAATTTGGTCAGTAAGGTCATTGTAAACTCTGCAATAGGTCTATTTCAATGAGTGAAAGACTTTATAAACTCTGCAATATGTCTATGAGTTCAGTGAGTATAAAGTCTTTATAAACTCTAAGAAATGTCATTGAATTCAGTGAGTATAAAGTCTTTATAAACTCTAAGAAATGTCATTGAATTCAGTGAGTTTAAAGTCTTTATAAACTCTAATAAATGACGTTGAATTCAGTGAGTATAAAGTCTTTATAAACTCTAAGAAATGTCGTTGAATTCAGTGAGTATAAAGTCTTTATAAACTCTAAGAAATGTCGTTGAATTCAGTGAGTAAATTCTCTGTAAACTCTGGAATATGACTGAATTCAGTGAGAGGATCTTTGTAAAGTTGCTGATGGCTAGTATTTGTCTATGTAAAGCAGAGAAAAATGTCTGTAAAATGTCCTTGAATTCGGTGAGTGGAGCCTTTCTAAACCCGGGGGGATGTCTACGAATTCAGTGAAAGTAAAGTGCATCTATGGACTTTCACACATGTATCACCTTATTGTATAGCCTTATTGATACAATATGTCCAAAATGTAACAGGATTTGCATATATTGTGTATGTCTTTTATACAGGATGTGTCCAAGTTTCTTGAGGAGTTTCAGGCTGTTGACATCCTTACAGGAATCATTGACAAATCAAAGGCTCCCAGGGTTACGGTAAGTTGAGCTGTGTTGAGTAAGACCTCTATTTTACAGGATGTGTCCAAGTTTCTTGATTTTCAGGCTGTGGACATACTTACAGGAATCATTGATAAATCAAAGGCTCCCAGGGTTACGGTAAGTTGAGCTGTGTTGAGTAAGACCTCTATTTTACAGGATGTGTCCAAGTTTCTTGATTTTCAGGCTGTGGACATACTTACAGGAATCATTGACAAATCAAAAGCTCCCAGGGTTACGGTAAGTTGAGCTGTGTTGAGTAAGACCTCTATTTTACAGGATGTGTCCAAGTTTCTTGATTTTCAGGCTGTGGACATACTTACAGGAATCATTGATAAATCAAAGGCTCCCAGGGTTACGGTAAGTTGAGCTGTGTTGAGTAAGACCTCTATTTTACAGGATGTGTCCAAGTTTCTTGATTTTCAGGCTGTGGACATACTTACAGGAATCATTGATAAATCAAAGGCTCCCAGGGTTACGGTAAGTTGAGCTGTGTTGAGTAAGACCTCTATTTTACAGGATGTGTCCAAGTTTCTTGATTTTCAGGCTGTGGACATACTTACAGGAATCATTGATAAATCAAAGGCTCCCAGGGTTACGGTAAGTTGAGCTGTGTTGAGTAAGACCTCTATTTTACAGGATGTGTCCAAGTTTCTTGATTTTCAGGCTGTGGACATACTTACAGGAATCATTGATAAATCAAAGGCTCCCAGGGTTACGGTAAGTTGAGCTGTGTTGAGTAAGACCTCTATTTTACAGGATGTGTCCAAGTTTCTTGATTTTCAGGCTGTGGACATACTTACAGGAATCATTGATAAATCAAAGGCTCCCAGGGTTACGGTAAGTTGAGCTGTGTTGAGTAAGACCTCTATTTTACAGGATGTGTCCAAGTTTCTTGATTTTCAGGCTGTGGACATACTAACAGGAATCATTGATAAATCAAAGGCTCCCAGGGTTACGGTAAGTTGAGCTGTGTTGAGTAAGACCTCTATTTTACAGGATGTGTCCAAGTTTCTTGAGGAGTTTCAGGCTGTGGACATACTTACAGGAATTATTGACAAATCAAAGGCTCCCAAGGGAACGGTAAGTTGAGCTGTGTTGAGTAAGACCTCTATTATACAGGATGTGTCCGAGTTTCTTGAGGAGTTTCAGGCTGTTGACATCCTTACAGGAATCATTGATAAATCTAAGGCTCCCAGGGTTACGGTAAGTTGAGCTGTGTTGTGTAAGACCTCTATTATACAGGATGTGTCTAAGTTTCTTGAGGAGTTTCGGGCTGTTGACATCCTTACAGGAATCATTTACAAATCAAAGGCTCCCAGGGTTACGGTAAGTTGAGCTGTGTTGTGTAAGACCTCTATTATACAGGATGTGTCCAAGTTTCTTGAAGAGTTTCATGCTATGGACATACTTACAGAAATCCTTGACAAATGAAAGGCTTCGGGGGTTACGGTAAGTTTGGTTGTGTTAGTAAGGCATGATGAGCCCGCACAGTCTCTCCAGAGCCTTCATAATCATAGCTTACTTACACAAAGTAAAGTAGATAAAGACACAGACAAAAAAAATTGTGCATTTATGTGAATGACTTATGCATATATATCATAGTATCAAAATCTTAGGAACTAGCTCAAATGTGCCAGTACAACAAAGTTTGGTACTGAATCTGATGTGTGTCTGCTTTCTATGTCTACTGCATGTATTCAAGTGCATTTCAGACTAGATTTTACATGGAAGCAAACACTATGAACCCTGATCAGACTGCTCCTTTTGTTTGCAATATAGATTTCCTTAGATCATAGACAGAAGAGAGAGCAGATGACAAAACTAATGGGTCAGCAAATGTGTGTTTAATTGAAAGCTATGTAAGCATGGAACTCAGTAGACACACCAACTGTCATTAACTAGTAATTATTTCATTGCATCATCCTAAATACAGCATCAGAGGAACCAATTTAGATTATTTGTGTCACATGACAGACACTTAGGGATTATATATCCAGCATTGTCCTGGTTATCCACCCTTTTTCTGCCAGTCTCAACTTTGTTATCTGTTCCCTGAGCTTCTCTCATATGTTTATAAGCCTATATTGCAAGCAATATGGATAGTGTTTGGCTACATGGTAAAATCTAGTTTAAATATATGAAGCAGATGTAAAAAGCAGATGACATTTTAAGGACAAAAAATATTGGCAGGAAAAGGGGACCCATAACCCCTAAAATTTGGAATACAAATCTCTATAAAAGAAAGATGATGAAACAGAAGTATTGGAACTGCTTAACATTAAGTACACACTTTTATTGCCGGGACAGGCAGTGCAGTCATATGCCCATCGGACTGGAAATCAGGTAGGCTTTGGTTAAACACTTCTGTTTTCTCGTCTGTCTTTCATAGATGTTTATTTTCTTGCTCAACTGACTCAAGTATGTTAACTCTGTACCTTGAAGAGATGCCTTTTAATGTTTTGCAAACAGAGCAGACACAGATCAGGCATCTCTTGTAAGAGCTGCCTGATCAGGGTCTATACTGTTTGTTTATGGAAACATAATATATATCTGATACTATACTAGTGGACCTGACAATTAATTTCTTGGTTCAATGTACCATCATGAAAGTTTATTTATATAATTATTCATAGCGGGCGGAGCCTAGCATGAATATTCATGAAGTAAAGGGTTAATTGTTTAAGAAATGGATTTACACTGGCAGTGATTTGTTGCTAATATATCACTGGCAAGAGGTTAGTTGTTAAAGTAGATAAATCACGATTTATACACTTACGACTGACCAGTCTTTTTTGGACTGAAACACGTATTTTCACATAGGTTTTTGAGACCATTAGTTGTAAAATCAATGTTACGCTGCCTTACAGGGCTGTATGGGATAGATGCCGTGTTGTCCAGAGGCTGTGTCATTGCACCAATCAGGCATTTGCTGTCATCATGGCCCTTTAGAAATGCACTGGTGTGCCACTGTTGGTGCGCTCTCAAATTGAGCCAAGAAGTGAATGACAAGTCCTGTTTCAGCTGAAAACATGCGAGAAAATGTCAACCCTGAAAAAAATTGTAAAATACCATGCTTTCTCTCCGGTCCGCTCTGCTAAAAAAACATTCACAATCATTATTGGAAAATGAAATACTCTGCGCATGCCCCGTATTCTAAAAATATGCATTTGTAGGATTCCAATCCTTAGGAATGGTTTCATAGATTGGCTGCATGGATATTATTTATGCGCATTCATGTTGCGCACCTGCACTGACAAGATGGCGGACCCGATTTTATTGCCAATTTTTGCAGCTAATTTTGCTGTTTTAGTCTGAAAACAGCACTTTCTATATTTTATTTGAAAAGAAATCCACAAAATGGTAAATATTGGTTCAAAAGAGAGCTGGAAAAAAGCATGACAACCTGTCTTCATCTGGCTTCCATTTGGGGATTATTGGGACAAGTTCAGCTTTTGGTAAAAAAGCATTTCGGGTTGTGTTTCACTGATGGTAATATGGCCCTCAAAATTTTCAAATGGCCCCCAGAAAATGCTGAAGGGGGCCAAACATGGCCCTCAAAATTTCTGACCTGGGAACAACACTGTAGATGATGTCATAAAAATCATACTGGTGGCAAAATGACGTGCAGTGATTATCCATTTGGCTATGTAGATTATCAGTGCTAGAATAGTCAATTTATTATAAAGATAATGGACCATTTTAACTTGCATTTGTAAGTATTTTGTAGGCTTACTGCAAGTTTTTAGATTTGAATTTCTAAATTTCAGGTCTTAGATGATAAAGTGCAAAAAGATTTTTACTTGAACTGTTTTTTTTTCTTCAGGAAATATGCGTTGGAATTCTGGGTAATATGGCCTGTGAACAGAGTGTATGTAAGAGTATGTCGGAGAAACAGAAACTTATGTAAGTTGGTTGATAGTCATTCTGACTCATAGCCGTTAATATTTATTTGTTGGAATTCTTGGTAATATGGCCTGTGAACAGAGTGTATGTAAGAGTATGACGGAGAAACAGAAACTTATGTAAGTTGGTTGATAGTCATTCTGACTCATAGCCCTAAATACTTATTAGTAGGAATTCTGGGTAATATGGCCTGTGAACAGAGTGTATGTAAGAGTATGTCAGAGAAACAGAAGCTCATCTAAGTTGGTTGATAGTCATTATGACTCATAGTCCTAAATACTTATTCAGGGTTTGCACAGGCTTGAAAAGTACTTGAATTTAGAGGGCTTTCTTGAAAAATCCTTGAAAATTAAATCTGCCTTGAAAAGTACTGGAAAATAACTCAAAGGCCTTGAAAAGTCCTTAAATTCTATTTTCTGTAGAACTTAACACTGTTGATTGAGATCTAAATCAGTATAAAATTGTTGTGCCTTCATTTGGTGCAGCAAATGCAGCACCAAATAAAGGCACAACAGTTTCATGCTAATTTCCAGTACTTCTTTTTCCATTATCTCAGTCTAGCATTTTTGAAGAAGAATTTTAACACTTCAATCAGTATTTTTCCTAAACTTTTAGTCCTTGAAAACTGTAAAAATAGTCTTGAGAAGTCCTTGAAGAGTCCTTAAATTTTACTCAAACTTCCCTGTATGAACCCTGTCTATTCTACATTCACTGAAGCTCTGTAGTATTTGGCATGTCTGCTCCTTTTTTGTGGACACATTTGTCACTCGATTTCTGCCAAATTTCATACATGCCTATTATCAATCTCTCTCTAGAGTTTGTAAGATTAGCACTAACAAAGATGGCTAACAAAATGTCCACTGCCTGTGGAAGCTATACTAGGGATAATATTTGAGGGAACCTCCAAGTTAAAGTAGAAAAAAGCAAAACTTCAGTGGCATAAGGAATGTTGATACATATAGGGGATCAGTATCTGGCCTTGCCCCATGAGCATTGATGCATGCATGACACCAGGAATGGGTCGGGGCCCATGGAATTGGGAAAATTAGCGGTGTTTTGAATAAAATTGGGAAATTTGACATCATCCTTATCAGGGATAATCCTAGCCTAAAATGTTTATGGGCCCTTAAAATGGACCAATGGCCCGTATCCCATTCAAATACATGCAAATTTCCAAATTTTAATGGGCCATTTGAAATTTTTATGGGCCCTTTGCAAAATTAGATGGGCCCAAGAATCCTTAATATCCATGTTAGAGCATAACTGACATGAGATTTGAATAGCTTGTATATGGGGCCAGCCAAAAATAAAGTCAATTTTTGCAAAACATTAATAGTTTTTTCACAAAATGGATCGGGCCCATCCTAGGATTAACCTTGTCCTTTTGTATGATGTTTCCATTGATAGATAGATTCCAGTAATTAAACTTATAGTGTACTATGAGAAAAGGGAGAGAAAGAAGGAAGTGTGATTGTATTCTTTTATTCTGTGAAATTTTAAATATGTAACAATGTGTTCTGTATTTATATTATATGAAATAAAGATGGAGAACCCCCCAAAAAAAGAAGCTTTTTTTGGGCAAATTTGGAATTTCTTGTCTGGATTTGGAAAAAAACTATACTTTTTGGCATTGGGACTGTGGCCGAATTTCGGCCCCAAAATCGGGTGATCGAGAGCCCTATTTGATGTGACAAAAAGATATTTGTAATGGCTATCATAGTGGCCGTAAAATTTAGCAATTAGGAGGACCAAAAGAAAAAGATTTTTTTTTTGGCAAATTTGAAATTTTTTGTCTGGATTTGGAAAAAAAAACCCATACTTTTTGGCATTGGGACTGTGGGCGAATTTCAGCCCAAAAATCGGGTGATCGAGAGCCCTGTTTGACGTGGCAAAAAGATATTTGCAATGGCTATCATAGTGGCCTTAAAATTTAGCAATTAGGAGGAGGTGCTTTTTAAAAACTTTTTAATTATTTTTAGCTCAGGCAGCCATTTTATTTGTCAGTGATTCTTTCCTTTACAGAGAAATTGTTTTGTTACTGTTGGAATCACGTGACCCACCTACTCTAGTTGAGACAACAAGACTTATCTATTCATCTGTGTCGAACACAGGAACCAGAGGGCCTTGGATCAACGCAATACGAAGATCGGAAGAAGTTCTTGGGCATCTACTCTTTATATTCCAGAGCTCCACTAACTGTAAGTGCAGAGATCAAATTTAGAATATGATTACTTCCTAATTGCATATAGTTTTCCCCAAAAACCAAGTAGAAATAACCATCATTTACTGTTTAAAAGAGCTAATAAAAGTCACTCACAAAATCTCCATTAACTGAAAGTTTGTTATTTGTCCAAAACTTTCAGTAGCTAGTATAAATAATGATCATTTCATATGAAACTTATTAAACTTATAATTACCTTTGGCCAGTTTTATTAATTTGATATGAAATGATCATGAGTGTAAGGTTATGTTTATCATATGACCTTTTAAATGTGATTTTATCGCCTTCAAAGTTTGTTTATTTCAATGAAAGTTTGCATTGTCACGGACCTCGTCATTACGTTAGCTTGTTCCCGCCAAATGTGTTATGTAACTCATGGTCATAACATAATTTATGATTACACTGAATGACAATAATGTCATATGATAACCATAGTAATAGAATTTAAATGACATGCATTACTTCATGTATTTTTTGTTCAAGCACATTCGTCCAATAAACCAAGCAAATAGTGGTGGACAGATTCTAAAGTCTTGCCAAAAATCTAAGATCAAATTTAGCACTTGCTTTGAAATGCGAGTAGTTTTCTCAAAAAATAAAACGATATAGTGGATTGTTTAATAAATTTCATATGAAATGATCTTGAGTATCATATGACCTTTTAAATGCTATTTTATCGCCTTCAAAGTTTGTTTATTTCAATGAAAATTTGCATTGTTGTAACTGACGTCGTCATGATGTTACTTGTTCCTGCCAATGTGTGTTATGTAACGTGTGGTCATAACATTATTTATGACATGACGTTATCCACTGAATAATAGTAACATGATTTGAAAAATTAAGTTATTAACATCACTTAACCCTCTACTCCATAATAGCATCTTTTGACGCCTTTGAAATATCATATATTTGAAAATATTATTCAAAATGGAACATTTGCTCCATTTTCCATAATATTTTCAAAAGTATTCAAAACTTTACATAAACTTTTCTTGAATTGTAGGAAAATTACTTTATTTGCTTCCATTCTTGATGTATATGAGCAGTGAAGGCTCTTGCGTGACTGTGCAGTTATGCAGATTCCTCTGAGCCTCAGCTGCTTGTTGATGTAATTAGTGCCGAGATCTCATGTTTCTTTTATGTTTAAGGTGACCTTTTAAAGAACACTGCAGAGTTGGTAGATGTATTACTTGACCTTGAACCTGACCTTTGTGTTTCCTGGGCAACAGATGACTTCATTCAAGCTCTTCTTGAAGCCACAGAACAAATTGGGTATGTATAACATAATGAAAATGATTTTCAAAGGAAGACTAGGGAGAGGATCATGCAGTATATTTAGGCCAGAATTTTTTTTATAAGTTGATTTATGGGGATTTTTTTTTCAGATTTGTTGGGCGGACAGATTCTTAAGTCTAGCCTGCCAATCATCACGGGGGGGGCGAAAAAAAGAAAAAAAAAGCTCTAAAAAGGTCAGTCGATAATAAAAGAATAAAAAAAGAGATTTTTTTCTTTAAATTTTTTTTTTTTCAATATCTCGAGATATTTTTGTGGGGTCATCACAAAATTGGGCTTGTTGAGGGTCTTTTTCATGCATTTTAAGGTCTTTTTTAAGGTCATTGTACGGAATTGGGATATTTTTTGGGTTGCTAAAATTTCAAATATTTTGTTGGGGTGCTTGAAAATCCTGATATTTTTTTGGGTGAACGGTAGATGCTGGACCCCGAGCCTACGTATGCGGAAAAAATTAGAGTACCCCCCCCCCCTATGGGTGACTAGATGACTAGATAAGACTGACTAGAAGTTGATAATACCACAGAGTTCGCACAGGCTTAAAAAGTACTTGAATTTAGAGGGCTTTCTTGAAAAGTCCTTGGAAATTAAATCTGCCTTGAAAAGTACTGGAAAATCACTCAAAGCCTCATACTTAGGGCTGTGAAAAGTCATTATCCCCGCCCATCCCCGTAGGTGGGGGAACAGTGGATGCAAATGACTGGTGTATAACTAACGAGACAGGGCCAACTGCACCAGAGAACGAGTTGACCTAGGGGACGAGTTGACTTGGGAGACTCCATTGTGATGATTGGCAGGCTAGACTTTAGAATCTGTCCCAGGGTTTTACACCAAGTTGAATGTTTGGGGGTCCTTGGGACTCAACTTTGAATATGATGGGGGTCCCATCATTGAAATTGGGGGTCCCATCTTTTTAGATAAGCTTCGAATTTTGGAAGGTAGTACATCCTTCCATGAAGGCTTGGTGTTGTCCCCAGGTCAGTTATTTTGAGGGCTACATGTATGTTTGGCCCCCTTCCGATATTTTGGGGGGGGCCATTTGAATTTTTTGAGGGCCACATATTACCATCAGTGAAACACAATCCTATATGCTTTTTTTTTACAAAAGCTGAACTTGTCCCTATAATATGCAGGGACCAAGCTATATAGCCCTTAAATTTAGGGGGAGTGCTTCTTTTCCAGTACAAATAGGGAGAAGTTTGAGAAAACAGGGAGAAGTGATAGATTGCTGCATCCAGAAGACAGAAAAAAACAGTCTCTGATCAGACTTTTCTCTAATTGAGATAAAAAAAACACAAGAAAAAACAGTCACTACAGACTGCTACTTGCTTTCCATCCTGAGAAATTTGGTTGGTAAATTTGAAATACACATGATCTTGCTGTCATTGTATTTATCTATCTGTCTACAAGTCTCCACTTATCTGAAGTCTCTGGTATCTTTGATCTATTGCCGACCTGAGCCTTTCCAAGTGAAAATGTTACGTAATTCGGCATATACAAAAGAAAGAAAAGTGTCAAGATAATTGCCCTTCACGCTTGAGCGGTCGGCTGAGTTGTCAGTGAGATTATTCACACTATGAAAAAATCAATACACAAAGTCAGTGATGGACAAATCAGTATACGTTTTCCATGCTTTTTAGCAGAGCGGACCTGAGAGAAAGCATGATATTTTACGACTTTTTATCACGGCCGATGTTTGCACGGATGTTTTCACTTCTCGTTTACCTACGAGGTCAGTGCAGCAGTCTAAAACAAGAGCACCTGTCCTATTATACCCCGCCACTAAAGTGTGGCGAGGTATTATGTTATACCCTTCGGTGTCTGTCCGTCCGTCCGTCCGTCCGTCCGTCCGTCCGTCCGTGCTCACCATTTCCGATCGATAACTTGAGTATTTATTCACGGAATTTTTTCAAATTTTGCATACATATTGTTATCGGCGATGAGTGGTATGGGATTGTTAATGGGCAAAATCCGTCCATTTTTAACGGAGTTACTGCCCTTTTTCGTTTTGGAAAAATGGTTTCTGGCCTGTTATTCCTTTACTATTCATGATATCTGAATGAAACTTCACAGATATGTTGCACATCAAAGGTTACATATTGTGACTAAGGACCGTCACTCTGACCTTCCCAGTTTGTGAGTTATCCGCCCTTGATAGGTCTGAAAAAAGGTTTTTGACCTATTGTTCCTTTACTATGTGGAATATCTGAATATAACTTCACAGATATGTTTCACATCAAAGGTAACATATTGTGACTAAGAACCGTCACTCTTACCTTTCCCGTTTGTGAGTTATCCGCCCTTGATTGAATTAAAAAATGTTTTTTACCCGTAGTTCCTTTACTATGTGGAATATTTAAATGAAACTTTACAGATATGTTTCACATCAAAGGTTACATACTGTGACAAAGAACCATCACTCTAACCTTTCCAGTTCATGAGTTATCTGCCCTTGATTGATCTGAAAAAATGGTTTTTGACCTGTAGTTCATTTACTATATGGAATATCTGAATGAAACTTCACAGATATGTTGATCATCAAAGGTTACATATTGTGACTAAGGATCTTCACTCTTACCTTTCCAGTTCATGAGTTATCTACCTTTGATTGATCTGAAAAATGGTTTTTGACCTGTAGTTCATTTACTATATGGAATATCTGAATGAAACTTCACAGATATGTTGAACATCAAAGGTTACATATTTTTAGTAAGGACCGTCACCCTTACCTTTCCAGTTCATGAGTTATCCGCCCTTGATTGATCTGAAAAATGGTTTTTGACCTGTAGTTCATTTACTATATGGAGTATCTGAATGAAACTTCACAGATATGTTGACCATCAAAGGTTACATATTGTGACTAAGGACGTCATATCACTGTCTATCTCAGTTCTGTTGCTATTTAGGCATTATATATCTCACAAAATAACTTTTGGTGCCCCCAGCAGTGGCGGGGTATTACGCAGTGCTTGCGGTGCTTTTATTTATTTATAGATAGCCTGTAACTATGGGAAAACCGGAATCGTTACGAAACTTTTTAATGAAAGGCACAACAAACACATCTGCGTCCCAGAGGACGCAGGTAAGGTGAATTGACGGGTTCTACCTAATGATTTATGCGTATAAGACGCAGGATATTGCGTCCTGTAAAACCCTGCTGTCCACCCAACAAATGTCCTATTTTAAACACTAAATCTAGTGGCGGACAGATTCTAAAGGCGCTCCTATTTATGTTTAAATTCATGGATAACTGACTAAAAGGTGTCTCCAGCTTCGCAGAACAGTTCACTTGGTTCTCCCTCTCTTGGAGTCTCCGGTGAATACCGATAAAACAGAAACTTGGTCATCTGCGAATATTTTGGATACTTCATTTCCGATGGTTGATTTAAAACTGACTTGCCATAAAAGTCATTGTAAAGCACTTGAATTTCAGAACGAAAAATTGTTGTCGCTAACGGCCATATTGAAAATAGGAAGAAATACTGGTTGCCCGCTTCATGTAAAATAACCAACGCCGGTTTCAAAACACTGGATTTCCTTCTTAACGTGAAATCAATACATGCCGGTAACCAAAGTTGGGTGAATCGATCTCGCAACATTGTCATCGACCGGAAGCATTTTATCAAATACTGACTGCTTTAGTATCGCGCCTGCGCAAGACAATGATCTCGCAATCCATTTTTATTTTTAACGAAACTAATAATTTTAGAGTCGGCGGATAGAATAAAATAAAAAAAAAAGTTTTATTAATTTTATTTTTTTTGCACTTTCGGGAAAATTACAGTCGGCGGGTTTGTAAATCAACTAATAAAAAAATTCTGGCCTTATTCATATTTATTGCATCTTGTTTCAATTTTTTTTTGTATTCATTTTTGAAACAAAAGGTGGTACCTTCTGAGTCCAACCTTAGTACATAATGGTATTTAGGGCGGGTCCACAGCGGGATCGAGGGACAACAGACATACATCAATATATTTCACTCTTTTTCATGTCCCACATGAGCTGGTAAATGGTGTCAGATAATATGGGATTTAAGCTCAAGCGAGCATACACATTTATGAAATTCAAGAGAATAACTATCCCAGCCAGCATACAGTTTTGGTCAACTATCGGCCCCCTAGCGAGCTGGTGGGCGGATTGTGGCCCATTGGATTATATGTGCCCCGACGCGACATAACCTATCTTTGGGGTTTCCGACACAGCAAGACACAGCAAGACTTAAATCAGTCTAGAGAAATGCACTTTTGCTCGTAGCAAGTCTAGATATGATTCTTTCTTATAAACTAATAACAAAGATGCTGATCTTTGTTCGCAAAATCCCGAATGCGTACACTGTTAAGGCCAAATCGGTAAATCGATTTATTATGCAAATCAGTTCCTAGTTCCAAAATGTAGATGCCATAGTTACCGGCTATAATATTTTTGAAAAACAACTGCAACAAGCTTGAAATGCAGTCATGGGACATACTTATTCACCACCTTGTGACATCGCCGTCTAAGTTATTGTATTACCGTCTTTTTTCTGCAAAGATTATTGTCCCCAAACTATAGAGGCTAAAATAATGAAAATAGTACCATAATTCAGCAAACTGATTTACGCAATAAACATTTTCATTGTAGCTCTCTTGCTTTCTGGTGTTTTCGTACGATAGTCATTGAAACACAATGGAACATTAAAATCACACTTTTTCGGTAACGTTCATGTCAGGGTTGCGTCAATGATATTAAAAAAGTAATAATATATGTATACTTTAAACATGTTAAACACGTTCTACCAGAGAGCCTTGAGTGTAAATATTTTAGTGTACATATTGCTATTTTATATAAATTTGCATTTCATTCTTGTAAGTTTTTTTTTGTAAATTGCATCATGGTATTTTTTTTTTTTTTTTTTTACAAAATGCACTGTTTTGAATTGCAACGTCGCAAAGTGAGGAATAACTATGTCCAACATCGATAAAATGTCCAGCATGGTCAGATTGATTTTCAGTGTGGTTAAAGGTTCCATTCTTGAGGTTTAGCAGGTTGAATTAAAATGAATTGGCGTCCGTTCTTTCTCCTATCATTAATTTAACCCGTTTCTTTTGCTTAAAAAAATATTTTTCGGGTTAGGTCTGGTTTCCCGGACTCGACAGTTAGGCAGTGTAAAAATTGCAAAAGCATATTAAACAACACTGAGGAAAACACTACACCAAAATACCCGGGATAGGCCCCCAAATAAACCTTAGAAATCTACTGTACTCTTTTGGCTGGATTTTGTCTAGGAGATTTTTTTCAAGCAAAATTATTTTGAATACAGAAGCTAAGTATAGTTACATGATTGATGCAGTAACTAAATCTTAATATTTATTTTTGGCAAGACAAAATTAAAATTGCAGCCAAAGAACACGGCCACAAACAATAATTACGTCTCCGGTAGCCTATGCCTTGAAGCCGCCGTGTTGTAGTGGATGCCTTGTAAACCAGGGGTCGCAGGTTCGATTCCCGGCTTCTCCAGAAATACATTTCGGTTGAGCTTTGGGGTGCTCCCGTCATATGATACGCACATAAATCATAAACCCTCCCGGCCCGTTACTATTTACTACCAAGGGAAAGCCACAAAACATTTTTAGCATATGCCTTGTAAACCAGGGGATGCAGGTTCGATTCCCGGCTTCTCCCAGTCTGTCAGATGAGACTTTAAGGCGTGGCCCGTCTTCTGAGACGCTTTAAAACCAGAACCACTGCCGGTTGAGCCTTCGGGTTCTACTGGGCATAAAACCACAAACAACATAAACCCACCCGGCCAGAACTGGTTATAGCCAAGGAACATGGCCACAAACAAAAGAATTACGTCTCCGGTAGCATATGCCTTGTAAACCAGGGTGCCCCGGGTTTGATTCATGGCTTTTCCCAGTCTGTAGGATGAGACTTAAAGCCGTGTCCCCGTTTTTTGAGACGCTTTAAAATCAGAACCATTGCCGATTGAGCCTTCTCCCAGCCATCATCCAATCTCGGGCCACTATCGGCCCACAGTAGCGAAACGTCATTCGCTAGCGGCTATTGGCCCGATTGACTGTGCTTACTGGGCGGGTGCTCCTGGACAAAAAACCATAAACTCATCCTGCCAGTACTGGTTATAGCCAAAGAACAGGACCACAAACAATAGAATTACGTCTCCGGTAATAAGTCTTTTTATTTTATTTACCTTTTGTCCTAATTATTATTCAATATCAAGGATTTCTTGGAAAGCGCTGATTCATTGTAGATAGTTTGTAAGAGAGTCTAAAGAATATATCAGTTCAGATACAAACAGCCTCAGCCTAGAATCTGATGTTAGCGTCATGGATTGAAACGTAAAATAATCACGTAAATTTGTCATTACTTTTGACGTTTATAACTCGTTACATCATTAATAACGTTAAGGGCCCAAATCATGCGTTGCGCATCATATGATAAATGATTTTATTGAGAATTTTGGAAAAAGTGGACACTTTCTTTTGTTAATGATTTTTCCCTGTGTTAAAACCTTAGAACAAACCAATTTACCGCCATCATTGATAATATTATTTTACATTGTGGTAATCAATATCCGATTTTCTGCAGCGCAATTATACTCGAACCGCAGAGTAGCACATTTAATGGATTAACCATTTTGAATGGATTAACCATTTTGAATATAATATTTTCATTGATAATAAAAAAGGTCAGTTTGAATTAGGTGTGAACTGCAGTCTGCATTCAAAATATTTTCAATACTTTTCAGCGTTACCAAATAGGACATTTTCCCAGATTTACATCATTTGTTAAATAGAGGATCTTACAGAAGTATTCCTGTTCTATTGAATTAATTAAACAAGTTGAGGAAAAGAGACAAAATGCGAGGCTTGCAGAGCATTTTATCTCTTTTTCGCAACAAGTTTAATATATTCAAAAATACAGGTGCACCAATGTTAGATTCTATTTACGGTATTTCTTGTATTAGTTTGTACACTCAAATAGTTCGTACACCATAAATCATTCCACGGTGGTCGGACCAAAATGTCATGTGTTAATTCGTACAGTGGTCATTTAATTGATTTGTAATTTTTAATAGTTTGTACACAACGTTTTTCCTTCATTTTGGTACCTGCATAGCTTTTAATCAGTATGTCTGTCTACAATACTTTCGTTTTCCTTCCATTGAGCACACCAGTTTACAACCATATTAGAAGAGCAATGCCCATGCATCTTTTCTCATTATACCTCCCGTAAACTTTGTTTGTGGTGAGTATACTGTTTTCACGTTGTCTGTGCGTGCATCCGTCCGTAACGTTTTGTTTCCTTAATAACTCGAAGAGTCATTGCTGGATTTTCATCAAACCTTGCAAACATATTCATATATGCAAGACAAATACTTCAGACAAAAAAGTTAGGGCTAGAGGCCAATTCTATTAGAGTTATTTCCCTTTGTAGTTCTAAATGGCTTTTAATATAGGGTTTTATGCTTATATATTATAGGCCATACACAGGCCGATCAACTTCTACCACAGCTTTTGATGGAACAATTTGATACATTTCCTATACAATATAAACACATTGAACATATGCATGAAGGAGTTTGGTCCAGAAAAAATAATTTTTGACAAAATGACAGCTGTGAGAACTTAGACAATTTTCCCCTAATAAGGTATTTGTATATTCATAGATGGTGCCTTTATGGGCCGATCAACTCCTACCACAGCTTTTGATGGAGCAATTTGATACTTTGCCTATACAATGTAGACACATTGAACATATGCATGAAGGAGTTTAGTACAGAAAAAATAATTTTTTGTCAAAATGACAGCAGTGAGAACTTAGACAATTTTTCCCTAATAAGGCTTTTGTAAATGCATAGATGGTGCCTTCATGGGCTAATCAACTCCTACTACAGCTTTTGATGGAGCAATTTGATGCTTTGCCTTCATTGGAACAATTTGATACTTTGCCTATACAATGGAGACACATTGAACATCTGCATGAAGGAGTTTTGTTAAGAAAAAATAATTTTTGACAAAATGACAGCAGTGAGAACTTAGACATTTTTTCCCTAATAAGGTGTTGTAAATGCATAGATGGTGCCTTTATGGGCCGATCAACTCCTACCACAGCTTTTGATGGAGCAATTTGATGCTTTGCCTATACATTGTAGACACATTGAACATATGCATGAAGGAGTTTGGTTCAGAAAAAATAATTTTTGACAAAATGACAGCTGTGAGAACTTAGACAATTTTTCCCTAATGAGGCTTTTGTATATGCATAGATGGTGCCTTCATGGACCGATCAACTCCTACTACAGCTTTTGATGGAGCAATTAGATATTTTTCTGCTACAATGTAGACACATTGAACATATGCATGAAGGAGTTTGGTTCAAAAAAAATAATTTTTGACAAAATGACAGCTGTGAGAACTTGGACAATTTTCCCTAATAAGGCTTTTGTATATGCATAGATGGTGCCTTCATTGGCCAATCAACTCCTACCACAGCTTTTAATGGAGCAATTTGATGCTTTGCCTATACAATATAGACACATTGAACATATGCATGGAGGAGTCTGGTTGAAAAAAAAAAATTTTTGACAAAATGACAAATTGAGAACTTAGACAATTTTTCCCTAATGAGGCTTTTGTATATGCATAGATAGTGCCTTTGTGGGCCGATCAACTCCTACCACAGCTTTTGATGAAGCAATTTGATACTTTGTCGATACAATGTAGACACATTGAACATATGCATGAAGGATTTTATAATTTTTGTTTGCACAGATTCTACTGAAATCTTCTTTTCAAAACTAAGGTCTGCTTGTTTGAACTATAACTTGCCAAGCTTTTTCACTGATTCTAACTGTGCGGGGGGTATCTAATAAGCATTGCTTATTGACTTTTTTCAATTTTTTTATCACTGGATCCGAGCATGACTGGTGCTTATCTCAAATGTGATCAGCGAAGGCTCAGGGGAGCCTGCGCTTGTGTGCAATCTCGTCTGGGTCTCGCTACCCACTAACCCAAAGTTTTTAAGTGGATAAAGACTAAGGCCGAAAAAAAGCTAGACATAGATCATGCTGTGCTTCTAAGTATGGGAACATCAATTTTATACAAGTTTTACGGTTTTCTAAGTTCACCAAAACGCGAACTGACTAAACGATTAAACACAATGGATCATCTCATGTACGCACAGACACACAAACCAAGATGTAAATTGATCTTTGCATGTTTTATTGCATCGTGCTTTACATTGGGCTGTCAATGAAACGAGCCAGTTCATGAGATTATGGTACCTCTTGAACATGCGACCCGGGAAGGCTCAGACAAACCTGCACAGTCTTGCCAGGGGCATAACTGCTCATATACACATAAAAGGATTGTAGATTAAGGTGTATGTCTGAAGTAAGGCTTAATGGCTGTGTAAAATACAACAATTAAGAAAAGAATTGTCCGAAAATGTGTCTTGTTTATGACATAATTTATACTGTCCTATTGCGTCATAATTTATTTAAAACTAAATTCCACATTATTTGACATTTGAACAGGAGAGACCTTTGTGATGTCATGACATCTTATCAGGGTTTGCTTCTTTTTTTTATCCCATTTCGTAGGTACCTTGTTGCGGGAACCTCGACTTTGTTGCATGCAAACAGCAAAAGGCGCAGACCAGCATGTGCATCCACGCTGTCCTATCGGAGCCTACAATAGTTTTATTACAGACAGAGGGGGTCCAATATTTTCTAGGAGGGGGCCCAACTTCTTCCAGGGGCGGGTCCTAATGCTTTCTATAGAAACCCATATAACTTGTGATTTTCCAGGGCGGGGGGTCCAGACCCCCTATCCCCCCTCTGGATCGGCACATGGGGTCGCCTGACGCCACTGTTTGCTTACAGAATCATGGTCTATCAAAATTTAAATAAAAATGAAAAATACCACCCAACGACGAATAAACAGAAATAAGCTGTCTCCTGCTGTTTAGGGCCAGCTGCACTAGATAGCGTGGTGTGCACGGGATAGCGTGGTGTTCAGTGCAAAGACTAGCATGCAGGGTTGCCACGGTCAGGGAAAAAGTTCTGGAAAATGAAAAATTTTCCAGGCCAGGGAAAAGTCAGGGAATTACATTTTCAGTCAGGGAAATTTTAAAAAAAAATGAAAAAAGTCAGGGAATTTCAAAATTTTCCTAAAAAGATGCTATTTAAAGACATATGCGGCTATATCCAAAGCGCACCTTTCCCGCGTCAGCAAACGGGGAAAGTTGTCTGGGTCCTGTCTTTCGACCCTTAACGGATTCGGATCAACACAGCTTCCGATATTCTTATGTCATATCGGTGTTCCGACATTTTCTTCACAAAATAACTAATTAAAGTGTGTTCGAAATATCTATTGACATCTTTTCAGAACTGATCGTCTCAGCACTAAAGACAGATAAATGTAGCTCAGTCGCAATCAAACGACGTACACAATAACCCTGGTTACGAATACGATAGTTGCCGAGTCTATACTATTTGTATGGTTATTTCGAGTGGCGCACGACCTGACCTCGTGGCCTAGTGGTTAGCGTGTCTGGCTACAAAGCCAGAGGACCAGGATCGATTCCCGGATGCGCACATATTTTCAGTGTTTTTTTTCTTTCTTTTTTTAACATTTTAATGCTAAATTACATCATATACTAGTAAAATGGCATCTTCAAAACGACCGAAATGGTCATCCCCGAACTTTTTATATTGAATTACGCATGAAACCTATGGGGGTGGGGTTAAATTTGGCCCTCTAGAAAGAGAATTAGTTCGGTGACCCCAGATTTTTATTCTTTTTTCTGAAAGGTATTATAAAAGTCCATGAATAAAAAAATAAATTTTTAAGATTTTCAATATCAGATTTTTTAATACATGATTTATTCTAAAAACAAATTCCATTTTTCGACAAATTGCCAAAAAATATCATGCTGTATCTTGTCAGAGCATGGGATAACAAGCAAACATGCACATTTTCTAAAAAGTTTGAGGTCATGGGCAGTAATTTAAGTTAAGAGAAAGAAGCTGGCTGAAGATTACAACCGTTTTAGCTCGATAACTAGGACTAGTGTTATTATTTTATATTTCCAGAAAATTGGTCAAATGCTGTAAACTTCAATATGAGATTCTGAAAAAATAAGCACGGTGACATATCCTTTTTATTTCATAAATGGATAGCCCATGCTTAAAACAAACTGTATGCAAAGTATTGAAAATATTTCAATATGGGAAGTATTTAGTAGCATATGTCCTTAACAGGCTTCTGGAAATTTTAGTTTCCATCATTTGCAAGCAATATTAGAAAAGGAATGCTTCTGAACATAAATTGCAAGCAATTTATGTTCAGAAACATTCCTTTTCTAATATTTATGATTTAAGATTGTCTTTAAAGATTAAATTAGCAAGTTCAAATATTTGTGCAAAATCTTTGAATAGTCGATGGATGAAAATGGCTAAAATTGGCCTTCCAAAAGGGTCTGGAAAACGGTTGAAAGTTAGGGAAAAGTCAGTGAAAAGTCAGGGAATTTTGAAATGGATATTGAGTGGCAACCCTGAGCATGTGCATACAACCTTGTTCTGGCTGTAAAAGAGTCAGTCGGGCCTCAAATCATGAAAGACAGGTTTTCTCATGTAATGGCTTTTCCATTGTCTAGCGACCGTAGATGACAAAGAATGGAATCTGGTTCTCATTGATTGCCATCATCATAATCTTAGAATGCTAACACCTTGGACCCAGAGCTATATTGGGTCCGAGCTGAACATGTAAGGGGGTGTGCAAACAAGCTGAGCATGTCACGATGAAGACTCGAACCAACCAAACTATGCAGAAATATAGGTGTTCATACAAAGCCTTTAAATGGAGTAAGCATTCGCAAAAACGTAAGTTGTGGGTCTTTCTACAATATGAAGGCAGAGAAATGTACTACTCTAATTCAAGAGAGTTCTGCGTTCCAGTTCTTCAAATTTCATATTTAAAAGTCGCCATTTTCAGTTTTCATTCCAAATCAATGAGTGTACGCGTACGTCTAACGTTCGTATTGTCTTGTCTACTTCTGTGCTGCATTTTCGAGGATTCTAAGAAACTAAGAATCTACATCAAGACCAAAAAGGAAAGTTGCGATATACATCAGCTTTTACGTTGTAGAGCTAGCCGTCATTAGTGAACAGAAGTTGTATTTTTGTTATGATTCCTGGGACCTAGTTTTTACTGGGTCCGAGTATGAATCCAATCAAGACATTCGTCATAGAACAAGTCTGATGTGACATCCCTTACGTAAAGTAGGCCTATGTAAAGTAGGCCTGTAACCGGGTGATTACACCGGGTATATCGCACATTGCATGTGGTTGAAATGGCAATCCTGACTTTCATGTATGGTTGTTTATTAGCTCACCTGAGCCGAAGGCTCATGGGTGAGCTTATAGTATACCAGTCACTCCGTCGTCCGTCCGTCGTCCGTCCGTCCGTCTGTCCGTCCGTCCGTCAACATTTTCAAACATCTTCTCCTCTGAAACCACTGGGCCAATTAAACTCAAATTTCATATGGAGACTCCTTAGGACAGGGGAACAAAAGTTTGTTCAAATGGTCCTGGTCACATGACCAAGATGGCCGCCACGCCCATATATGGTAAAAACCCTTTAAAAATCTTCTTCTCCAGAACCAGAAGGCCGATGACCTTGGGACTTGGTATGTAGCATTGGGGATGTGGGGCCTACCAAGTGTATTCAAATGATGATCCTAGGCTGACCTTGACCTACTTAACGTCAAGGTCAAATTTGCTTCCTAATGCATTTAAATGGGAATTTTTTTGAAAAGTTGATTTTTTGAATACTGTTGAAGCCAAAGTCATTATTCTCACTTGATATGTATGACCTAACGAGACAATGGCTATTAATAAGTTCCAAGGGTCAAGGTTGACCTTTGACCTTTCAGCTAAGTGGCTCATATTGGAGTCCCATCTATATATTAAATCATAGTTTTCTCACAAACCATTTGCTCAATTTAACTCAAATTTCATGTGAAGACTGCTTATGCTAAGTTAGTTAAAATTTATACAAAATATTTTGGTCACATGACCAAGATGGCCGCCATGCCCATATATGGTAAAAACCCTTTAAAAATCTTCTACTACAGAACCAGAAGACCTGTGACCTTGGGACTTGGTATGTAGCATTGGGGATGTGGGGCCTACCAAGTTTGTTCAAATGATGATCCTAGGTTGACCTTGACCTACTTTACGTCAAGATCAAATTTGCTTCGTAATGCAATAAATGGGATTTTTTTTGAAAAGTTGATTTTTTAAATACTGTTGAAGCCAAAGTCATTATTCTCACTTGATATGTTAAATTTAATGAGACAATGGCTATAAATAAGTTTCAAAGGTCAAGGTTGGCCTTTTACTTTTCAGCCAAGGTCGCTCATATTGGAGTCCCATCAACACATTAAAACATAGTTTCCTCAGAAGCCACTAGGCCAATTGAATTCAAATTTCATATGAAGACTCCTCATATTGGGTTAGCCAAAATTTATACCAATTGCACTGGTCACATGGCCAAGATGGCCACCATGCCCATATATGTTAAAAACCATATTTAAATATCTTCTTCTCTGGAACCAAAAGGCCAATGGCCTTGGGACTTGGTATGTAGCATTGCGGATGTAGGCTCTTATCCAATTTGTACAAATGATGAATCTAGGTTGACCTTGACCTACTTTATAGCAATGTCAAATTTGATTCCTAATGCATTTATATGGGAAAAATCTTGAAATGTTCATTTTTCTATAACTGTTTAGGCCAAAATCATAATACTTGCAAGAAATTTTAACCTAATGAGACATTGGTTTTATATAAGTACCAAATGTCAAGCTGACCTGTGACCTTTTTTTCCAAGGCCACACATTTGGACTGCCACGTCATACTTATCTAAACATCTTTTCCTCAGAAATCACTGGGCTGTTTGATGGAGTATTCATTGTATTGTTTAGGTCACTTGACCAAAATGGCTGCAACCCCAATATGTGGTAAAACAAAGTTTGTTTCATTATAAGCTGTAGTTGACCTTGACCTATTTTAACATTATTAAGGAGATCAGGTGAGCGCCTCAGGACCTTCAGGTCCTCTAGTTTTCAATCTTTCACCATGCTATTAAGAATACTAGTTTACGGTAAATGTTCTAAAATTACGAACACAAAAAAATAACAATTTTTTCCGCTGTTCGTAATTTTAGAAATTACGTTTGTGGAAAAAAGCCAGTGTTCGAAATTTTAGAATGTGGACTTTATCAGGAGAAAAACGGTATATATGCATGTCAAAATGTGGTAGAAACGTGTTGAAAACACGGCGATATGATTCTGCGCTATCTACTCATTTTTCTTTTCTTTAATCTTATTAAAACCGCCGCTCAATTCATGCGGACTGAGTCAGTAAAATGTCCAGTGTGTGCGGTATTCGCCAAGTCGAGAGCCAGGCACAAGCAGATGATCACCACACGCTGAAAGGAACATTTCAGACAAGTACCGTAATATTCTTTCAGATGCATGCCATGGGCGGATCCAGAGGGGGGTGGGGGGACAGGGGGTCCGGACCCCCCTGAAAAATCACAAAAATATAGGGTTTCCTAGCAATTTTGATCCGGATCCCTTAAAAAGCACAAAGCTACCAAGCCAGCATTCAATGGTGAGCCATTATCGGCAATGCCGTTTCGCTGATGGGCCGATGGTGGTCCATTTTTTGTGGCATTTCGGTCCTCTCTCACTACCCCCTCTGACAAAATGTTCTGGATCCGCGCATGCATGCAGTGCGTGTGAACCGGCTCGATTGAAAATAAACTATGGACGGACATAATTCATGCGCGGATCCAGAAAGTTTTGTCAAAGGGGATCCAACTTTGACAACGTTTGTTTTTAAAGTTGATAAGGGGAGGGAGGATCCAATTCCCACTTTAAGCGGGCCATCATCGGCCCGCCAGCGAAACGCCATTAAATGGCGTTTCGCTGGCACGCCGATAAATGCCCAACTTCGCAGCTAATTTCAGGGGATCCGGACCTGCATTGCTAGAAAACCCTATATTTTTGTGATTTTTTAGGGGGGTCCGAACCTGGATCCGCACATGTAATTTCACGATATTTTGGTACTTACAACGTGCGATTTAGACTCGGATGAGCCTGCGCAAGTGTGCATTTTCAATATTGCATTGATGGCTCAGGAATGTCAAGCATCACCGCTTTTATGTTGAATGGATTAATTTTGTGTCTAACAACTCAAACCACAACTTGGGAAAAGGCCCTTTTGTATACAAGTTTGTATAAGCAAACTTACTTAGCAAATTTACTCAGTTGTTTAACGCTGTGGTTTGCATGGCTTTTTTAAAGTAACAACATCTGCTGTTACTTGCAAAGTTCAATTTTGACAACCAGGCAGCATATGACCAGTGACCTATATATTCTCGAAGTCGAACATCACGTGACCGGTCATAACAAAACGTCCGCCATATTTGATTGGGGGTAAGCCAATATAGTTTTGTGTATTGTCTAAAACGTGTTATTAAAAGCTGATGCATTGTCGGTTTCACGGCAAATGAACAAAAAATCGAGAAGAATCGCTAAATGCACTAAACGAAAGTCAATTATGTAAAAAATATAAGAAAACTTCTCACCTTACATTGAATTACTAGCCAGATACACGGAAAACCACCCGTGGACCAGGCACTCTCACGTAACCTGATTTGATTTGCATCTGAGCAAGTCGATTTTTTCATCATGTTTTTTAAGAACAAGTTGAGACAAAAATCAACCCGGGCCTTTAAAAATAGTGAGTATAGACTGTAAACTCCTATTGCCGACCTGAAATAGCTTAATTTTACCAGGCTCTGAGTCTGTACTGTCTGAATCACAGGGGCCAGTATCATATTGTTGTAAGTTTTAGGGACCAATTTAGGTGTCACAATATGCATACCTTGGTCCCTAAAGCGTAAAAATACGATATAGACAGGCCCCTGTGATCTGATTGCTTATCTTGAAAAGAAATACAATAGTTTGGGGAATTATCATACCTGTGACCCCCAAAATATATCAATGCAGGTGCGGATAGGGCTGTGGATCGTTAGGCAAGTGACGATTCGATCCGATCCACGATTCATGAGTTACGATTTACAGATCGAACTACGAGTCACTGGTTAATAGAAAAATAAGACACCTGTTGTGAAACATCTATTATTAGGTCTATTTACTTAGTAAATCATCCCTTTCTGTTAAACGAGAAGTACATGTATATAGTTAGTTTTCAAAGCAGATAAGACTACAATTCCACTCAAGACTGTAAGGGCATGCAACACAATTTGTAAATTTGATTTTATATTTTCCTGCACTTGGATAACCAGATATTCTGACAGAAGTGTGCTGATTTCAGTATAAGGCCCTTTTCCTTTGTCTTGTAGTTCACACTCAGACAACATGACCTGGGTCACGTAGGCCTAATCAGCTGTCGCTTTGTCGGCAAAAGAAACTTCAAAGAAAAAAATTACCCTTTGAAATCTATTTGATAATTGACAGTTCATGATACTTTTGGCTCTGTTTATTTAATAGTACATGTACCGATGTGGTGTGTTTAAACAAAATAGATTGGAATATATTATCAGCCGATTTTGGAACATAAGGATTTTTATTGCCGATAAAGGAGACAGCAAACCATATTAGGTATGTCACTAACCTGCGAGAAACAAAGGTATTTAAATGAGAGATACTAATTAGAGCCGTAGTCAGTGAAAAATTTCATCGACCATTTTGTGAAAAACTTCTTGTTTCAGTAAAAAAAAAACGAAAAAAAAAAAAAAAAAAAAGATTGCGATCCAACGATTTCGGCAGTTACGAATATTCATACCCGATTTTTTATTCAGATCCGCGAATATCCGAGTACTCGGATACTCGCAGCAGCCCTAGGTGCGGATCCAGAATTTCTTGATAGGGGGTTCAAATTTACAAAGGGGTTCGATTTGTTACATGTTTGTTTATCAATTTTCCTGACTTTTATGAAAATTCTATATGAAAATTAAATAATTTTGTCTCAAAGGGGGGGGGGGGGGGGGTTAGAGCGAATCCCCCTATAAACCCTTCACTGTAATGGACCATCCTGTCTTAGGGAAACGGGGAGGTGAATCGCATATGCTGGCCAATATATACATGTACCAAGTACCACCAAAAGATCTTCTTACAAAACTGATCACAAATTTGAACCTTAAAATAGAAAGATATAACCCACAAAAGTGATCATTGCATGCGCGGAACCAGGCGGATCCCTCCCACGGAAAATCACAAGTTCTATAAGCGTCTATAAAAAATAGCAATTTGACCCCCTGGAAAAGTTTAGGCCCCCTGGAAATGTTGGACCCTCTCTGGAACCATAAAAACTACGGGTTTCCTTAAAATATACAATTGACACCCTCGGTTAAACTGTAAAATAGGAGCCGAGTGACTCAGTGGTAGAGTGCTTAACTCGAGAACGAGGGGCTGCGGGTTCGTACCTCACCCGGGTCACTGCGTTGTGTCATGAAGCAAGACATATTAATCCTTGCTAATTACTAGTTCAACCCAGGAAGACCCGTCCCTACATAACTGAATATTTGTTGACGGGACGTAAAAAATCAAATCAAACAAAACAAACAAAAACTCTAAAATGCGTAGAAGACTAAAAAAAGGCTTTGCCAAAGGTAGGTTCCTCCTGTCAGTTGAGCCTGGACCCCCGCCCCAAACGAAATTTCCTGGATCCGCACATGGATTGGATAGATAATGTTCTCATTATAAACTTCGACTTCTTGATATTTAAAAGGAAGATTTGGATATTGCATTTTGTCAAAATTGAAACAGTGTGACATCTCGTACGACCAGATTATAGGATATAAAGTGTCTGCCACACACACACGCGCGCGCGCATGCACACACGCAGGCGCGCACATCAGATATGTTGATTGCTCACTTTGTTTCAGTAATCGGTGTAATCCTGCAAACGTAAGACAAATATTCTCAAAAAATTGACAAAAGAGAACTTACATCTTAACCCCCCCCCCCACACACACACACACACACACACACACACACTTTCACCACGAGACTAAGTCATTTCTTGGACCCAGTCCGAGATCATTTTTTGGCATCATTCTATCAAAACAGAAGCCCCATGTCAATGTTGGAAACTCCCAGAATCAAACTTCATGTATTTTACAGCTTCACTTTTCAAGATTGTTCCCTCTATTTTCAATCTTGTTTTAACCTATCGTCTTGTATAGTCTGGCTGTCATTCTTTTACATTATCGTTGTTTTTTAAGGCCCGACGCGCAGTCACCTTGCCAAAATGCCCGCGAGGGCGTCGGCAATATAAAAAGAAAGATAGAATTTACTTTTCACACAATGGTTGGCATTTACGGATGATAATAAAGGTGGAATACATTGCTTCAGGTCATTAATTAAACGGGTCATCATTAAACGATCGGCAGGTAGTTTTTAAAAGGACATTGATCTCAAACAAGCATCATTGTTCAATAACGGGTGTAATCACGGGAGCTTTTATTATTGATTTCTTTTCATACTGAGTTTATCGCTTGACCTACCCCCAAACATTAATGGCGGACGTGTTGTTAGGTAAATCACGTGACTCATGACGTCACGCCGACTTCGAGAATATGGGTCACTGGTATGACCTAAGTTCTTCAACATAGATGTGCGCTTTCTCGCGGTAATTGTACCTCCTAATCCTTGCCCGAGGCAAGTCTGTTTAATGTCTGTGACAATTTACTGACAAAGGAAATCCATGTTAATGACCATTGCTGAAGAAATGTTTCTTAAAGGTAAAAATTTCGCCAATGAAGGGTTTAAAAAACATTTGAACACGCTGCAGGTAGCCTGCACTGTTTTCCGTCGATGGATGCATAGACAACCTATACCAATAACATGCATGAACTTTGTCACGTACTACATGTAAAAAAGTCCGTGCTTTTAATGCGCTCTTGCCTTTGATCTTATCTGAAAGCATGTATCGCACAATTAGCAGACAAAAAGTATAGTCTTGCGCTCGGCATGCGAAAAAGAACGTCACGTGCCAGATTACCCATTTAAGTGGTATGGAACCCTCCAAATGTTGCTACCGCTCACACGCTGTACGTTAAAAGTAAACCGAACACAGATGGGACAAATAGATAAACGGACACCGATTTTCCGCCGAAAATAACTTGTGTTCGTAATTTTAGAAATTCACTTTTCCAAAAAAGGTCAGTGTTCGATTTTTTAGGATGTTTTAAAAATTATTTTCGGCGATAATTTTAAGTGTTCGTAATTTTAGAGTGTTCGAAATTTTAGAACATTTACTGTAATTGAAAATACTGATTAGACATTCAATCTGTGATTAGGCTAAAAGGATAAAACAGAAATTCCTCCCTCTTTGGCAATTTTCGCATGTTTTTGCCCCGTTTGATCAATCTTCAAAAAATTCATTTTATTAGTTCGTACAGTGCTGTTTTTCAGAAAAATAATTTTGATTATAGTTCGTACACCAAGAAAAATATTTACTTTTTTACTGTACGAACTAATACAAGATTTACCGTATCACATGACATTAAAATTACTTAATAAATCACATTTTGGAATGAAAACGCAAGTTTTTGCCACCGTTTACGTCTCATTATAATGGACGTCATTACGTTACGCACTAATATATGTAAACCCCTAGTGGTTTATCGATTTTGTTGCATGGCGTTATTTCACTCCCAGACACGACGTCATGTGATAACTAGTGATGTCACCTTCCTATGAGCAGTGGCTCTGTAGTAGTGTGCTAGACTTGGGATCAAAAGTGCTAGTCACTGAAACCTTTGTGCTGTGTCTTTGAGCGAGGCACTTTATACTCTGCTTAGTACTTGTTCAACCCAGGAAGACAGGAAAATGTCCCAACACAATTGAAAAATTGTTGACATGGGTAAAAGTTTTCAGGATTATTCTGAATATGGCAGATTAAAGTAGCTTCTATGATTTTTCAGCTTATAGAGATACCATCTAAACTTGAATATTTTATTATTATGTAGGCATATTGCAAGTCTATGATTTGAATTTCTAAAGTTCAGGATTTGGGAAATTTTAAAGTTTCACCCATCCCAATAACAGCTTTACATGTGTTTGCTATGCTGTGAGAAGGGAGATATCTATATTGATAAACTTTGAATTCTGATCCCCATTGTAAATGTTATTTTCTTGCAGTGGTCACCATTATGACACACTGGAGGTATACCTGCACATCTTCCAAAGTTTTTCAACTACTGAACCAGGCGTAGAGGCACTAGGTAAGGCTTAACCCTTAAAGTGCCACCTATAATTTGCAGCAGACAACAATTTCAAATTTTGCCGCTTTTTCAAAAATAACCAATAAGGCATGATATTTCATGAGAATTGTCTGCTGGCAGACGATTCTCATGTAATATCATACCTTATTTTTGTCTAAAATTGGTAAAGGTGTTGCAAAATTTGTCGTCTGCTGCAGTCGTGATTGTCGCTTTAAGGGTTAAAATAAAATAATATTTGTTATCCTTTTACTTGATACCACAAAATCCAACTTCAGCTATAAGTAGTTCCAGAAAAGATGTTAACAACTTGTTTATTTAAGAAATGAATTCAATTTTCGGAATGTCCATGGAACCATGAATACTTCGGGTCTCTTGCAAAGTAAGTGAAGCCCGAAGTATTTAATCGTTTAAACGGTTTTGTCAGAGTGTAAAACGGAAAAGTGGAACAGCCAGCTTGAACATGGACAGCCAAAAGAGCAAACAAAGTCCAAGGGCACATAATTTATTTAAATCACAACAAAACTGAACAACAAATATGTCTTGCACACTTTCACATCAAGGAGACGAGATAATATTTTATTTCGGGCCTCTTGCAACGTAAGTGTCAATAAAATTCGTGTAATTCATGAGGCTATGAATGGTTGCAAAAGTCTAAAGATTCATTAAAGGATTGCTTTGAAAGTGTAAATATTTTCAAATACTGCTAAATACAGATAAAATTCTTTTATTCAGTGTAACTGTGTTAATTATGTTGTGATCCTCTTTCTTGTGTTCTTGTGTTGGTTTACAGCCTCAATAGCTTGCTATAATTTAAACAAATAATAGGGAGTGCATTGGCTCAGTGGCCGAATGCTTGACTCGAGACAGAGGGGTTGCAGGTTCGAGCGTCACTGCGTTTTTCTTGAGCAAGACACATTAATCCTTGCCTAGTACTGGTTCAACCCAGAAAGACCCGTCCTGACATAACTGAAAATTTGTTGACTGGGGCGTAAAGAATCAAATCCAACAAAATAAAATTAATACATAAACATTCTTGACCGAGGGCACAATTCTTAGTTTTAACCTGTTATTCCATAAGCTATTTTTAGATCATGGCATCATTTTCTATTTTTAGACAACATTGAAAAAATGCAAGAAAAATTTAAGTTAAGTTTTGAATACTTTTGAAAATATTATAGAAAATGGAGCATTTGCTCAAAAGAGCAAACGCTCCATTTTCCATAATATTTTCAAATACATGATATTTCAAAGGCATCATTATGGAGTAAATGGCTAAGGAAATATTTGAGCTTGTGGTATAAACTGTTTCCTACCTACCTAGCTATTTTCCCTTACCCAAAGACCAGAAAGTTTTCTTTTTACTTTTTAATTCTGCCATTTGAGCAAAAAGCATTGAATGAGCCTGCTCAGCTGCAGAGACTAGCAAGAATATTGGCAATTTACATGGTACACAGTGTTTCTGCAAAACCATAATTTTTGGGGGTCATTGATGACCCCTTGTTTGAAAATTTGGGGGTCATTGGAAAAATTTAGAGGGTCAGAACTTTTTTTGTGTAATAATAACTTTTTATTTGTCTTCGCATGCATCAATATTAAAGGTATTTGAAGAATGTCCCCTATCGTAAGATAATGGTTGTCTCGAAATTCGGTGCATGTTTTATTATCGGTAGGCTTGTGGTCGACGGCTTTTGTTACATTTTCTATTTCATGGGAATTATGCAATGTTGTGTTGCTTGTAGTTAAAGACCTATCCTTCAGAGGACAAGAAATAAAAGTGTCTGTTCACCAACTTCATAACAGGGCTAAACAGGCAGCCATTGTTGTTTGACAGTTGAGCGCTTTACCCATGCGCAGATGGTCAGTCTAAAAATAGACGTGATGCATTGGTTTCATTTGTTTTAAATGAATGTCGTAATATATTTTGGTGTATTGGAGCAAAGAAAACTTTCTTTTCTAGACTACTTCTTTAGAATTTATGCTGTATAATGCCCCAAAATAGCAGTGAAAGCGAAACAAGCCAAAATTATTTGGAACGAACCCCAATCTGTGTGAATCGCCAATGACTTTTGACATGCGCAGTCATCGTTTTTGAAATAAATCCAATAGGTCATGGAAATACTCAGCAAAGATATTTGTGCGCAGGTCTATTTTCCACAGGAAAAATATTTATAGAAGTATTATCAGCGAGGTAAACTTGGAAGTCCTCAGATCGGCCATCGCTGCTGTTTTTGTGTGCGTCAAGAAAAACGCACAGACAAAATGTCAGTGCGTCAGCAATCAATTTATTGCATCAAAAACACAAGAAACGCACTCTCGCGGAAACACTGGGTACAAGTTTAGCTAGTTTGTAGGGGATACACTAGATTCACCTTGTTAGTCACCTATTTGATACATTGCAGGGCTAATCCTTGCTCAGAATTTGTTGTAGCCAACACTTTAGCCAAATGGAAAAAGTTGAAGCGAATTGAAATTAACTTTACAGAAAGTAGTATCAACAACAAGTTGTTTTATATTAAAAACTTTTTGCCCGCTAGGGGCAACTTTTGTTATCTGCTGATTACCTTTGCAAACAGTTTACACCCATGTCAAGCCTGACAAAACGTCGGGCCTGATCTGGATCCAACCTGTTTGACACCTTGATGGTATTAAAAAATCCAGCATCCTAAGATTAAAATATGGCACAATAATAAAGTGTGAAGGAATAATAAAAGCAATAATGGAAAATCTAAAAGCTGAACAAATACACTTTTTCGCAAATATGTAATTTTTGGCCACTCTACATTTTTAGTAGCAAATGGCTACAATGGCTAATGGCAGGGTGAGCATGATGAATTACCCTTTCAGTTTTCAACAAACAAAATGTACAGGTCATCTTCATGTTGTGAAAGTATGGCATTATCGTGGTCCAGAATGATTGAGGTTTACATGAGTGGTGTGGACTTCAAGTATATTTATATACATGCACTTTTAACATGTGAAACTTTTATTTCAAACTACTTAAATTTTTGGCAAATCAAAATGAAACCTTTCATCTCCTTGATGTGAAAGTGCGCAAGACATAATTTTTTTCAGTTTTGTTGTGGTTTAAATGAGTCATGTGCCCTTGGACTAGAAAATAATTTGTTTACGGGCACTTCTTCTTTATGAAACTTGTCTCAAAATGCGCTTTCCATACCAGCACTTTTCATAGGTGTGAAACTTGTTTGAAAACTACTCTTTTAATTTTCAGAGAAAAATAAAACCTAGTTCAATTCATCTTCATGACTTGAAGGTTTGAAAGACATCATTTGTATATTGGCACTTTGACATGTGATAGCAGCTCTTTCAATGTTGATGAATCAAAATGAAACCTTGTACAATTAATCATGATTTAGAGGCTTTTGTGGGGATTGACTCACATTGAATGAAAGGCATTCATGAGTTATATGTACATGGACTTAGACAATTTTTATAGGACTCTGTTGTTGGGCTATTTGTCCTCTTCAATGACTATTCTAGCTATTTTCTATAATAGTGCTGCATGGATTATACTTAGGCTTCAGGAATTAATTGAGGAGCTAATTGATAGATTTCAGGGGTTAATTAATAGATACTCCATGAGCCCGTCTGACTGTCCGTCACAAATTGTGTCCAATCTTATGAACGCATCTCCTCCTACAATATTAGCTGGATCTTTTTGAAACTTTGCAGGTGTTTTTGTCAAGGTCTGAAGGTATGCATGACATTTGGCTGTACTTCTCAGATTAATTTTTGTCACTTTATTCACAGTTTGGACTTAGTCAATTTTTGGCTCGACTTCTACAAAAGCATATAGGTACTGGGTATCTTGTGAACGCAACTCCTTCTACAATATTAGCTGTGTTTTTTTTTTCAAGGTCTGAAGATGACATTTGGCTGTAATCCTCAGATTAGTTTTTGTCACTTTTTTGCATTTTGAACTTAGTCATTTTTGGGGTTAACTTCTACCAAAGCATATACTGGTAGACACTGGGTATCTTGTGAAAGCAACTCCTACAATTTTACCGGGATCTTTGCAGGTGTTTATGTCAAGGTGTAAAGATGTGCATGAGGTTTGTCTGTAATCCTCAGATTATTTTTTGTCACTTTTTTTGCAGCTTTGACTTTTATAGTCAATTTTTGGCTCAATTTCTACAAAAGCATATAGACACTGGGTATCCTGTGAATGCAATTCCTCCTACAATTTTAGCTGAATCTTTTTGAAACTTTGCACATGTTTTTCTCATAAATGCATGTGTTTTGGATGTTATATGGATTTTCCATTATAATGGATATAATCTATCACACGATATTACAAGGACCAAACTGATAGAAAACTCCCTGAGAGTGGTCTCTGCGCACATGTTCTTCAAGGAAGACATGGTAAGGGAACGCAACTGTTGGGGAGTTTGTATTAAGGCAAAAATAAAACATCGATAAGCAGTCAAGCAGGTTGATTCTGGATTTCTGAAACCCTTAAATTTTGGCAGACTCACAAATCAGTTCAAATATCAAGCATTTCTGATTGGAAATGTATGAAAACTACGGGTTACTGGTAAAAAGTACCGTACAGGCGAAAACACACCTGTATTCGGTACGTACTAATTTTCAACTCTATCCGTATTTGGGGAAAACGGACCCGTAATTTAAGCCTGTATGGACGCTATCTGGAGCACTGATTTAATGAAATTTGGATCTTTCTGACACCAAAGGGGAGGGGATACATCTTTTTTGTGTAGAAAAACCAATTAGGGGATAACTGTATTCAAAATTTTCATTTGGGGAGGTATATCGTCGGATATACGGTCGGAAATTTAGTTTTACGGTGACGCGTAAGCGGAGCCGTAAAACGTGATTTCCGAACGTATATCCGACGATATACTTCCCCAAATGAAAATTTTCAATATGGTTGTCCCCATTCTGATGCACTATTAAATTTTCCATTAAAAAAGACAGTGAAAATGTACTTTTTTGCGCCTAAACGTCCAGCGGCTGCCAGCTGCATAAAACCGCTTGCCAGCTGCATATATTCACTTGTCAGCCAATGAAAAGCGACGTTACGTAATGACGTCGGGTTTCCTACAGTATATCGCAGGATATACTGTCGCAAATTTATGACGTTATCCAATCAGACGTCGCGTTGCATTTGCAAGTGCATTAGAATTCTATTTAATCGTGCAGTGTTCGTTGTTTATATTTTCAGTTGCCCATCTCGACTATCTTGTCAAGAAACTAATGAAGTTCCTCAACGTTGTTTGTGAGTATGAGATCGTCGGTGTCGACAAGATGGAAGGACCATTGACGTCTGCCTTGTCCGTTCTCAATATTCTTTTCACCACGCAGATAGTGAACAAAGACCGTCATTCGATTCAAAACTTATGCAAAGGTAGGTAACCTATAAAACACCTCGCAAAATTTCCTGTAGATGACTTTGTCCCTGACTTATGAAATCAAATAAGACATGATATTTCAGGGCTTTTTCCAGCAATTTTGGGGAAGGCCCCTGGCCATGATTGACTTAACATCAAAATTGGGAGAAATTAACGACATAGAACATAACAAGGATAGCAAAATATATCCTCAAAATAAAGTTATTTTAGACCTGATCTAGTCAAGCATATTACCACTTAAGCACTAGTGTTTAAGTATCATTGTGATATGGGTCATTGTTTCTCATAAGTTGTGGTGGTCTCTAAAAAAAGAGTAAAAAAAATTTTTTTTTTTTTTTTTACTTTTCTTAATTGGGAAAAACATACCTTCATTAAGCTACCATTTGTCATTAAGATCTTTTAAGTTTGCGTTCGTGGACTACTACCGCGCATGAAAGCGTTATTTTACATGTACATGATTTTTTAAATTAATCAAACTTCTCTTTCAGCAGTAGTTTAGTGCGATCCCCCCCCCCCCACCCCCCACCCTATACCCCTCCCCAATTTAGAAATAAGCCCAAATTGGCAAATCGCGGGTTCGAGCATCATTTACCGTATTACCCCTTAAAATAACAAATTGTCCAGGTAATGGCCTTACCCGGCCACCACATACACACATGCCCAACCCACAACCACCAAACCATAGTGCGTATTAGAGCAACTTAAGGGCAGATCTTTCTTGGATATTTGGAATTGGTAAACTGGTTAACTCAAAGTCTCTTCAGGGCATACAACTGCATCTGAGCCTGTCTTTCTGTTGGTGTGTCAGTCGATGTGACGGCACAGCTGCAATATCAACGATGGATGGATTGTGGACCAACAGGATAGGATTCTACGGATAGGATGGATGCTCAACAGAGATGAAGATTGGAATTTTGGAATTTTGTAAATGGCGCGACGCGTTTGTCATGCTTAACTACTAACTTGTCAGCGAAGCCAGGGGATGGGAGAGGTTAATTAATACCTCTTCCGCTTCTCGCAGACCTGCAAAACTCATACCAGAATACTAATAACTAACCATTAACCACTAAAACACTAACAACTAAACCCTCAACCTTCCCACAACTTGCTCTGTATGTGACGGCCATGCTTATGCATGCCCTGCCAAATTACGGTTAATATACAATAACGGTTTCACACGAGAAACCTGGAAGGTATATTATTCTTTGGAAGCCTCAAGCAAAATTTCAAGATAGGATGCTGGGAAAACTCAGAACACACACACATGTTCTGAGTCTTACCACACCCGAGCGGCGCCCTTCCCCCTAGGAATAAGCTTTGTATCCCCCGCTTAAAACCCCTTAACAATAGGTCATCTAATGACAAATGGCCATCTTTTGGATATGGAGTTAAAAATTTTAAGGAGCAAACAAGTGAGATCTCTCATGGGATCATCAATCACAAAAGAACACCGACTCCTTGCCACCCGCTCCACAAATTGCAACTGAAATAGAAAAATATAATTAAGGGAAAGCTAACTTCGTAGACTGATGTCTGCGTCTTAGTAACACCACCCGCGAGCACATGTATACAAGAAATGGACGGAAGTGCGGAGTGGAAGTGGATGTTGTCACCACTTGATACATCAACTTACAGCTCACCATTAGGGGGAGAGGCAAACTTAAACAAACGATAACAAAACTCCTTGCACTTCCGGGCGGAATAAAAAACTTACACTTTCAGGAACAGTTGGGGTGACACTGTGCAGACGAAATTGTCACATCAATCCCACTAGAGCATTTCCAAAATTCAAACTAATTAATGCCCCACACCTTTACTTAACGCAGATAGGCGTAGGATAAGGGCAGGCTACAGCCCGAATTCCTTTTTTGAAGCCAAAGTGGGTGCATAAAACTGGGTGTGCCGTGTGTTCTATATATGCCTCGTGCGCAGGGACTGCGGCACACCGACACAATAACCGAATAATGATGATGACGTTAAGATCTTTGTTTTTTTCTATTTTGAGTGGGCGTTTAAGACAGGTTTTAGGGAGCGCAGTGGCTCAGTGGTAGAGTGCTTGACTCGAGACCAAGGGGCGGCGGGTTCGAGCCTCACCAGCGTCACTGCGTTGTGTCCTTGAGCAAGACACATTTATCCTAGCTTAGTACTGGTTCAACCCAGGAAGACCCGTCCCTACATAACTGAAAGATTGCAAACAAACAAACAAAGACATGTTTTACTGTATTCTTTTTTCTCATCCAGTTCAAATTAAAGTGTATATTTCAATTGGTGATGAACAAGGTATGATACTATAAGAATCCATCGTGAGTTCGAGATAGAAAAATCCATCCCGAGGATCACCCATTGGCATCACAAGGCTTGCCGAGTGATGACAAACGGTGATCTAGAGGGGAGGATTTTTCTATCCCATCCTCACATGAATAATGGATTCTCTTTACTTGCTCACCACTATGTATTGTCGTATTTTTTTGACCCTGAAGTTCAAATGTAGTGACCTATGCTAATTTTATCTCATACCTGTTATCGATAGTTTTCCCCAGATATACGAGAATAAATAAGGTTTTCTGAAATTCAATGTATCATAACGGTAGTAATATGACTATATCGTCCTCTATGGTGTAGTTGACTAAACCCTGGACTCTTATTATAGAGAACGCAAGTTCGAATCTCACAAGTTTTTTTTTTTTTTTCAGTAAATTAGTTTCTATGTACCGACATGACGGAAAAATCTAGAAAAGCGTGAAAATGCTTATTTTTGTGCACTTGTGTTTATGTACACGTGGTTACACGTGTAGTCGCTAGTAAATCGAGACTGTTTCGCCTAAGAGCCGAGATTGTTTGTCCGACATTCTTGATTCACTAGCAACTGCAGTGTTATGCTGTGTACATTAATAAAAAAAAAAAAAACAACATCATGTTCTCGGTTTCCTGTTTTTAGCGCATACTGTTCGTTACAGAAAAAGAAATTAAAAAGAATCGCTCCTCGTGAGATTCGAACTTGCCTGCTATACGCTACGAGTCCTGCGTCTAATACACTACACCACAGCGGACGATCATGTCGAATTGCTGCTTATATCAGACATTCTATTTCAAATAACCTAATTAGTTCCGTATATTCGGCGAAAACTACCGATAACAGATTGGAGATAAAATTAGCATATGCCACGACCTTTGAACTTCAGGGTCAAAAAAATACGACAATACCACATTTTATATTGGAAAAACATGAAACAGACTTCCAGAATATCCTGAATTCGCTGAGATACGACATGCTGACACCATTTTAACATTACAATGAAGTGTCTAGTTTATATAATCTGTAACTCCAATAGTTTTCATTCCAAGTTCATATTCAAACTATGTGCATTTTGAATTTTTCACACATTGAACATGTGCACCCTATATTTTTTGCACATTTGATAATATATTTGGGAGCGTTAACTTGGACATTATTACGTTTACACCGATTTTGGAGTGCTTACATTTTGTAATTTGTGTGTAATTATCCCCCCGTTTTTTTAAAAAAGCGTCAGGGATAGTGCAATCACCTCTGGCCGTCCGCCCGTCCGTCCGTCACCCTATTACCTCCTAAACCATTGGACGAAATCCAACCAAATTTGGTGTGTGAGTTGCTCACATAAATTGGGAGTGCAACAGCACTTTTTTTTGCCCTGCCCCCTGGGGCCCTGGGGAGGGGCCAAAAGGTCAAATATCATTAAATTTCAATTACAAAGTCAATTTCAAAGATTTTTTTACCAAACTTTGTGTGTCTTCTCACACATGAAAGATATAAAACATATCAGACGGGATTTTTATTTGGTCGCCTGGGTTATGCCCCAGGGGTTGGACTTAGGGGTACCGTGGGAGGTTTCGGGGGTCAATTTTTTTTTTCGAAATTCAACCAGATTTGGTGTGTGAGTTACATCAATGGCACATGCAACGGCACCATTTTTTGGGTCCCCGCCCCCTGGGGCCATGGGGAGGGGCCAAAAGGTCAAATATCATTAAATCTGAATTACAAAGTCAATTTCAAAGGTTTTTAAACCAAACTTTGTGTATCTTCTCACAAATGAAGGATATATAACATATCAGACAGGATTTTCATTTGGCCGCCTGGGTCATGCCCAGGGGTGGGACTTGGTAAAAAAAAAAAAATTCCTGAAATTCAACCAGATTTGGTGTGTGAGTTACATGAATGGCACATGCACCGGCACAATTTTTTGGGTCCCCGCCCCCTGGGGCCTAGGGGAGGGGTCAAAAATTTTGAACATGGTCATGTGGCATATCAAATTAAAGGGGATTAGCAGTAGACCACGATACACTGAACAATTTTAACCTACAATAAAACTGGTGACCTTGGGATGGGGTCAAAGAGTCAATTACCATTTGATTTCTTCGAGAGCGTGGGGATTTGCGATGGCGCGCCATCGCATGTGTTCTAGTCTGTAATTCAAACAGGTTTCATTCCTTTATACTCAAAACTTTTCATAATGATTTTCACACATTGAAAATGTGCACCTGCGAAGCAGGTCCACAGCAGAGTTTGGTCTTGTTTATCTTTCCAAGGGCTGGTACGGGTATGTGAGATAGTATTATCGCACATGGGTAAAAACAACAGAAATCCCGATCTGCTGTGCAATAAAAATGGTTCTCATCCAAGGTGAACTCTTTTCTTGCTACCTGCAACTTTCGTCATCTGTTGATATCCTTTGCAAACAGTTTGTGCCTTGATCAGGCTCGAAAATATGTCTGTCCAGCCTGATCTTGATCCAAATTGTTCAACACCCTGATAGTATTCCTGAATGAATATTTCTAAAAGTTGATTTTGAAAAAAACTTAGCAGACGACAAGGAAAATCATGAAAAATTACCCAGCATGCAGAGTTAAACTGTAGTTTTATGTTTAACTCTTAAAGCGCCACTCACAGCTGTAGCAGGAGACAAATTTTGAGACATCTTTCCCAACTTTCAAAAAAATATAAGGTATGATTTTACATGAGAATCGTCTGCCAGCAGACGATTCTCATGAAATATCATGCCTTATTGGTTATTTTTGAAAAAGCGGCAAATCTGCTGCAAATTATAGGTGGCGCTTTAAGGGTTAAACTGTAGTTTTATGTTTGCAGATGAGAAGTTGATGAGGATACTTCTAAAGATTCTAGAACCCCTCTACCCACTGCTTCAGAAATACAATGAGGAGTTTACAGATTCTTATCCATCATTCACTGGCTCTGAATGTCACATGACCTCTGTTGACCAATCAGAAACTAGTGTCGAAAGTCATGTAATCTCAGCTGACCGATCACAAAATGCTTCTGAAGGTCATATGCTTACTGCTGACCAATCAGTGACTGACTTTGAAAATCATGTGCCATCTAACCAATCAGAAACAAATGTGACATTTGCAAACCAATCAGAAAGTGCCAATGAACTTAAACTACCCAATGGAAAAACAGAGACTGATGAAGTAAATAAGTCGGATCTGGAAGAGTTCAAGCAGTTGAAGATATTGTATGATATTTTATCAGGCTTCTTAATTGACTACTGCACTTATTTATTCAGGGTAAGTTGAAAGTTCAGGCTTCTATCATTGCTAATACAGTAAAACCTGTCTTAAGCGGCCACTCAAAATGAAGACCAAAATTGGTTTTTAAGACCGATTATCACTTAATGCAGGTCAAAAACATTGCAGAATGCTCTCTAAGAGCATTCTGCAATACTTTCGACCTTCATTAAGCTACCATTTGTCTTTAAGACCTTTATTTTGTCTATTTTTGCAGTTCAAGTATCAGACTTACTCCAAACACAGTCTAGGTTGGGCTCTTTAGTATTAACTTCCCTTTGCTATGTTGCACTAAATAACAAAATGACCACAATCAGCGAAAACTATAGGTAGATTTTTGGTGGTGTGGTCAAAAGCCAGCGCTGGTAGTATTTTTAAGGGACATCAACTGTAAGAACTCTCTACGCACAACTCTTGAAGCAGTGCAATCAATTAATTGTTTTTGGTAAATTTTCATTTACACAGGCCTTTAGTTAAGAGTGCATACCAAAAAATTGATTTTCCTATTTCTCAACCAAAACATATGTTGTGGGTACTCAAAAGAACCGTCTCAATGAGACGGTTCTTTTGAGCACACAAAACATATGCTGATGGGTAAGAAAATATTTACACTTTTACACTCAAAGATTTTGCTTATCTAAACCTATGTTTACATGAAGTTATTTTAAATCAAAAAAAAAATCAAATACCCTCTTATTTTTTAAGGAAAAATTTGTACTAAATGTTAAAGCTACTCGTAGTGCCTTCAGGAAAAAATCTTTATTTTTTTTAAGCATTCAATGTCAACACCACACAAATAGCTTAGCCAAAATGTTGCATAAGTGGACCCAATTTTTAATGAGTTTTAATGGTAGATATATTTTGGGTTCTCAAAGGATTTTCAGATGTTTTTCTTGGTGCAAGGACTCAATATCCTCAATGACAGGAAAAAACCTTGCATATTTGTTGAGTAAACCTCAAGGGCGGGCCCAAATGATGCTTTTGACAGGAGTCCTGCTAATCCTATAAGTGAGCGTAAAACGGAGAAACTTTTTTTTTATCCAACAGTTAAAGCACATGTTTAGGGTGCTCAAAAAAATCGTCTCTTTGAGTACCCACAACATATGCTTTGGTTGAAAGAAAATTAACCCATAAAGCGCCACCCATAATTTGCAGCAGACGACAATTTCAAATTTTGCTACTTTTTCAAAAATAACATAAAAGGCATGATATTTCATGAGAATTGTCTGCTATGTAATATCATACCTTATTTTTTCTGAAAATTAGGAAATTTGTTGCCAAATTTGTCGTCTGCTGCAGTCGTGATTGGCGCTTTAAGGGTTAAGTTTTGATTGGCACTCTTTTTGATACATTACAGGATGAGCCCAAACTGCAGATTGCAGCAGATTCCCAGGAACCTCATTGCAGGGATACAGAAACTAAGGGAGATCATTCATGTGTCAGGGAAAAGGGAGACAATTCTGAAGAAACCAAAGAGGAAGATAATTCAGAGGAGACCAAAGAGGGAGATAATTCTGAAGAAACACATAAGGGAGATAATTCAGAGACAAGTGATAGTGGTTTGGAAATGGAGAAAACTGATGATTCAAAAGAGGAAGAAATAGCGATAGACTCGCAGGATGAAAGAAATATGAACGGTTTACCGGTGCTGACGTATCTCGACGAATCTTGCAGTCGTTGCCGCATCAATTATTTTACTTTGACGTTGAAAAACCGAAAAGACCAGAATGGGAGCGATTTGTTAAAGAAGATATATGAACATGCGAAACAGTTTGATAAAGAAAGATTAATAAGAATTTTTAATGATGTACATGCAGGAAGGGTTGTTAAACGAGCAGAATCAACGAAGTTTCTGGAGGACGAACACACTTGAATACTTGGAAGTAGTGGAATTGCAACTTTATTGAATATGCATGTAAAGTGTTCATAAACCATAAATGGCAATAAGATTCATCTCTCATCAATAAAATATGCGCCAGCTCATGAATTTTTGGTACTTACCTCATATGCAAAAAGTTAACTCTAACCCTTTGTATTCAGAAAAACCCTAAACCAGTACTTTTGCAAACAGTGAAGACTCAGTTGAAATGCAGCATAATGCATTTTATCTGGATCTGCACTGTTTGTAAAGGTAAAAAAGATCTTCAGACAAAAGAATACAATTTATTTTTTGAAAATTTTAACCTGACACCCCTAGATATGTACAATGGACCCTCCCAAGTGTATTGTATATAACAAGAAGGAATTTTCAAAGGGTTAAACAGCACTCACAACTAATTATTTGGGCTAGAGGCTTAAGTTTTATCCTGAACACTCAGATATCTAAGTTTCAAATTTGTATATTTACATTCCCAGTGTAGTTGCCGTAGACGCAATTAACATCTCTGACTGCTTGCATTTCTTGATGCAAAACATTGAAATGTCATGTGATATAGACCCCGCCTATAGGTGGAGTAACGTTAACATCAGCCAATAATGTTCTTTGTTTATCGACATTTGCGTGACGTTATTCACGAATAGCCACAATGTTATGTTCATGAGTTCCGCTCCCTGGCTGTTCGAACACTTCCTTTACAATGAAATATTTCATTTTATAAGAATAGCTGATGGGGTTATGTGGAAGATAATTAAGTAAATTTGATTGCTAATATAAGGATTGAAATTCATATTTTAAGCTTGCACTGGATGATGAAAAACATGAGCTAATTTAATATTACCGAAGCCCTTCAGGCTTCATAATTTTATACATTAAATAGCTATTGTTTTTCAATATCCAGTGCAAGCTTAAAATATGAATTTCAATCCTTAAGTGTGTGAGCAGGGAAGGCTCTGGTTAGACTGTGCAGGCTAATCTGATGATCTGAGCCTTCGCTGCTCACATATGTGATTACTGGTAGTACTAAAATCTCTTATGCTGCTTTATATATGTTGTGGTGCTCGTTTGAAATGTTTGATTTGATGAAATAAGAAAATAACCATGGGCGGCTCCAGAGGGTGTGTAGATAGGGGATCCAGACCCCTCCTCAGGGATCAAGCTGGGCCCTGATGAAGAGAGAATTGACTTCTCCCTCCAGGAAAATTAGGGAGAAGTGAGAGTCAGATAGGGAGAAGTTATAGCGCAAAATTACAACATTTTCTGTCAGTTAAGAAGCAAATTAGCCATTACACATACTATTGCCATTAAATGGAAGGAGAAATAAGATGCAGTGGTAGTATATTGTCACCACAGCTTGTATTTGAGTCGCCCTAAAAAAAATCAAAAAATCTTAGAGCGAACTCTTTCCTTTAAGAGCAGTTCCTTAAGGTTTGGAAAATCACTTTTACCAAATTAGGAGAGTTCCCTTGAGTGATACTATTTTTATTACGCACGAGCGTATACTGCGTAATGGGCGCTACTCCTATGATCATCGGCATTTAGATTATTGTGCAGATGCAGGAGCATCATCCACATCAGTGGGCTCCTTTCCAGGTAGCTGGCTAGCTGCATGAATGGCTGAGTATGCAAGATTAACTCTTTATCTACTAGTGTCGTACATAACTGATAACTTTAGCAAACAGTTTGGGCCCAGATTAGGCCCGAGAAAAAGTTGGACCTGATCTGGATCCAATCTGTTTGACATTCAGATGGCATTCCTGAAAGGTTTTTTTGAAAAAGTTGACTTTGAAAAAAATCAGACAACAAAAAAGCGGGGGAAATTTTTCCAGGGGGCGAAAAACTGTATGCATGTGCTATAAAAACTAAAATCTTGTGAGCTGGCATATGTATTTATTACCATGGTCTTAAGGATGGCTTTTATAATTGAGCCATTACATATGATTTCCAACAATGTGACATTTTGACAAGTGTAGACTCGGATGAGCCTGCAGCCCCTTTTAAGCTTAGAAACTCCAAAATGATGTTTAGTTAGTACAGTCGTGCTAAGACTAAAGGTAACACCAAGTACACTCCGTGTTCACTACAGATAAACTTCATCAAGACTTCAAAGTTCACTACTAGTGAACGTCATAGTGCACTAGAGTGCACTAGGTAGTGGACACCATGTGAACTAGACAAATCAATAGTCTTATCTGCATAAAACAAGGAGCCTTTTGCTATCTAGACATGTAGATGATTTTTAGACATGAATACCAAATTTTAATGAAAAAAAAATATATGGAATAGATTCTCCATCCATTCTTTCATTCATTCATCCAACCATTCAGCCAGTGTAGAAACAGATAGATCTACATGTACATGCACTTAATAACATTTTATTATTTGTTGGGAGTAAATAAACTACACCCACTTTTTTAACTCTTTAGCGGCAATCACAAAAATGTTGTCTGCTTTTGTCGTCTGCTGAAACGTTTTAGAAGCATCTTGGTCTAACATTGTAGACCCAGATAAGACTGCCCATATAATAGACGGTCTGATCTGAGTACACACTGTTTGCCTCTACACTTATATTAATCAATGATGCAGCAAATAAATGCAACAGATGACTTAAGCAGACGACATTTTCAGATGAACTTTTGCAGGCGCTTTATGTTAAAAATGAAAATAAATTATTTTCTCTTGAGCACCTTTTTCTATTTCATTTTTAATTTTATTTATTTTTTTTTGCCTACTTTTGTCGTCTCTTTAAGTGTTTGACATTGTAGACACGGATAAGAGTGCTCCTAAAATTGGCGGTCTGATTTGGGCACATACTGTTTGCCTCTACACTTATATTGATCAATGATGTAGTAAATAAATGCAGCAGACGACTTAAGCAGACATCATTTTCAGATGCACTTTTGCAGGCGTTTTAAAAATGAAAATAAGTTATTTCTCATGAGCACCGTGTGTCTGTTTCATTTTTTTTTAAATTCCATGTATTATAATTATTATTATTGTTATTATTATTATTATTATTATTATTATTATTATTATTATTATTATTATTATTATTATTATTATTATTATTACTTTGTGAAAATTGTTTTGATGAAATAAGAAATGTATTACAAACTAATAATTTTATAACCTGAATTATAATTAATGGTGCATATTGGGTACTTTATTGATGACATTTGCCTACCACCTGCTGATTTAACAGGTACTTGTCATGGCGTTTCATTTTATGGCTTCACTGTCATTAATATTACACCTACTGTATCATCCAATGCAGGGGCTTTAAAAGGGATTCTATCTCCTGTTTTCTTTTCAGGTACAGCTCACCATTAGGGGGAGCGGAAAACATAAACAAACAATAACAAAACTCCTTGCCCTTCCAGGCGGAATAAAAACTTACACTTTCAAGAACAGTGGGGGTGACACTGTGCAGACGAAATTGTCACGTCGATCCCCACAAGATTGAAACCTGTTTTAGATCATTTTCAAAATTCAAACTAACTAATGCCCCACACTTTCACTTAATGCAAAATAGGCGTAGGATAAGGGCGGGATACAGCCCGAATTCCTTTTTTAAAGCCATGGTGGGGCATAAAACTGGGTGTGCCGTGTGTGCTATATATGCTCAGTGCGCCGGGACCACGGCACACCGTCAATATAACCGAAAATAGTAGTAGTTTTCTTTTCAGTTGATTGGTACACTAAATATAAGTTTCTAATCTTTTAGCAAAACTTAGGGAAAATATGGAAATACATTCATCACGATGGTGATTTACAAAAGTTGACCTGTTACCCCTAAAACTCAAAATTGACCGTCCATTACTTATTGTATCAACATCACTTGCATTACTTACATGTAACCCATACAAATCACGTGCCTGTCATGTCACTCAATTTACAAGCGATTTCAGCGAGTGCGTAAATGTAAATGTTTTCGCTGTTATCACAAAATATCCCCACCTCAGCGATAATTGGATTAACAAAGCCCTTTTTTGATTTGTCGTCTGCTGATTTTTTTTCAGAATCAACTTGTTCGAAAAATTATTTCAAGAATATGTTTTGTCAGGCCTGATCTGGGTCAAAGCTGTTTGCAAAAGTTATCAGCAGACGACACTAAGAGATAAAGAGTTAAAAGATTGAGAATTTATTGCAAGCACACCAATATTGTGTAAGAATAACATAGGTGAAACTCTACGCATTATGTGACGGCTGATCAGGGTACATACTTCTTGTAATAAATTTAAGAAAATAAACGAAGTCGCTCAATTCTATTATAATATACAACTTCAGTATAAAATGAGCCATCCAACAATGTTGTATGTGCGACCAGCAAAGCCTCAGATCAGCCTTCGCATACACGCAGTCTGATCAGAGCCTTTGTTTGTCGCTTGAGCATTCTATGATTGTAAAGCTACTGACTGAACACCATTTTGAGTTTCTAAGCTTAAAAGGAGGCTGCAGAGGCTCGTCTGAGTCTACACATGTCAAAATACCACATTGTTGTAAACCTCATGCACTAGGTCAAACTGTATTTTGAATGTCTTTTGATTTGCCACTTGTTAGCTGAAAAAAGTTTTACAGACAGTGTATAGCCATATCATACAGGTATTTATAAATAACTAGCAGTTCTTTTGATTTCACAAAATTTGTTTAATTTCTAATATATTTCTGGCCATGTAGGTTGTTTTTACCTTAGCAAAATGAAATGCCTGTCCTAGGCTGTTGATGGGGCGTAAACCACAAACACTCACTCACTCCTGATGGAATGCGGCCTTTAATCTGGGTCTCCACTGTTTGCCAAATACATAATCCACAGAGGAAATGTATTGTGCTGGCTCTTTGCAAGCTGGGTAATTTGCATTTGCTGATATAGTTTTAAAATGTTAGTTTTCAAAATTCTTTTCATGAATATTATCAGAATGTCAGTTTAAACCAGAGCTGACCCGATGTTTTGTCGGACCTGATCTAGGTCTAAACTGTTTGCAAAGGTTAGCAACAGACAACGAACGAAAACCATTACTAGCAGGTAAAGGGTTAAAGTCAAATGACCACAGACAGAAATAAAGGTGTGATAATTAACCAGTCAAGCGATTATAATCTATCTTATCTGTTATCTTCAATTGCTTGTATAAACAGTGTCATTAATTTATGACACACTTCTGCAAAAATAGCAAATTAAAAAATAAGATGATGCGGAAGCATTAGAACCAGCTTGCGCATATTCTTTCATCAGTGTCTTTTTTTTAATGTAAAAATATCAATTGCTATATGAGCCTTTGATTCTCTTCGTGAAAAATGCCACCGCTGCTTGCTTAAAGTATAGATGTAGATGAAGACCATGCCATTTACATGGCCTTATAAAAGGAATCTAAGTTTCAACAAAACATTCTTTTACTGTTTATGAAAAAGACTACCCGCACAGTCCGGTCCACGTACCTTGTTATTCACATCAGTGTCAGACTGTTTGGGTCTGATATGATATGCGTTATACGGTACTGCTTAACATGCGACCTTGATTACCCAGATGATGACGGATTACCCACAATTCTGCTGAAAGAAAGGGTGGCCGTGGGGGCACAGACGGGGCTGTGAGTGTGATCCGGGCTTGTAAATCTCCTGTAGTCTGGTCACAGAGGATAAAACACGTTTGTGCCCCTCCCATCCCACTCGGAAATTTGGGGTGGTAGGGGCCGGGGCACTTATCCCCTGTCCTTAGGGAGCTCTGTGGTAGAGTGCTTGATTCGAGACAGAGGGGCCGCGGGTTCGAGCCTCACCGGCGTCACTGCGTTGTGGTCCTTGAGCAAGACACATTTATCCTAGCTTACTTGTTCAACCAAGGAAGACCCGTCCCTGTATAACTGAAAGATTGTTGATTGAACGTAAAGAATCAAACCAAACAAACAAACAATTATCCCCAGTCCCATGGCTGTGGGGCTGGTGTGTGCGCCCCCGCCCCATCTTCCATTCCGTAGTTGATTCCATTGAAAATCCCATGTAGTCTATATAGTAGTCACAAAGCTTATAAGTAATAGCTGTGCCCCACCCCTCCCCGACCAGACTCAGAGAAATTAAAAAGAGAGCCCCAGTCCCTAGGCTGCTGTTATTTGGTTGGGGGTGAATGCAAAAGTACAAAATACAGGGGAACCTATGCCCAATTTTTTCTTAGGTGTGGACTTGATGGTGTAGACTAGATTGTTATTCCAGCATTTATTTTTTCAAGTTTTAAGCCCCCCCCCCCCCCCTCACAAGGGCTCTGTTGTTTTTCTGAACATTGGACTGACTCAGACTTGCATTGCAATTGCTGTGCCCCCCCCCCCCCCCCCCCCCACATGGGAACCTTACCAAAGCACCAAGAGGACGACAAGGAAATGCAAAACTAATAGCTAGGGTGTCTAACCTTACTTAAAGTTTAGGTTATAGAATATGGAAAAATGGGCTTGAAATGCATTCTCAGAGACATAGATTTATTTTCAAAAAATCTGGGGGTTCGATCCCCTCTCATACTCTCCCCTCCCCCGCTCGCGGCTTCCAACGCTCGGTTCAAGCATTCGGCTTTCAGTGCCCCCCACCCCTAAAAAAACACCCCCTCTGGGTCAAGCCTTGCTTTCTGAAAGCATTTTCTTGCGGTAAAAGGAAACGGTCTTGAGCTGCAAATACTGATGAATACCAAAGCAGTGATACCATACGGAGTCCGCTTACATAAATAAATAATCACAAGCTCACGAGGTATCCGCAAGAAAATTAATTCAGTATTCAACTGAGTGAAAAAAATCTTGCACATGTAGTAAAAAGACAGCTAAAACTCTAGCTTTCTGCAGGCAGCTTTGTTCTTATCCATTAGTTTAAGCATGTGTTTTGGGTGCTCAAAAGAACCGTTTCGATGAGACGATTCTTTTGAGTACCCACAACATATGTTTTGGTTGAGAAATGAGAAAAATTATTTTTAGTTACGCACTCTTATCTGAGGGCCTGCAACCGGGTTCCTTATGGGTCCCATATGGGCTGGCCCATGTAAATAAAATGAAATAAATAGAAGAAGCAGAGGCGGATCCAGGATTTCTTCCGAGGGGTCAAATTTACAAAGGGGGGTTCGAACTGAAAAGTGCACCTGATAATTTTGTAGTTTATGCTGATTTTATTCCTCATGAAAATGAAATATTTTGTCTCAAAAGGGGGTTCAAACTACCTGAATTCCCTCTGTATCCGCCACTGAAGAAGCTAGTCTTGCATTATAAATATGTTGATATCATTTCCGTTTTCTTATGAGACCCATATGGGACCCATCTGGGCAACCCGCATATCAGACCCATGTGAAACCCGGTTGCACTCCCCATTGGATCCATGGGACACATATAGGCATGTTTGCTGGGATGTATCTACATGTACATGAACCCGTGAGGCATTACACTTATCACAGCGCAACTGACAGCAAAAGCGGTCTCTTTTTAAAGCCATTTCTTACTTTTATAACCTATAGGCTCCCATGGCACTTAGTTGCAAACATATAGGCTCCTGTGCCACGGGTACGGCTCATTATCCTGTGCCACAAAATGGTCAATCTTCTCTCAACGTATAGGCTCCTTAGCCGTCTTGTTTTCAAACATCACCCTTCTTTTCTATGAAAAACCAATTTTAAAAGCAAAACAGACGCCTTTAGTAAGGGGGTGGAACATAAAACGCTTTCTGCTGTGGTGTAGGCCGGCAAAATTGTCTCAATTGTTAAGTTTTGCTTCATTTTCCAACGCAAACTAAATCGCCGAAAACAGAGCAGTCATTTTCTGTTCAACTTTGTAGACGTGACTCGATATCAGCCTTATCATATGTTTCAAAATCCATCCAGTTAGAGGCTGAAAAGTCCCGTGGCGATTGATTTTATGTTACTTACATCGCAAATAATCTGATGTTGGCCCAGATTTGAAGTGTCTCCTCTCCCCGAGTCTTGTTTTTGGCGGATAGGCTCCTTTTCTGGACCGGATAGGGCTCGGGAAAAGCAGTTTTTCACGGATAGGCTCCTTTGCGTCTATATACCGTGTATATATATATATTTATAATGTATTCTGTAAACTTTAAAGGTTACAGATTCTTAATGATTAAACATAAATGCACTGAGTTCATGAATTGATGTTTTTTTTTATTCACTTCATTCATTAAAATGCTAGATTAAAGTTCTACTACCCCATATGTATATCTGGCTCACAGGTAAGACAAGGAGTGCACATGGAGTGAACAAATTTAAACTACGTAGTTCACTTTAGTGAACTAGCTAGTGAACTAGTAGTGGACACCAAGCTTAAACCTTGTGCACTCCTTGTGCACAAGGGTGTTACCTTTAGTCTTAGCACAACTGTAGCTTAACACTCATAGAATATTCAAGAGACTAGCAAAGGCTCTGATCAGTCTGCCGGTATGCGCAGGCTGGTCTGAGCCTTTGCTGGCTGTACATTACTCATTGTTGGAAATCCCGTGCCATGGCTCAATAGGGACTATGTTTGCAAATAATCTGGAAAAACGGATCCTTCAGAAATAGAGAGAACCTACAATTTTAGAAAACAGCAGTCTCAGTTTCATTGAGTCTGTTCATGTGAACTAATGGACAGTACAACAATTCTCACCCCTCCTAGCACTGGCTTAAGCAGTATTCTGCTTTTTGTCAGAACCCAATATTCCTGAAGGACCAGAATATCAACACTATATCAATGCATGGTAGCTCTGCCTAAGTTGTGTAGCATGAGATAGCCTTTGTGTGTATTGTCTCAACACTAAAATGACACAACCAGCTCATCACCATCTCTCAGGGAGCGCAGTGGCTCAGTGGTAGAGTGCTTGACTCAAGACCGAGGGAACGCGGGTTCAAGCCTCACCGGCATCACTGCATTGTGATCCTTGAGCAAGACACTTTAATTAATTCAGGCTTAGTACTGGTTCAATCCAGGAAGAACCGTCCCTATTTAACTGAAAGATTGTTGATGGGACGTAAAGAATCAAATCAAAACAAAATCATCGCCATCTCTGCCGGGGAGATGATGATGAGCTGGTTGTGTCATTTAATAGATCATCACTTTTGTTTTTGAAACAGTGTACTGAAATTACCCATTCAAATGACTACTGTATAACAACAACCCACTTTAGTTTAGTGCTGAAAGATGGCAAGCTTTTTTGAAAAGCTGATACTTGTATGGAGTATGGACAAATAATTGAATTAAACTGGTAGTGGCAACATGTTTCTGATTTCTGCTTCTGCAACATGTTTACTGGACTAGTATTTTTGCATAAATAGCTTTACGCAAAGCTGTTTGAAGCCATTGTCAAATGAACAAAATTCCATGTTCAAATCCTGAGATTCACATGCTGTTTGAACATGGGTTTTATCTTGACAACATCGTCTCCGTCAGGAAGCATTTTTCAAATACTGACCTGTCTGATTTGAGCATTGTGGGTACATGTGACATATTTGTTTACCAAATGCGTCACAAAGTCATATTAGTGTTTCCCATAAAGAGGAATAGCAGGGGGGAGCACCCTGCTGCCCTAAAGTTCCCCCCTGCTGCCCTAAAGCTCCCCCCTCCTGCCCTTATTTTCATTTTAATATAAAAAATAGTCATATTTTAATTTTTACTGTATAAAATTACTTTTTGTTATCCCAAAGACTCCTATGCTCTATTAGAAGCTTTTCTAACCTTTTAACAGACATAAAATCCTTTATCTCACTCACATTTGAAAAGTCTGTTCTAACATAAGTGCCCTTTTGGGTGAATTTCGCGCATCAAAAGTGCCCTTTTTCTGGCCAGCACCCTGCCCCTTTTTCAGGCTGTGGGAAACACTACATATGATTCGCCCGATTGGCTGTTTCAATCTTGTTTATTAAGTTGTGTCATCATGTGTCACTGAAACCGCTTCTATGAAAATGCCAAGTGGAGAATGTTTTCAAAAATGTTTTAGTGCATAAAATATGATCAGTCTATGGCTAAATACCGTAATACCTATCATTGTTATGGTTTGGCTACCAAAGATGACTAGATATCTCCATAGGAGGATTATTTAAAGGCATTTAACGCTTGTTACTTTTTAACATAGGTGTTTTGAGTAATGCATACCGCATAACAACACAAACCCGACTTTTCAGGCGTGATGTGCCTTAGCAGACAGGTCGATCGGTTGAGTATTGCGCCTGCGCAGACAATGAACTTGACAATACTTAAAATAAGCCCTGGCCCCAGGTTATAAAACTTTTTTCATGCTCAACTCAGCTGAGCACGAAATTTATGCTGCTCATAAATGATAAAATGCCAACAATTGTTGGCATTTTAACATTTATCAGCATGATAAATACAACATTTGAGAGACTTATAGCAAGAAAACTATTTATTTTATTGTATTTTAGTTTTTATGAGCAGTTCCAATTTCATGCTCAGTTGAGTTGAGCATGACAAAAGTTTTATAACCTCGGGCCTGAGTTGTTTACATAACAGAATTGCTTGCATGATGTTTTATGGGTTTTTTTCATTGCATCAACATTTGCCGGGTCCCTTGGGAGATGTTTGAATAGGCATTATACTGTAAATTGGGAATTTTTCGCCAGAATTTTATTTTCGCGAATAGCGTTAAAAGAATATTTGCCACATTAAAAATTTGCGACTAGTGCATAATTTACCTACATCAGTTTACGACGGAATTTGATGTCACTACTGTCAAAATTCTTTATAACGTCACTCGTTATAACAGAATATTCAATATCTGACATTAATTTGCTTGGAACGGATCTGTTTAGATTAAAATTCCCTCTTTATAACAAAATATTCACTTAACGACACCGACAGTAACTTCTGGGAACAGTTATACATTTTCTATTGAAAATATATTCATTGTAACAGAATTTTATATGTGTCAGACAATTTTGTGATCAGGGCAAGGTCTTTAGCATGAACAGGTTTTTGTCTCATTTGATAAGAGAGAAGCTTTGTGCATTTTGATGCAATATGAAATTGAACTGATGTATACATTTGGAACAATAGTATTTTAATACCAATTGTATGATGTGTTCTTTTACCAAATGATTATGATGTGGAAATCTGGTACTGGTCAGAATTTCCTTATAACAGCAAATTCACTTTAATGTCAAAGATAGCTTGGAACAAACATTGTCGTTATAAAGAGGGTTGACTAGACTTCACAAGGGTTTTATGTTCAATGTGAAAATAAAATCCTGACAAAAATTTACGGTATTCAAACAGCTTCTTCCAGACCCGGCAAGTGTTAATGCATAAAAGTTAATGCATGAAAATATGAGTGATCCCTCTTTTAAACCACTCTGGATGCTAAAATCCATTTTGGTCCATCAACATTTTCAAACATTCCTGACCTCTGAAACCATTGGGCCAAAAGAACACAATTTCATATGGAGACTCTTTACTGTGAGAGGACAAAAGTTTGTTCCAATGACCTTGGACCTTGGTAAAATAATGTTGAATTTAATGAAAATGAGATGACTATAAATAAGTCACAAAGATCAAAGTTGACTATTGAGCTTTCATCCAAGGTTACTCAAATTGGATTCCGATCAGTATACTTAAAGACATTTTTCTCAGAAACCACTAGAATAATCAAACTAATTGGTTTCAAAAGTAGCTAAAATCAAATTTCAAGATAATTCCCATCAAATGCATTGTGCAATAGATTTGACCTTGCTATAAATTAGGTCAAGGTCAACCTATTATCATCATTTGACAAACTTGGATGGACCAACATCCCAAAATTAATGCTTCATATCAAGGCCCAAGGTCATGGGTGATTGGGTTCCAGAGAAGCTGATTCAATAAATGGACATGGTGGCCATCTTGGTCATGTGATCAGGACCATTTGTAAATATTTACATTTTGGAAGCAAGCCTTTAATGAATCTCTTGATTTTTGCAACCGTTTATAGTCTCATGAATGACACAAATTTGATAGACGGCTGCCAAGTTCATCTGCGCATGCAATACGCTCATTCGCAAGAAATGACACTGGTGTTGTGAATGACAGCGAGCCACACCCTAGTCTCACTTGCAAAGCAAGCCTCTTGTTTGCTCCATTGGCTGTCCGTGTTCACGCTGGCTGTTCCGCTTTTCCGTTTTACACTCCAACAAAACCTTTAATATGATTACATATTATATAAAAAGCTGTTTTGTTTCCTATATTATAAATAATTTTATATTTTAGATATAATAAAATGTAAATATAAGCAATAAATTCAATCATTGGTTTGTTAATGGAATCATGAATACTTTGAGTCTCTTGCAAAGTTAATGTGAAGCCGTTCAGGCTTCACTTACTTTGCAAGAGACCCGAAGTACTCATGATTCCATGAACATTCCAAAAATTGATTTCATTTCTTAAATAAACTTTAATTCCAACACCCTAAGAAGTCTTCATATGACTTTTGTTGTCTGCTCTCTTGTCTGTTTATGTACTTAGGTAGCCTGTATTGCAAATAATATGGACCCAGATCAGACTGCTCCATTGGGATTAGGGTTCATAGTGTTTGCTTCCATGATAAAATCTAGTCTCAGGGGACAAAAATATTTCTATATTGCACTTGTCCTGCAGGATGAGTGACTTAAAATTTTCACTCGTCCTGCAAACACATGCACTTGTCCTTTAAAAGTTTATGAAATAACGAACATAAGGGAGTTATATGTAATATGACTTATAAAGTTCCTTATATCACTGCTAAAATGATATTTGCCCAGTCAGTTTCATAACTGCATCCCATACATTGACAAAAAGATTTCACAGTCAATACTCTGAAAGTGCTAGTTTCACCCTCAGATTTTAGCACTCACCCTGATAGGATGAGTGCTTTTGGAAGAATTACTCATCCTTTCTAGATTTCACTCGTAATTAGAATAGAATAGAATAGAATGGAATTAAGTTTATTTCCTATCTTGGGCCACCAGCAGGCAGCATATAAATCACAATTAATAAAATTAAGATAGGCATGTAAACAATAATTACGGATTACGAGCGGACAAATGGAATTTTTGTCCCCTGAGTTTGAAGCACACTTGATACATTTAGTAGATGTAATAAACAAACAACATTTACAAGATAAAAACATATTGGCAGGATAAGGGTTAATGCAGGCTTCCAAGCAGTGTCTTACCCATAAAGTGCCACCTATAATTTGCAGCAGACGACAATTTCAAATTTGCTGCTTTTTCAAAAATAGCAAATAAGGCATGATATTTCATGAGAATTGTCTGCTGCTCACCACTGTTTGTTTATGTTAAAATAAGCTTCCAGAGGTCCCTGAAGACACTGAGATGCATTATTACATGATGACATCACTTTGACATAACAGTGATGTCACTTGACAACCATGTGCGTGAGTACCAACACAACCATTGTACAGCACTTACGTGACAGCATGAGTCAGATAACATTGGAAAGCTATGAATTTCTATACTAGCATAAAATATCAGATATCCTTATCCGAGTATATGTGTAAATCCAGGCCATGCCATAAGCTTTGCTACAGGTGAGCTAATTACTGTAATTAGCTCACCTGTATCAAAGACCTTATGGCATGGCCTGTCGTGCAACCATCGTCTGTCAGTTCGTTGTTAGCTTTTCACATTTTTGACATCTTCCCAACCATATGTTGGATTGAACAAAACTTAATTGGAGGCATTGTGGCAACTTGGTGATTCAGATTTGCTTAACCCTTTCCTTCATGAATATTTATGCCAAGCTCCACCCACAATAAATAATCATATAGATAAACTTTCATAATGGTACATAGAAAAAAGAAATTACTTGTCAGGTCAAGTTCAGGATTTATCCTGATTTCAGGATTTATGCATATCAATCAAGCAATAATTATCAAGTATAAAATTTTGAAGTTTATTGCCAAAACTAGTTATTTATATCTTAGAATAAGTAATTTTGGCTTAAAAAGCTTGTTATTAGTTGTAATTCAATATGGATTTCAAGAATGTAATCTTCTGACTGTTATCACCCTCGAGTAGAGTAGGATCAGATTATATTTCCATTGGCAAACAGAGTAGACCCTGATCAGGCAGCTTTTACAAGAGCTGCCTGATCTGGGTCTGCTCTGTTTGCAAAAGCATCAAAAGGCTTCTCTCTCTGAGGTAAAGTGTTAAATTGCTCTGTTCCAATATCCAAGATGGCGTTTATGACAGCCATCTTGAAATTCTTCAAACTACATCTCCCAAATCTATTGTTGGATATAAACTTGGTTTAAGGCATCGGGCGACATGGGGAATCAGATTTGCTGAATTTTTTTTACCTGCGTCGCTTTAGGGAAAGCAGGTCTAGTAATGGGTCCACTCCGTCTGTCCGCAACACTTTTGGGGTGCCAAGTTTGTGTAATCTGTAACTCCTATGGTTTTCATTCCTTTACATTCAAACTTTGTCTAATGATTGTTCATACATTGAAGATGCACACCTCCTATTTTGTGCACATTTGATAAATATTTTCTCATATTTTACGGGTGTTGCACTTGGACATTTTTTTCCATCAGAAATGCGTAGGGGGTGTCCAGTTTGTGTAATCTGTAACTCAAATAGTTTTCATTCCTTTACATTCAAACTTTGCCTAATGATTGTTCATACATTGAAGATGCGCACCTCCTACTTTGTGCATATTTGATAAATATTTTCTCATATTTTACGGGTGTTGAACTTAGACATTTTTTCCATCAGAAATGCGTAGGTGTAATCTGTAACTCAAATAGTTTTCATTCCTTTATATTCAAACTTTGCATAATGTGCACATTTGATAAATATTTTCACTTTTTTTACGAGTGTTGAAATTAGACATTTTTTTCTGTAAAATGCTAAGAGAGCGTCTGGTTTGTGTAATCTGTAACTTCAAAAGATTTCATGCTTTAATATTTAAATTTTGCATTGTGATGATACATACATTGAAGATGTGCTAACTTACACTTATGTGACAAATAAAAGTTCACAAACTTAAAAAAAATGGATAAATTTATGGGAAATTTAGACATTCATTTCTTCTTCATTTAAATCTTATTCATAATATGGACTTGACAAATACATGAATGGGAATGCATAAGCAAGCCTTCAAATATTCACAATATAATTAAGTTGTCCACTGTTTTGCATATTGTTGCTTAGCAACCAATAAGAATAGCTAAAAAGCCACTAGTATGCTAATTTTGGTGGTTGCCATGGTTACAAGGAATGAAGTTCTGATATTATTTTTAATGCTGCTCCAAAACAACATATTTTTCTATATATTGACCATCAAAAACTTATTTGCTAGTCTTTCTTTTATAGCTAAACAATATAAAATGCAAAAATGTTAATAAAATCTGTCAAGAATCAAAGTTCCTAAAATGGGGGTGTTGGGTTTCTACAGAAATTAGCATTTGGACCCCCCCCCCCTTCTGGATAAAGTTGGACCCCCCACCCCCGGGAAAAAGTTAGACCCCCTTGGAAAAAGTTGGACCCCCCCCCCCCCCCTGGAAAAAGATGGCCCCCCTGTGAAACCTTGGAAAATAATAGTTTTTTTTAAATAAACCACTGTAAAACTGTTTAATAAGTTGAGGACTAAAAAAAAAACGTCGGCTGTTTTCTAGCACTGGAGTAGGCAACAACAGCATCTACTGCAATGGCTGCAAACATTGGGTGCATAAGAAATGCAGTGGCCACTAACGACTTGACACCAAATCCTGATAATAGGTGTGCAGGGGAACTGCCTGCCCTATTACTGGCAGATCACAGAATGAAGTTCAGGTCGGAGGTGAGAAGCTGTAGGTGGTAGCTTCCTTCTGCTACCTGCTTTCCACGGCAGAAGCTGTAAGCTAGCGGCCCCCACTTGTGTGAAGACTAACCAAAAGAAGCTCAAAGATCTACTGCCAGTTATCCCACCACTTCTCTTAGAACAGGGTTCGCACCCAGGGGGGTACTCTCATTTTTTTCTTCATACATAGGCTCAAGCCCAGCATATACCGTTCTCCCCAAAAAATATCAGGAATTTCAAGCACCCCAAAAAAATATTTGAAATTTTAGCAACCCCCCAAAATATCCCCTATTCTGTACCTTGACCTTAAGAAAAGACCCTTAAATTCATTGATATGACCCCTAAATTTGTCCAATTTTGTGAAGACCCCCCAAAAATATCCACAAAATCGATATAAAATATTGAAATTCAAAATTTTGAACCCCAAAAAATGACCCGAGCCTACGTATGCCTGAAAATATCAGAGTACCCCCCCCCCCCCTGAGTACCCCTCTGGGGGTTCGCACAGGCTTGAAAAGTACTTGAATATACAGAAAACACTCAAAGGCATTGAAAAGTCCTTGGATTTTACCATTTGCAAGAGAATTCAACACTGGTTTTTGGAGGCCTAAATCAGTATAAAATTGTTGTGCCTTAATTTGGTGCAGCATGCTGCACCAATAAAGGCACCATTATTTTACACTGATTTTCTTAAACTAATATCTTTAGTAATGGACTTTAGCATTTCAGAAGTAGAATTTTAACCTGTATACCAGTATTTTTGATGTTTTTGGTCCTTGAAAACAGTAGGAAATACTTATAGAAGTCCTTGAAAAGTCCTTGAATTTTACACGAACTTGCCTGTATGAACCCTGAAGAAGACATGTGCACAGATCTGCAATATGAGGCCAGATGATGTATAGAGCTACCAGATACTGAACACACTGTTTCGTAAGGTAAAAGCAATCTTCGGGAGCGCAGTGGCTCAGTGGTAGAGTGCTTGACTCGAGACCAAGGGGCCGCGGGTTCAAGCCTTACCGGGGTCACTGTGTTGTGTCCTTGAACAAGAACATTAATCCTAGCTTAGTACTGGTTCAACCTAGGAAGACCCGCCCCTTTATAACTGAAGGATTGTTGATGGGACGTAAAGAATCAAATTAAAAAAAAAAGCAATCCTAGGGGCAATGTTCCAAATCATTGGGTACGAAGTATAGTGTTTAAGGGATCAACTTTTTAAAGGCAGGGATTTCACTGTTATGCCACTTAACTGGTACATGGAAACACTCATATAATGCTGAGACCCTCCCATGGTTTTGGGGGAATGTAATAAACCAACTCATTTACAGGAAACAAAGGACAACTTATGAGTGAAGTAAGGAGTAAGGCAACAAAGGCAAAATTTTGAGGGGAACACACAACAAGGACAATATTGGTGAACAGGGAACATAAGAATTGCGAAAACCTGACTTCGGGGGTTTGCGAACATCAAATGGGCAGGCTGGTAAGGTGCAGACCAGCCTGCGCATCTGTGCAGTCTGATCAGCGCCTTTGTTATTTGCTATCTAGAAAATATCATATCTAAACTTGCTGCAAGCGAAATTTCAATTGGCTTGTTTCTAGCTGAACAACCTGATTTGAGTCTTACTTTCTCAGAAACCCTGAAGACAGGTTTTCTCACATCGAGGCCCATTTTGTTTTGGGGAGAATATTATTTTAGGGGGAATAAGGAAACGGGTACCTTTCCTTGCAGGGCATCAGAAAAGGTAAAATGCTTTATGTCATTTATTGCAGCATTTGCATGGGTGAAAGTTTTCAGGATTAATCCTGAATTCAGGATTTTGAGGCTGACTTTCCATAGAAAGTTAGCCTCAAAATGCTGAATTAGGCAGATTTTAATAGCTCCTCTGATTAGTTTTCAGGTGATCTAAACACACTTGAAATTATTCATTTTTGTAGGCATCCTGCAAGTTTTGAATTTCTAAAGTTCAGGATTTTGGAAATTGAACTTTCACCCATGAATTCACTCAAACAAGTTTTATGAGAGAAGTGCGGTGGCTCAGTGGTAGAGTGCTTGACATGAGATCGAGGGGTTGAGGGTTCGAGCCATACTGGGTTGTGTCCTTGAGTAAGACACTTTACCATCTGCTTAGTACTGGTTCAACCCAGGAAGACCCATCCTGGCATGACTGACAAATTGTGACTGGGACGTAAAGAATCAAAACAAACAAGTTTTATGTATATGCAGTATACAATAAACCAAGGGAGATAACTAATATCCTAACATTTACTTTATTTGATAGAGTGTTCTCCCACTTGTGGGGGATACCCATTGTATTTTTAGTTTTTTTTTATATATACATCTTCTCAAATTTCCAGGTAAAGGTGTGTAATGTTAACCCTTTACCTGCTGAAAACTAATGAAGTCTTTTGATAACTTTTCAGACGCAGCTCAGAATACAGCAGATCAGGATCTACACTGCTGCTTTAGAATCCATTCCAAGAAATCAAATCATGTGAGAGACCTGGCTGAAGGATTGACATGGAAGAGGCATGTTACCTGACAGTGACATATTTTGTCCTCTGCTGATAACCTTGCAAGTAGTTTGTACCCAGAGAATGTCGGGCCTGATCTGGATCCAAAGTGTTTGACACTCTGATTGCATTGTCGAAAGAATTTTTCGAAAAAACTTACTTTGAAAAAATTCAGCAGAAGACAAAAAAAAAATTCGAAAAATTTCCCAGCATGCAATCAGTATAATAAAAGCAGGACAAGGTTTAAGCTACCCTGGATGAGCTCAATGTTGTCAAAATTACTGCGTAGTCACATATCTAACGTGCTGCATTTTAATGAAGCGTTAAGAATCTGCAGATTTTTGGGTGGATTTATGCACTCAAGTCAAGGCATATATCCTTAAGTGAATTATAAAATTTTATTGAAAGCTTTTATTGATGGCGATTCAATTGAAAAAGTGGATTTTAAAGAATAAACGGTTTAAATGATTTGACATACTTTTTTGACACAGACTGAAGATAATGTGTTGTGTAATACAGAGATCTGCATTGGAGTTATTTAATTGAGTACTGACAAGGTGAGAAAGAATAATTGTTGTAGGGGAGGGGAGATGTATGGTTTGTTAATGTCCCCACATTGCATGCGCAGATTCAGAAAGTTTTTTCAGAGGGGGTCCAACTTTTTTTGCGTTTTTTCTTGTTGTTATTTTTAGTTGACTAGGGGAGAGAGGATCCAAATACCACTATAAGCGGGCCATCATCATCATTTAAATGGTGTTTCACTGGCGTGCCGATGCTGGCCCAACATTAAATGCTGGCTTGGTTTTCAGGGGATCCAGACCAGTATTGCTAAGAAACTCTTTATTTTGTGATTTTTCAGGGGGGGGGGAGGGGGGGTCAGGACCCCCTGTCCCCCCTCTGCATCCGCACATGTGAGAAAGAATAATTGCTGTAGAGGAGGGGAGATGTATGGCAGACGATTTTCATGAAATATCATGCCTAATTTGTTATTTTTGAAAAAAGAAAAACAGCAAAATTTGAAATTGTCGTCTGCTGCGCTTTAAGGGTTAATGTCCCCATTCAAATAGTCGGTGCCTGGGAGGGATATGAGGGTGAAATGTGGATGCAAACCATTATATGGGCCTCGCCGCGAGAAAACCTTTGGGATTTCAGAAAGGGTGAGATTCAAACCAGCCTACTCAGCTACAGAGACTTGCTAGAAATATTAAATTTGGCTCGTAGCAAGTCTAGATATGATAATTTTCAATAAGCAAATTACAAAGGCGCTAACCTGAGTGGGCGGAAGCACAGGCTGGTCTGTGCCTTTGCTGTTCGCAGACCCCCAAAGACAGGTTTTCTGGCGATGAGGCCTTTATTTACATTTTCGAAGCAATCCTTAAATAAATCTTTAGATTTTTGCAACCGTTCATAGCCTCATGAATTACACAAATTTGATTGACAGCTGCCAAGCTCACTTGCCCGTGCAAAATGCTTCGAACATCAAACTCATTCGCCAGAAGTGGCACTGGTGTTGTGATTGACAATGAGCCACACCTGAGTCACACATGCAAAACAAGCCTCTTGTTTGTTCCATTGGCTGTCAGTGTTCAAGCTGGCTGTTCCGCTTTTACATTTTACACTCCTTACTAAACCGTTAATATCATTATATTTTAAATACAAAAATGTTTAAATTCCTAAATAAAAAATATTTTTCATATTTTTGATATTTATAATAAAATAAATTCAATTTTTGTAATGTTCATGAAATCATGAATACTTCGGGTCTCCCTTGGGGCTTCACTTATCACTTTGCAAGAGACCCGAAGTATTCATGATTCTATGAACATTCCAAAAATTGAATTCATTTCTTAAATGATAGAGCGTTAGTCTGGGGATCAAAGGGTTGATACTTTGAGACTCACCAGAGTCATTGTGTTGTGTCCTTGAACAAGACACTTTATCCACTGCTTAGTACTGGTTCAACCCAGGAAGACAGGAAATCATCCTGACATGACTGAAATATTGTTGACTGGGACTGGGATGTAAATTATCAACACAAATAAAGAAAGGCATTGATCGGACTGAGTGAAGAAAAAAATAAAATTTGTAACATTTTGATATGAGTGAGCTTATGGTCCTAGCGATTCTTGCATTTATATAAAAGGTGTGAAGAAAGCTCTTTCTGCACATCAACTGTAAATCAGAAAATGTGAACCACTGGTCCAAATTCAAAATAATTTCACAGATTTGCCTCTCATGATGACTACCAAAATTGCACAAACAGTTTTGCTCGGCTTAATACAGGGGTTGCCAGAGCTCTAGATGAGAAATGTCTTTAAATGACATCTTCTCCTTAACCACTGGTCCAAATTTAAAATAATTTCACAGAAATGTTCCTCATAATGCCCTCTACCAAAATTGCACAAATGGTTTTGCTCCGCCGAAAAAGCGGTTGGCATAGCTCTAGATAAGAAATATCTTCGAATGAAATCTCCTGAACCACTGGTGGTAAATCAAAATAATTTCACAGAAATGGTCCTCATGTTGCCCTCTACCAAAATTGATCAGAAGGTTCAGCTTGGCTGAACCACATGGCTACCAGAGCTAAAAAAAGAAAATCTTTAAAATCATATCATATCTCCTTATCCACAGGCCAATACATCATCTACTCATGTGCCAGCGATCAAGGGCCCTAGGGTCCTCTTGTTTTCAATGTTGTCTAAAAATGTCATAATCTCAAAATAGCCTTTGACGTAAAGGGTTAACACAACTGACGTCTGGTACAGATTGAGATCCCCATACAGTATCAGCTTGACGATTGGGAACATGAAACTAAAGGTTTTGTAGATCCGTTTTTAAAGATCTAATTTTCCTAGTCTTGAGCAGCAAGATGTTCATGTTCCCTAAACCCCCATTCCACTGGACGGCGATTTCGCTACGATTCGAAATCTTGGTCAAAATGACACGAATCATAGCAGAAATGGCAAGAGCGCAGTAGAAGCTCAAAGGTCGTAGTAGAAGTGTATAGGAATTTCAGATTATATATAGAAAGGATACAAAAGCGCAACGAAAGCGCAGCTCCATCGCCAAGGTCGTATCAAGGTTGCAGCTACATCTCCATCAGCATAGACTAAGCGTTGTCAGATCTTCTTGTCGTAGTGGGATCGTAGCAGCAGCGTATTGGAAGCGTACAGGAAGCTTCAACTCCCCAAATCGTGTGGCTGTCTACGCTTCCGCGGCGATTTGGAATAATTTTCAAGAAAATTTTAGATCGTCATCAGCATAGCGGAATGGCCGTCCAGTGGAATGGGGGTATTAGAAACTAGAGCCTTTTACGCCAATGGATCCAATCTGTTTGACACTTGGATGCATAGGCATAAACAAAAAATTTCAGCGCAAAATTGTAAATATTTTCTCACCTATAATTTTCAGCATATATTTTGGGTGCTCAAAAGAACCGTCTCATTGAGAAGGTTCTTTTGAGTACACACAACATATGTTTCGGTTGAGAAATTAGAAAATTATTTTCTGGTACTCACTCTTTACATGGCATTCATAAATAATTTTTTACAATGTTAACCCTTAAAGCGTCAATCACAACTGCAACAGACGACAAATTTTTCAAATCTTTCCCAATTTTCGAAAAAAAATAAGGTATGATATTTCATGAGAATCATCTCTGCCCGCAGACGATTCTTATGAAATATCAGGCCTTATTTGTTATTTTTGAAAAAACAGCAAAATTTGAAATTGTCATCTGCTGCAAATTATATGTGGTGCTTTATGAGTTAATTTTGAAAAAAACAACAGCAGACTATGAGGAGTGCTATTGCTCAGTGATAGAGTGCTTGACTCTAGATCAAGGGGTTGATGGTTCGAGCTCACCGTAGGCACTGTGTTGTGTCCTTGAGCAAGACACTTTATCCTCTGGTTAGGTCAAATAAAAAATTTATGTGTTTAGGGTAACCCAACCCTACCTAAATTTACTGTTGAAACCTAGAATTCTTTTCAGGTTTTTTGGAAAAAAACTTGTTTTAATTTTTTGCATTTTGAAAGGCATTTTGCTTTTCAAAATGTATAAAATTATTTTTCTTTTCCAGAAAAAAAAAGAATTTAAAAAAATATGTGTGCCTACCCAGACCAGTTACCAAAAACACTTATTTTTTTTATTTGGCCTAAGTACTGCATGGTTAAACCCAGAAAGACTCGTCACGACATGACCGAAAAATTACCCAGCATGCAAAAGGTTAAAAAGACCAAAGTCTGCTGTTTTGGGCTGTGGCCAAACCGGGGCTCCCTAACTAGGCCAACACAAAAGTACTTGATTAATTTACAACAGAGTCAATAAATGAACCTTTTACATCATACCTTCATGAACAGATTGATTTAAGCCTTATCCACATACGCGCCATTTGGGTGGACCAGTGTCAACGCCATCCAATAACGTTGTTTGTTTACTGACGTTTTCCTGACGTTGAACACATATCACCATGATGGAAATGTGGTATTTTGGCAATTCTAAAGCCTCCGTTATGTCTGATTTCCGAAAAACCAGCTAAGTTAGGTGAAAATCGAAAATTGATACGGGACTGATAATATAAATATAAGTACTAAAATGAATTTTTTGGTCTGTTCATGGAATCATGAACAAATGGGGTCTCTTGCAAAGTTTACATGAATCCCCGCTGCATTCATCCTCGTTTACCCAGGGGTAAAGCATTCTGTTTCACTCCTTTCATACTGGGCAGCGCAGCGCAGTGGGTAACGTGTCTGGCTACAGATACATGTCTGACTGCAAATCCAGGTGTCACAAGTTCGATCCAAGCCCGATCCCATACTGTCGTGGAGATTGATCATGAAATAATTTCTACGTTCCCCTGAATCATTCAAGAAGGGTTGTTGTCAGTTACAAGCGAAAGTATGTGCACAAAGCCCAGGAAAAAGTGTGGTTAGGTGAACTGACCGTCCCGCCATGACCATAGCTGTTGACTTGGGATGTAAAGCAAGAAAACAAACAAAACTGTCATTAACTTGCAGCAGACAAATTTTGAAAGCTTTGTTTCTTACAGAAAACCAAATAAGGGGTAATATTTCACGTGAATCCATGTTGAGCTACATGAAGGAAAATGTCACATATAAGTAAGATATTATTAACCCTTAAAGCGCCAATCACGACTGCACCAGACGGCAAATTTTGCGACATCTTTCCTAATTTTCGACAAAAATAAAGTATGATATTTCACGAGAATCGTCTGCCAGCAGACGATTCTCGTGAAATATCATACCTTATTTTTTTTTTTTTTTTAAAAAGCGGCAAAATTTGTAATTGTCGTCTGCTGCAAATTACCGGTGGCGCTTTAAAGGTTAATCCAAGTTTATGGGATTGGCCCAGTTTTGGAGTATATATAATATATCCTTGTTTTGATATCTTTTTAGATACTTGATATTTTACCTCTTTTTAACTGACAGCAGAAAAAGTATCATCTCTTGCAATTTTCCACATTAAAAACTTTCATTTATATGCAAACAGTCTGGAGCTCAATTTGGAGTAGTCTGGTCAAGGTGTAAATCCTGGGGTGTAAATTTGTGATTTTTGAATTTATGTCTATTTGCATTTCGCGATCAAAGGGACTCGAATCTGCAAAAATATACAAAAAATTCTCAGGTTTGTGTCAAATAAATGTCCAGAAATTGCTAAAATGCCATAATTTTTAGAGATAATTTTTCAAAAATGTATTTTTTTATTGTTACTTCATTATGAGTGGCCTAAATTAGCTAATCACTAGCACCTCTCATTCGGCTATTCGGTAAAATTTACCCTAAAATTTCGCTAACCGTTAAATTTTAGGGCCAAAATTTGCTAATCCTTAAATTTTAGGGCCATTATTCGCTAATCAGTAAACCCCATTGACACCCTCATAAAATTGAGTATATTTTCTTATCCATCAATTTTAACATATGTTTTGGGTGCTCAAAAGAACCTTCTCATTGAGACAGTTCTTTTGAGTACACACAGCATATGTTTTCGTTGAGGAATAAGGAAATTATTTTTTTATACATACTCTTATCTGGGGGCCTAGATTCGGTTAATGCTGTACCCGAAAACTAGTCAACCCGATAACTACTCAATTACACTTGTTTACCTATTTAAGATTTTATTCAGGCCTAAATATATGGAAACGTGACTTAAGCTTTTGAATGCATGTAAAATGCATGGTGTCCTTGACCGATGTTGAGGGGTGCGTCAAGGGACCTTTTGTCATGTCTGAGAAATGGTCAGTCTGATCAGTCTTCCGTCTCTGAACATAAATTACTAAACAGATTTTAAGGTTACTATCTGGCCAGAGGGTAAAAACCACGGTCAGACAACTCTTTCAGTATCAACTCTTTGCCTACTGGGAAATTCTGCGTGCTTTTTTGCCGTCTCCTGTCATTTTTTTTCAAAATCAACTTTTTTGAAAAAATCTTTTAGCCCTTAAAGCGTCAATTTCAACAAAAGTCGTCTGCTTTTCTCGTCTGCTGAAATGCTTAAGAAGCCTCAATGGCAAACAGTGTGGACCCAGATCAGACTGCTCCTATAGGAGCAGTCTGTTCTGGGTCCACACTGTTTGCTTCTATACTTAATTCATCAGTAATGTTAGGCAATTATTTGCAGCAGACGACTTCAGCAGACAACATTTTCAGATGCATTTTTTTCTTGGCGCTTCAAGGGTTAGGAATACCATCAGAGTGTCAAACAGTTTGGATCCAGGTCAGGCCTGACTTTTGGGTCCAAACTGTTTGCAAAGGTTTTCAGCAGAAGACACTAGTACTTACCTGCCAGCGTTGTCTGCTGATAATCTTTGCAAACGGTTTGGATAAATTGTCATGCCTGATCTGGATCCAAACTGTTTGACACTCCGATTGTACTCCTAAAGAATTTTTGAAAATGTTGATTTAGAAAAAGGTAGCAGATCAAAAAAAAAAAAAAAATTACCCAGTAGGCTTGCATGTATTTACTGTTGTGCCAACAAAAAGTGACAGTGACACAATTTTTTTGTTTATATTTAATTTTGAAGTAAAATATCAACTTGTACACAAAACGAATCAATAGATCACTTGTGTATTAATCCTATCCCGTGGATAGGATTTATTCACAAGTGATCTATCGATTGTAAGTCCCTGATTACTTTGTAAACAAAACATGCCGTCACTGTCACTCTTGACTGGCAGGACAGTAATTGAACTTGTTCAATCGATCCCGGTATGTAGGTGAAATGTGGTTTAACTTGCTAGCCACAACTTTTTTGTGGTCTGCCGATAACCTTTGCAAACAGTCTGGGCCCAGATCAGAACAGAAACTGTTTGACACTCTGGCTGATAACAATATCCCTTTTCATGTTGAAATTTTTATCCTTTGTTAAATATAACCACAACACTTGTGAAAATGTGTAGGTATTACTTGACTTTTTGCTTTCTGTAAAGGCGGCACCTTATGAATGCGTAATTAGGACTGGTCAACCTTAGACATAGGTGAAAGCTGAAAATGAGGCGTGGTTTTATTCAAAAGTAACTGTATCATCTTGCGCCATTACCTCAATACAGACACAAAATACATTATTTAGTCCTTTAAACGCCAGCAAAATAACTGCATCTGAAAATGTCTATGTAACATATGCATAGAGGCAAATATTGTGGACTCAGATCAGACTGCTCCTACAGGAGCAGTCTGATCTGGGTCCACACTGTTTGTCTATGAGGCTTCAAATATTTTAGTGGACGACAAAAACATACATTTTGTGATTATGCGCTTTAAAGGTTAATAAATGTGAGTTCAGTGTGTATACGTTTAGGATTTTCATGAAATGCACGCACGTTTGCTCGGCACAAAAAGCTTATTAACTCTTTACCACATTATAAATAAAACCTGATTTGCCTTATTAAGCAGATGAAATAGCCAAACCAAGCCCAGATATGAATATTAAAGTTGCCGCCTTTACAGTAAGCGAAAAGTCAAGTAATATAAGTTTTTACCTGACAGTATGTCTGAAATAGAGGATCTTACACAAGTGATCATTTCATATGAAATTTATTTAATAAATTTAATATGAAATGATCACAAGTGTAAGATTCTGTTTATCATATGACCTTTTAAATGCGATTTTAGCGCCTTCAAAGTTTGTTTATTTCAATGAAAATTTGTATTGTAACGGACATCGTCATGATGTTACTTGTTCCCACCGAAAGTGTTACGTAACATGTATTCATAACATTATTTATGACATGAAGTTATCCACTGAATAACAGTAACGTCATATGACAAAAGAGATTATTAAATGACCTTATTTTTGCGTTTACCTCTTTTTGGGCCTAAGATTTTGAGATTGAGCCAAAAAATTTTTGTACTTTCAGCCAATGCTCGGATTAGTCTCCGTATTCATGCAGTATTGAAGAGCCTATGCTCATAATACAAAGTATGGATGTAAATGAAGACTCAGACCATAAGAGAAGCTGATGTGGTGTAGTGGATAAACCACTGGACTCATAGCTAGGGGGCCAGAGCTGGATCCCCCTGCTCCTCCAGTCTTGGCAGATCAGACTAAGCCATGACCCTGTCTCCATATTACCTTAGCTGTTGGTGGGACATTGAACACAAACTCACTGACTCACTCAGACCATAAGTTTACCCATTAAGTGCCACCTATAATTTATTTGCAGCAGATGACAATTTCAAATTTTGCCGCTTTTGCAAAAAATAACAAATAAGGCAAGATATTTCATGGATTCTCATGAAATATCATTCCTTATTTCTTTCGACAATCAGGAAAGATGTCACAAAATTTGTCGTCAGCTGCAGTCGTGATTCGCGCTTAAAGATTTAGCCTTCTGTTTGTTTGGTTGCTTTACGTCCCAAGTCAACAGCTATGGTCATGGCGGGCTTAACCACACTTTTTCCTGGGCAAGCTTGAACAAGCAGTTATCCAGTACTTTGTGCACATACTTTCGCTTGTTACTGACAACAGCCCTTCTTGAATGATTCAGTGGAAGGGAGGAGAATGACCATAGAATTTATTTCATGATCTCCAAGAAAGTATGGGACTGGGTTGGAATCGAACTCTTGACCCCTGGATCTGCAGTCAGACTTGCATCTGTTGCCAGACACATTACCGACTGCGCTATGTGCCCCCGTAAATTAGCCTTCTGTGTTTTTTCTTCCTTGTCTGGGTGTAGTGGATAAACCTCTCACCTTTCATACAGGGGTACCATGTTCGATCTCCGGCTCCTCTAGCCCCCCCACCCTTAGTCTTAAGGCAGAGGATGTAAAAAGCTGATGATATTTCAAAATGTTTGTTTTGAAATCAAGAAAAACATTTCAAATTTTATCCTCTGCTGCAGTCATGATTAGCCCTTTTATGGTTCAAAACACTGAAAACAAGACGGGGCTGGAGTATAAAAGGCCACGCTGGTATCTCTCTGTCATTCCGTCTTTAAATCTCGTACAGATTACTTACATCAAGTAATCATATTAGCCATTTCCTGTCCCCTGATTGACCGAATAAAATCTAACATCATTACCTTTAAAGGTAAATTGTCCCAGACCCCGCCAACCATCAGACCCCCCCCCTCTCATACACACACACACACACGCACATAAATCCTATCTTTAAAATAATGTGTTACTTTTTAACCTGTTTTTTTATTTGTACATGTAGATGCTAATCTTAATTTTTCGTTGTACGCCCAAATATCAACATAGTTATCTCAAACCTTTTAACCTTTCATTGAAAACTAGCTAACTGACCATCTTGACATGCAGGGTTAAAGATTTTTATGACCCACCACTTCAAAAAGTGTGTTGTATTATGTTATACCATCCGTTCAAAATTTTGTGTTGAGTGTCCGTCCGTCCATCCGTCCGTACTCACATATAGTCCCTTGTTGTGTACTTTAAATTTCTGAAATTTCTGGGTACTTTAAATTTCCGAAAAAAAAAAAATCATTTACGGAATAAACCTCATTTGCATATAAAGGACCTAATAAACTCAAAATGAGGTATATTCCGTAAAAAAATACTGGGATTTGTTGGGTACTTATGCTTTCTTGGCTGCTTTTTCTAACATTGTAAGTACCCAACAAGAATCCAAATGTAAGAGCGTCTGTCTGTCTGTCTGTCCGTCCATCACCATTTCGTTTCCGCTCTCTATCTTGAGTATTTTTTTTGACCAATTTTCTTCAAACTTTATAAGAGTTGTTTACAGGAACTGGATAAAGGGGTGGTCAAGGCCATTCACAAGAATGTTATCTTTGCCAATACCATTTTCAAGAATTTCCCACCTGTCATTTTTATCCCCCAGCTCGATAAAGATAGGGGGATAGAGCAATCTTGCCCTCCCTTGCTAAGTCTTTTTGTTATCTCCCTTGAACAAATTTTGATGGGGAACCTTGTTCGCTCCATAACTTTGTTACCCTTTGAGATATTTTGATAATATTTGGTAGGTATATATATCAGTTATCTCCCTTGAACCAATTTTAAAGGTTAAAGGTTGTTAACTCAATAACATTTGTTCCCTTTGAGATATTTTAATTAAATTTGGTAGGCATAAGTATTGGGTCTAGTTGCTATGTCGCATACAAGAATGGTTGCTCTTCCATGCTTCCTTAGTTATTTCCCTTGATTGAACTTTAGAAGCCACCGTGGTTTAGGGGATAAACCTATAATTTATAAACCAGGGGTAGCAGGTTCGATTCCCGGCTTCTCCATAAAACCACTTTCTGTGAGCCTTTGGGTGCTCCGGTCATATAATAAACACACATATCATAAACCCTCCCGGCCCAGTACTGGTTACTACCTATGGAAAAGCCACAAAAAGTGTTGATATTTTTTAATGAACTTTAACGGGGTAATCTTATTACAGAATGAAGTGGGACGTTTTTTATGTTGGTAGAAAGGTAGATTTAATGAAAACGGCGAAAGTAAATGCATACATCATGCATATATTTGGAAAGATTGAGCTTTAATTGATACATGCAACCTAAAATTATTTCAAAATGCATTACTTTAATGAATTCTAATAGGCAAAGACATACCTATATATCGCACACTGGAAATATGGTAGAAATATGACATTTATGGACTTAGTCTCTGACAGAACATTAGAAACAATTGCATGAAAGTGGGTCCATAGCCATACACAGCTTCTGAAAATATGGCTGCAGATCAAGGACACCACGTGCTACAATCTTATATAAACATTATAGCAAATGTGCAGCAATCATTGGATATGGAAGATTTGTTTGGAACCTCAGCAAATTGAACAGTAGGCATATAAACTTTTATTGTAAAAAGTTGACACAAGTGGAAGTTGGATACAGGCTTTTGAATGTGGCTTAATATGTTAACCATAACACTTCCATCCCAAAACAAGGTTAATACTTTTGTTTTATTAGAAATGAACTGCAAAATAAATAGCATCGGGGGTGCTAAATTACCTTATTTTGTATATAAATGACATCATGGCGCGTTACTATATTTAGAAAATACATTAAAACTGTTTTTGTTCCTCTTAATAGGCTTTGAAATAACTGCAATAAGAAAATTGTGCAGATCCAATTGTTATTGTGTTTTCTACGCGGGGTTGATTTACCCCACCCACTTTATATAACATGGGGGTATGCCAGTACCGGAAGTTGCCAGTTACACGCTTAAACTGATACAACAATATAACTGCTGATGAATGATTGAGTATATCATGTGCTATGCAAAACCAGAAAAAAAATAAAATTTGTTCACAATCGTAATTTAAACAGATATAATAACTAGCACTTGAATGTGATTATTTTGGTATATTGATGGGTGTTTTAAAATGATTATAGAAGAGCAAACAACATGCTTAAAGTTTTGCTGCACTTGTCTACGATTAGTGTTTGAATAATTAATTTTGATGGTGTAAAGAAAAAAAAACGGCTTGAAAAATGCTTAAATCACCATAGCGAATGGAACATAACAGGGTCTAATTTCTTCTTGGTTGCCTGGTTAAAATGACACGGATTTCGGCCAGTGTCCTTTTTACGCCCTATTCAAAGCTATATATCTTGACCGTACTAAGCGCTAATGATGTAAAATTTATATCAAGTGATAGACAGGAGTTAGACCTTTCAAAAATATATAGTAATGGTAACGTAAATTCTATATTTGTAGAGATACAGCCTGATTCTACGAACATAAAAAATAAAAAATGTCCCTCGTATGTACTTTAGGTTGACATTTCTTACTGCTTATCATTAACTTCGGGTTGGGGGATTTGCCATCTCCTCTGATGGATATTTTTGTTTACAGGAACTGGATCACACCGGGTAGGCGGCAATTGAAAACGCTCTTAACAATCGACGAGCGTGGATCAAAAATCGCTATAAATGGTGGCGACAAATGGCAATCGATAACACTGTTTCTAATGATTTTTGATCTACGTCGATAGTATTGACATTTTCGATTGCCGCCTACCCGGTGTGTGGATGTAGTGGTGGTCAAGACCTGTCACAAAAATGTTATCTTTGCCGATACCTTTTTCAAGAATTATTCATCTGTCATTTCTGTTTACTGGGATGACTGAAGGTGGTAGTCAAGACCGGTCTCTAGGATATTACCCTTGTTACAAGAATGTTAACCTGTTATATTTGTCTACAGGAGATTGCTGAAGGTGGTGGTCAAGACTGGTCACTAGGATATTACCCCTGTTACAAGAATATTAACCTGTGTTATTTTGTCTACAGGAGATGGCTGAAGGTGGTGGTCAAGACCAGTCGCAGGGGTATCATTATCCTTTCCAATACTGGTTACGAGAAAGATACCCTTTGGTATACCTGCCATACCATTTACGGGGACTCATTGCGAAAGAACTTGATGTTTCTAGCCCATCTGGAATGCGGGGCTTTGAGATGTTTGCAAGTCAGCTGGGAATCATACCTAGAGATATCAGCTTAATGAAAGTAAGACATGTTGGGTCTCAATGTGAGAAAACCTGTCTTCGGTGTTTGTGAACAACAGAGGCCCAGACCAGCCTGTGATCCAGTGCAGTCTGACCAGCACCTTTGTTATTCCTTTTTGTAAAGTATCCTATCTTATCTTAAATTCATGGGTGAAAATTTTCAGGAATAATCCTGAATTCAGGATTTTGAGGCTGACTTTCCATAGAAAGTCAGCCTCAAAATGCTGAATTAAGGAGATTATAATAGCTTTTCTGATTAGTTTTCAGATAATCTAAACACAATTAATCATTTTAACTTAAAATTATCCATTTTTGTAGCCATCCTGCAAGTTTTAAAATTTGAATTTCAAAAGTTCAGGATTTTGGAAATTTGAACTTTCACCCATGTAAATTGTTATAAGTGAATTTTCGATTTTCTAGCTGAGGAGACTGGCTTGAGTCTGGTCTTGTCAGAAATCTTGAACAGTGACCTATCTTATATAGGTCACTGTCTTGAAGACAGGTTTTGTCACGTTATCTGTGCATACTGTATTCAACTTATAAGTGCACCTGCTCTCATAAGTGCACTCCGAGTTCTTTTTTAATTGTGAGTGTTAGCCAGCCCAGCTGTGATTACGCATGACGCGTTATTTTTCTCTTATGCACATGCTCCAAAACGGGCTGTTTCGAGATGATCTCAGTAGCTTAACACACGAGCCAACCAGGTTGGATTTCCAATATTATTAAACAAACCATCCATCGCTAAAGTTAGTGAATTAGGGGAGCACAATGTAGCTTTTTCACTGACATATTTATCTTAGTTTAATTTGAGATTTAATTAAAAATGTCGTGTAAGTGCAGGGTTAACTGCAGCATCTTGGATTTTGAAATCATTTGGAGAAATTGGCCCTAATTTTTCAACACAACTGTTATCGCACACACAATTTGCTAAAATTGGTAATAAAACGTTATCGCAGAAAATCAATGTGAAAAACAAAAAAAACAAGAGTTTAGAATCTATCAAAACTGTTGACAATGGCTTAAATTTGTCTCCTTGTTGTAAGGGAGATAATGCTGATGGGTACTGAAGAAAGACAATATGGAAGAAATAGAATTATGAAAAAGATGCATCACTTCATTGTAGTATTTACTGTTAGCCAATGTACGCATCTTTTTTTTAGTTTGATGAGGGGAGGAAGGATCCAAATACCACTATTAGCGGGCCATCAGTTGCCCGCCAGCGAAACACCATTTATATGACGTTTCGCTGGTGGGCCCATGATGGCCCAAAATTGAATGCTGGATTGGTAGCTTTGTGATTTTAAGGGGATCTGGACCAGTATTGCTAAGATACCCTATATTTTTAAATTTTCCAGGGGGGGGGGGTGGGTGGGGGGGTCCGGACCCTCTGGATCCACACATGAGATTATATGGTGCTGTTTACTTTCAGACAAAGTCAAGGAATTTAGACTTTAACTACAGTGCAACTCTATACTTCTTTCAAGAATATGAGGACCGGTTCAGTATTCAGCTGGTCTATACTGTTCTTCAGGAAATGGAAAGCACAGCTGCGACCATTATTAAAGACCATTTACCAGGTAAGGCCAGAATTTTTTTAAGTTGATTTACTAACCCTCCCACTGTAATTTTCCGGAAAGTATTCTAAAACGCAACACTTGGATAACAGCTTTAATTTATGTCTCGAAAAAGAAGGCAGAACAATTTTGATTGTATGTTAAAGAGATTCATTTGTAAGTAAAACATGGAAGACTTGTCCAACTAAGATGAATGTAACGCATTAAAATGTAAACTTTTTGAGATAGGGGTCAACTGTTTCATGTGACAAAATGTTATTAGTGAAAGATTGCCTACTTCTTAAAATCAAGAAACACGAGAAGCATCAAATTTGTATCATGGAATTTGTTAGTCATCGAGGAATCACTCTCATATTGAGAGGGAGTGCAGTGGCTAAGTGGTAGAGTGCTTGACTCAAGACCAAAGGGCCGCGTGTTCGAGCCTCACCGGCGTCACTGTGTTGTGGTCCTTGAGCAAGACACATTTATCTTAGCTTAGTACTGGTTCAACCCAGGAAGACCAGTCCCTATATAACTGAAAGATTGTAGATGGGAGTTAAAGAAACAAATCAAACTCTCATATTGATTGGCAGGTCTGGGATACAGCTTATTTATGTATATGGCATTTATCTGGGTGTACCCTTTCATTTAATAGCTTAAAATCTCCTCTACTTAAGAAATGTTTAAATGGCTGAATTCATACGGAGCAAATAACGTTGTCTAGTTTAGTTGTACAATTAAAACAAAAGTGTTTGCTGAAGAAGCCAATTACTTTGGTTGACATCATCGAAGCAAAGGAATTTTACATACAAATGTATTTGGAAAGATATAAAGGGAAGTTAGTGTTGCATTTTTAAAGTCCGTCAGTATATACTTTGGTAAATAGTGAATACCCAAATGAAATGCAGCATAATGCTGCATAATAATAATTTCATCAGGGTATACCCTAGCTTAGTACTGGTTCAACCCAGGAAGACCTGTCCCTACATAACTGAAAGATTGTTGATGGGACGTAAAGAATCAAATCAAACAAATCATCAGGGTATACACTGTTTGCAATTATTAAAGCAACCTCAAGTGACAGAAATACATCATAAACTAGAAAATTCTACCTCTGACCCCTAAAGTACAGAATGGGCAGCCCCATACTTATTGTATCAATATGTATAGGAAAATCCATTTGAATACAAATGGTTAAATTTCTACAAAAATTCTTTGTCTTTCAGAAATCATTGGATTTTATCGTTGGCAATCTGGACAACGAAATGGGCGACAAAATTCAGAACCCTCCATTTGTCAGTGTCCACGATGTGCTTCATCTTTTAGATCTCCAGAAAGTCGGCGCATATGTCACAATAGTCTTGGGCCGCTAAATGGACGCAGACAACCCTCAGAAGACCAAACAGACCTTCGGAACACAAGATCAGATCGCATGTACGATTCTCAGCAACCTGGTGAAAGGCGTTCATACCAGCAGAATCAGCCACACAATGGTGTGTGTCCTCGGATGGTTTCAGAACTTTCTTTACCCATCAGAGTGCCGCAGCAGGATAGTGACTGTCAAACAGTCCCTGGATCGCTACGTGACAGTAGTGATGGAAGACAAATTCATGCTGAGTGTGTGGACACTGAATATTCATATTCAATGGGAAAGTGTCCGACATTTTATAAACCCGAGACAGATGACACAAATATCTCCATTTGTAGCAGTCGCCCATGTATGTGTGATTCTACTGGGCAACAAACCCCACTTCTGACACTGCGTAGTGATCAACAAATCAATCCACCAACATCTCGTTATATACTACAAAATAATATGTCACATTTGGACCAATCGTATAGGTTTCCAGCTCATGACAACTATACGAGAAAAAAAGATAGTGTTGGTAATCCTAGTTCACCTGGAATACCCAAAACTCAAAATAGTGTTGGTAATTCTATTCCACCCAGAATACCCAAAACTCAAAAGAGTTTTGGGTATTCTGAGTGCAATAGGGTAAATGTGAATGACTGCGACAAATGTAGACTTGAATCGGATTCTCAGCAGACAGGGGTTCTAAGAATTTATTCGGACCCAGCTAACACCTGTAGATTACACTCAGATGAAAACTCTCATCGAACCATTTCTGGTGTACGTAATGAATCTGAGTGTTCAGACAGAAATACAAGTAGTTTGAATAGAACAGATCAGAGAGAGTTTGAAATGAATTATCAAGAACTCCCCAGTAAAAGTTTTGATAATGGTCAAACTGAACCAAAAGTTGTTGGATCTCAACATTATGAAAGAGCTTGTGATTATGATCAAACTGAACCAAAAGTTGTTGGATCTCAACATTATGAAAGAGCTTGTGATAATGGTCAAACTAAACTAAAAGTTGTTGGATCTCAACATTATGAAAGAGCTTGTGATTATGATCAAACTGAACTGAAAGTTTGTCGACCTAAGAGTTATGACAGAAATTGTGATAGAAAAGTTGGAACCAAACAAAGGAAATCAAGTGATGCTGAGCACTACAGGAAACTCAGTGATGGTAGTAGTAGTGGTATTCAGCAATCTATAGGACGTCAATGCACCTGTGGATCTAGCCTAGCTAACAGAGTTCCATGTGCAGAAAGAGTGAGAACTAGAACTCAGAGTGCAGCAAATTTCTGTAATCCAAATGAAAACGGGATTGAATCCTTTGATAAAGATGGGCGTCAGTCTATGTGGAATCAATGTACATGTGGCGCAAGTTTAGCTAATCACATTTCTTGCATGGGAAATGAAAGAAGTGAAGATGCTGAATATATCAGTGAAGGCTATCTTAGCTTAAACAAAGATTGCCAGGAAATGCCAGAATCTGAAGAGGGTGTAATCGTATATACAAGAACTGACACCGAAGGACGTTATTCCTGGCATGGAGAAAACGGCGAGAGCAGACAAACAATTTCATCCCGTAATTCTGATTCAGACCCTGGACCCTTGAGCTCAATGTCAAGCACCTCGTCTCGTAGCTCATTAGACTCTGATAGACCTGTTGTTATAGTAACTTGGAGTCCTGGCAGCGATCCGGTGCTGGATAAACGGAAAAAAAATCATGTGGAAGAAATTATGTTTCTTGGTAAGAAGCTTAAGAAGAAGAAGATAAGGGTGAAGACCGATAGAGACAATTTTAGGGGCCGAGAACGTCGAGAGTTTTTAGAATCAAGTCTTCCAAATGTAAGTATAAGGTCAAATAGAAAAATACCTGTGTTAAGTGTAACACGACCCTACCTAAATTTATTGGTGAAACCTAGAATTTTTTCAGGTTTTCTGAAAAAAAAATATTTTTATGTATTTTGAAAGGCAAAATGCCTTTCAAAATGCATTAAATTATTTTTCTTTTCCAGAAAAAAAATATGTGTGCCTACCCTACCTAAAATTTCTGACTTGTTACCCGAAACACACTTATTTTTTTATTTGGCCTAACTTTGTATACAGTGAAACCTGTCATAAGAAGCTATTAAAGATCATGTCTTAAAGTTTTGTGGAAACTTAATGTACAGAATCCTCCAGAGCATTTAACCCTTAAAGCGCCACCTATAATTTGCAGGAGACGACGATTTCAAATTTTGCCGCCTTTTCAAAAATAAAAATTAAGGCATGATATTTTATGAGAATCGTCTGCTGGCAGACTATTCTCATGTAATATCATATCTTATTTTTGTCAAAAATTGGGTAAAATGTCGCAAAATTTGTCGTCTGCTGCAGTCGTGATTGGCGCTTTAAAGGTTAAACCACTTTTTTCGAAAAACTTTCAGGAATACCATCAGAATGTCAAACCGTTTGGATCCAGATCAGGCCTGTTGTGTCATTGGTCCTGGTCTGGGTCCAAGCTTTTTGCAATTGTTATCAGCAAGGAAATGTATGTTATAGATCTACTTTTGATGTGACGATCGACAGAATAAGAAACCTTTGAAAAAGTGACAGCTTTTGTCTTTTGCTGAAATGTTAAGGTAACTTTCTGACAGTGCACATGTGGTCTGGACCTAGCAGTCTTATCTGGGTCCACACTGTTGGCCCCCATACTTACATAAGTCAAATAATATTAACAAAAATATGCAGCATATGGGATTTTTAGATGAATTAAGGGTTTAACCCTTTTATTTATATTCAGGATATCCCTTACTTCCATGCAACTACCAGCTTAGCAAAAGCATAGTTCATGAAATCAAATTTGGTGATATAGCTGTCATGTAAATATACAGTGACAGGTATTTTAATACTAATTGGCAGTAGAGGAAAGCCAATGGACACGATACTTGTTTAGTGTATATTTCAAAATAGGTTTCCTTAATTTTAGTAACATATGTTGTAGGTACACATTGGAATTGCCTCACAGAGGTAATTCCAATGTGCACCTACAACATATGTCCATTCAATAAGTGAGTGATTTTCACCAAAAAACGGGTTTTTCACAAACTTCTCAACTACTTTTTATGTTTCAGTTTAATGAGCACGTAGAAATGAACAAGTTTTTGTGTACTTTGGCATGCACCTGGATGACAATAATAGATAGCCAATTTTATATTATTGACAGCTTATCTTTAGATGTTTCATTGAAATGAAATGCTAACTTGGTGGTTGCCTGGTTGTAAGTCAAATAATATTAGCAAAAATATGCAGCAGATTACTTAAACAGATGGGATTTTTAGATGAATTTATGGTTTTAACCCTTTTATTTGTATTAAGGAAATCCCTTAACAAGTACTTTTACAAACAGTGAAGATCAAGAAAGAATGCAGCATTAATTATGCTGCATTTCATCAGGGTCTACATTATTTGTAAAGGTAAAAACGATTGCCGGACAAAAAATGCAATATTCATTTGAAAATTATAACCTGACAACCCTAGATATGTACAATGGACCATTCCAATGGACCATCTCAAGTTAATTATATCAAACCAAATGGAAGAATCCATTAGTATACAAAATGGACCCCGACACGAGAAAACCTGTCTTTAGGGGTTTGCAAACAAAACAGGCGCAGACCACCCTGTGCTTCCGCGCAGTCTGATCAGCGCCTTTGTTATTCGCTTTTTGGAAAGTATCATATGTAATCTTAATACTGGTGAATTTTCAATTTTCTAGCTAGTCTCTGTAGCTGAGGAGACTGGTTTTTGTCTTGCTTTGTCGGTAACCTCGAAGACAGGTTTTCTCGCGACAAGGCCCAAATAATTAAATACCATTTCGCCTTTTTACTTTCAGGCCAAATATGTGATTGCCTGCATTTCCCCAGAATACGCTCAGGACATCAAAGTCTCGAACGGTGCCTCACCACAGGAGAGCCAACTCAACACGAGATATATCTACGAGTACATGAGTAATGAGTACTATCGTAATCAGTGCCAGAACAAACGAGTTATTCCTGTACTCTTTCCTTACTCAGGGGCATGCTATGATAAACATATGCCTATCTGTATGCGTTCAACAAATGTGTATACTTTTCCCAATCACATTGATGAGATTATTAAGCTCATTACGGCCACATAAAAAATGAGCTGTGACATGTTATTGGATGTTAGGATGTAAAATAGATAAAACGTATAATAAACGTTGACTTATATAATTGAGCTGGGACATGTAATTTCCAACACTGGCATTTTGACAAGTGAAGATTCAGACGAGCCTATGCAGCCTCCTTTTAAGCTTAGAAACTCTAAATGATGTTCAGTCAGTAACTTAACACTCATAGAATATTCAAGCGACTAGCAAAGGCTCTGATCAGACTGTGAATATGCCCAGGCTGATCTGAGGTTCTGCTGGTCACACATACCACATTGTTGGAAATCTCATGTCGCTGCTATAATTTGTGTGTTTATGGTCACATTTCAGAATAAAAATGGGTATAGAGAATAGCCAAGACATGATTTTGGTCAACGCTGGTCAAGGTATAATAGCCAGCTTCACATTTTAAATTCTTATGTAATACACGCAGTGGTATCACATGACTAAATCAGCCAATCAACCCAGTATAAACGGACTGGTCACTGACGGAAATACAAAGTTATGTTGTCGAGGCCTTACTTTAGCATTATTTCAAAGTACTACAGCCAATAAAATTGATTCTGAACATACACAAGATTATAAGAGGTTACTCCCGGTATGCAAAGCTGAAATATTACGAGTTACAGTAAAAATAATTGAAGTTTTCTCATTTTTTATGTTGATTTCTGACGATATTCGGCTAAAGTGCCGAAAATAGCTAAAAAGGGTACCTAGTATTCTTACTGATGTTCATAAAGACGGAAAAACTTTCAATAAATATAACAATACAGACTTAAAGATAGTATATTGAACCATTGCTTTTTGAAGAAAATTCAAAGATATGCAGAGAAATAACGGAGATATGATTATTTAATCTTCAACATACGTCAGTTTTGAAAGCTCAGCCACCATCGAGCCACGACAAAGTATTTCCAATAAATACATTTACCTGTATAAGTGACCAGTCCGTGTTTATTGGGTCTGAGATTTATGTAAACTTGAAGTCTCTGCATGCTGTCATTGGATAAACAAAAATTTTCAGCGGAAAATTATAAATATTTCTTAACCATAGTTAATAGCATGTGCAGGTACTCAAAAGAACCATCTCATTGAGATTGTTTTGAATTATTTTTACAACTCTTAACTAAATGCCTGTGGCACAAAGAAAATACAGATTTTCCTACCTTTCTGGAGTCGGGACCAGGGGCCTGTTGAATTTGGGAAAAAAGCATTTGGATCATCAAAATCGGGAAAATTTGATATAGTCTAAAAGAAACGGATTGTCACTTTGAAATGGATAAAAAAGGCAGAAAAAATTTTCCAGTGTAAAGAGCTCATGAAGATTTGCATAAAAATGTGAATGAAAACATTTTAATACAATTTTTCATGGGTCTGTAACTTAGCTATTTTTGTTCGGATTTTTATGAAATTTTCACAAGAAATCAGGAATGATTCACACCATTTTGGGGAGTTTTTGCTCGTATTTGAATTTGGAAGGGGCCGAAATTCAGCTCCACATCAAAACATTGCAGTTATTGCTTGAAATGGGAACAGCTTCATTTAGCTGTAACATATTTGGTAGAGATCTGTATGGCATTTATGTTAAGTAATGTACCAAATTTTGTGTCGATAAGATGATAAATTTAAGCACCCAAAGCACATATAAGAAAATGATCATTTTTTTATGCCAAATAATTCACTTATCTCGGCCTTTGTCACTTTTCATTCATAAAAACTTAACCAATTAAGTGCCACCTATAATTTGCAGCAGACGACAAATTGATTATTTTTGCAACATCTTTACTATTTTTCAACAAAAATAAGGTATGATATTTCATGGGAATAGTCTGCCAGCAGACAATTTTCATGAAATGTCACACCTTATTTGTTATTTTTGAAAAAGCGGCAAAATTTGAAATTGTCGTCTGCTGCAAATTATAGGTGGCGCTTTAAGGGTTAAGTGGCCACAGCGCCCTCTGTGGAGGTATTCTTGTAAATAAAACTTTTAACCAAATGTCTTTCAATTTTGTAAAAAAAAAAAGGCCTCAACATATATTGAATGGGACTAATTATATTACACATGAATAGTTCGGTTGATTAATTTGTAAATCCTTTAACCCATAAAGCGCCACCTACAATTTGCAGCAGACGACAATTTCAAATTTTTTCGATTTTTCAAAAATAAGAAATGATATTCATGAGAATCGACTGCCAGTAGACGATTTTCATGAAATGCCATCCTTTATTTCTTTCGAAAATTAGCAAAGATGTCACAAAATTTGTCGTCTGCTGAAGTCGTGATTGGCGCTTTAAGGGTTAATATCCTGTCAATATTTCTTTGTCTTGAAATGTTGTCTGCTGTATATATTCAATTGTGCTGAAAACTAGATTGTTTTCAATTAAGCAAACATTTTGAGCCCTGATCAGACTGCTCCCAGGGACCAAAAACATATGAGACGTTTTTTTACGTACCCAACTTAATACAGACAGTTATTAAAATAGATCATTTATAAATCCAGGGTGTCCCAAATTTATTTCGAATTAGCCAGTACAATGTATTCTGAAAAATCAAAAAGTTCAAATTTTCGAGGTTTTGCGGTATATTTGTTCGCACATACTTTTCCTGCTTCAGTAATTTGGTTCTAATGGTATGTCAATCCGATATGGTATTCCTGAAATAATTTTTTGGAAAATATAACTTTACAAAAAAAAAATCCCCAGACAACAATTAAAACATGCAAAATTACCAACTATGCAAAGGGTTATTAGAATAATTGATAAACAGGGTTCAAGCTGGGCCCTGACAGTAGGGAACTGTCACTTCTCCCTCCAGGAAAATTAGGGAGAAGTGACAGTCAGATAGGGAGAAGTTATAGTGCAAAATTCAGTTAAGAAGCAATTACACATACTATTGCCATTAAATGAAAGGAGAAAAACAATGCAGAGGTAGTAGATTGTCACCAAAGAATGGAAATGAGTCTCCCTAAAAAAAATTTTTTTTTAGGGAGACTCCCATTTCTCTCTGGGTCCCATTTAGGGCAAAATTTCAACCCCTAGGGTGACTTTTTCGCCCAAGTTGCCCCCTAGCTTGTTCCCTGATAAGCAATAAGAGGAACACATTCATTTGCATAAATTTGTAAATTATGTAAATATGTAAATAAGATATGGATACAATCCATAAGATATGGATATTATGGAGGCCCTGGAAGGGTTTTTAGGGGGGTACTTTTGTAAAAATTCAAAAGAAACTCTGGAAAGGTTTTTAGGGATTAAAGGGATATGGGATACTTTTGTGAAAATTCAAAGATTTTTATGGATATGAGGATACAAAGCTTTCTGACTTTTGTTGATATTTGCCAATTTTTCATGGATTTGGGATACTTTCAAATTATTCAACCCTTAAAGCGCCAATAACGCCTGCAACAGACGACAAATTTAGCTACATCTTTCCTAATTTTCGAAAGAAATAAGGAATGATATTTCACGAGAATCGTCTGCTGGCAGACGGTTCTCATGAAATGTCATGCCTTATTTGTTATTTTTGAAAAAGCGACAAAATTTGAAATTGTCGTCTGCTGCAAATTATAGGTGGCCCTTTATGAGTTAAAGCCTGGAACCCACCTTCTAGGGCCTTTATCCATAAGTGACCAAACTGAGTTCTTTATGGGCTGTTTATGCTTTACATGTATCTAGTGTGGATCTACAACATAGATCCAGATAAGGAAATTTTAGGAGTTAAGTTGTAATTATTTTCTTACCAATCAATTTAAACATGTGTTATGGGTGCTCGGTTCTTTTGAGTACCCACAACATAGGTTTTGGATGAGAAATAAAGAAAATAGTTTCCTATATGCACTCTTATCTGGAGGCCTGTACAAGTTTTCAAACGATGGCATACGGTGTGCTTGTTCGGGATAAAATGCAAAAAAACATATTTACTTTATTTTTATATGTATATTCAATATATAATATTAACAAGAACATTTTCTATATTCCAAATTTTTATATATATATTGAAATAAAATAATAGTATCTTTCTCAGCTTTTCTGATTTTTGTTTTGTTTAAGTTTTGCACAAATGGCGTAGCCAGAACGCTGAAAAAGTTACGCACATCAAAGGGAGACTACTGGATCAAGCAATGATTTTCTTCAATTGCGTCCCTTTTCAAAATGGGAACTTCTCTCAAAGGAAAGAATTTGCTCCCAGAGGGAGCAAATTCTTTCCTTTATGAGCAGTTCCTGATAGTATGGATTATCATTTTATCACATTAAGTGACCTCCCTTGGATGTTACTATTTTTATTATGCACATGCGTAACCTGCGTAATGGGTGCTACGCCAATGTTCACCACCAAAGTTGAGCCTACCCACCTGCCCCTTAACTGCTCACATACACATAGAAGGAACTCAGATGAAGTGCATAGTTATAGCCCAACGAAGTGGTTGTGTATTTGAAAAAAGTATAGACCTTGAGATGCTCGTGACATCTGATAAGGATACTTAATTTACCCCACACCTGTAGATATTTTAAAGATCATATGCATGCGACCAATAAAGGCGCAGATCAGCCTCCACACCACAGTTTTATCAGTGCCTTTATTTCTAGAAAGTATATATGAAAATGAATATTTCTACCCAAAAAAGAAAAGAATTTAAATTTATTTCACTGAATTGGACAAAGTTTTATTGTAAACTGATTTTTTTGCCTAAATTTTACTTGGGTATTAATTTTACTGATTACCGATTTTTGTCCTTTATTTAAATGATTACCGGTAACGTTTTTGGGCCTAAAATTTACTGGTTAGCAATTTTTGGGCCTTATTTTTACTGATTAGTGATTTTTGGGCCTATGGTTTACTGATTATCAAATTTTGGGCCTAATTTTTACTGACCACCAAATTTTGAGCCTAAATTTTACTGATTACCGATTTCAGTGGTACCCCATTGAGACCCTCATAGATAGGACGCTCTTTCCCTATTTGCAGTGGCCTTTGTCATCGGCTGATAATCACTACCTTAAGACAATCTGATGGTGTTCCGGAAAAGTATTTTTTTAAAAAGTTCATTTTAAAAAAACGTCCGTAGACAACCACAAAAGCATGAAAAATTACCCAGCATGCAAAGAGTAAATGTTTCTGGTTCATACAATACCTAGCAGACTGTCATTCAATAGTTTTTATCAGCCCACAAAGCCCCACCTATAGTGTGCAGCAGACGACAATTTCAAATTTTGCCGCCTTTTTGAAAATAACCAATAAGGCATGAAATTTCATGAGAATTGTCTGCTGGCAGACAATTCTCATGAAATATTGTGCCTTATTTTTTAAAAAATAAGGAAAGATGTTGCAAAATTTGTCGTCTGCTGCAGTCGTGATTGGAGCTTTAAGGGTTAGTTATTTGGCGTGCTGATCGCATCAAGTCACGATAGACCTTGAAATACTATCCAAAATGTGTTTACATATTTAATGCAAAAATTTGTCTAGTGAGGTATTTCTTTGTGACAATTTCTTATCAACCAAAAATAACCACATTTTCATGTCTCTCTGTCTGTCTGTCCTTCTGTCTGGATCCCTAAATTGCTCAAAACTTGATGAACCTTGGTATGTGGACAGGTGAGAATGTGTTGATTATATGCATTTTTTTGCCATCGAATGAAAATGGTGGTTGCTATGGAAACAGAAAGTCAAAATGTTGCAAAAACATATTGATTTCAACAATAATCAAAAATTGCTGAAGCTAGCTTGATGAACAGCTGGCAATGTGCTTGTAATGCATGTCATTCTTCAGATGTCACATGAAAATTGTGGTTGCTATGGTAACAGAAATAGTCAAAATGTTGCTAAAACCATGGATCCTGACATATTTCGAAAACTGCGGTTTTCAAGTTTGCTTGATGGAGCTTGGTTTGTGAATAGGTGGTAATGAGCAAAATTGCATTTCATTTCCTTTTTGCTCTCACATGAAAATTATGGATGCTATGGTGGCGAAAAGTCAAAATGTTGGATCTTGTGATAACTCAAAATCCTATTTAAGCTTCCTTGATGAAACTTGGTATGTGAACCTGTGGCAATGTGCTGATTATGCATGTCATTTTTGCCATAGCACAAATAGTTTGGTTGTTATTGTTACCAAAATAGTCAAAATGTTGCAAAACATATGGATATAAACTATACAAGTATGTGGCAATATGCTGAGTATGCAAAAGCTTGGATCCAGAAAATTTTGTCAGAGGGGTTCAAGGGTTTTTTTGTTGTTTTTTTGAAGGGGGCAGAGGAGTATCGAACTAACTCTAAAAGTGGGCCATCATAAGCATGCCAGCGAAACGCCATGATGATGATGGTCCAACATTGAATGCTAGCTTATTAGCTTTGTGATTTTCCAGGGAATCCAGACCAATATTGCTTAGAAATCCTTTATTTTTGTGATTTTTTTTGGGGGGGGGGGGGTCAAAGATCAGACTGTGAGTATATTAAAGGTTGAAACAGGTTTTCATGATATATTCTTTGTCGTACATGTTTCTTCGGTATTTTTTCCTGATTTTTCCACCTTTTTCCCTTCTTTTTTTTGTTAGAAATTAAGTTGTTTTCCTTCAAAATGGAGCAGAAAATTGTTAAAATGTAAATGTACCCTTTTCACCCTTTGCATGCTTGGTATTTATATTGTTTTGAGTCATCCCCTGATTAAAAAAATTATTTTTTTCAAAATATCCCTTAGAAATACTATTAAAGTGTAAAACAGTTTGGATCAAATTCAGGCCCAACACATTGTCATGTCTGATATAGGTCTAAACTATTTGCAAAAGTTATCGGTAGACAATAAAAGTTCTCATGACAGATAAAGTTTTAAAGGTAATAACTTGGTCACAAAAAATTCCCCGCGATATTTGTCAAAGGTATGAATTGAGTTGTGAACAAAGGTGTCTTATTCAAAATTATCTCATTTCCTAGAGTCCTATGATCAGTCAGCAGACTTCTCAGTCAACACTGTGACCTGTAGAAGTCTGATTGCTAGTCCAGAGGTTGCGAGTCTGATTGCTAGTCCAGAGGTTGTGAGTTTGATCCCAGCCCGGCCCCATACTTTCGTTTTTTTATTTGATTCTTCACGTCCCATCAACAATCTTTCAGTTAAACAGGGACGGGTCTTCCTTGGTTTAACCAGTACTAAGCTTAGATAAATGTGTCTTGCTCAAGGACCACAATACAGGGACGCCGGTGAGGCTCGAACTCGCGGCCCCTCTGTCTCGAGTCAAGCACTCTACCACAGAGCCACTGCACTCCAACTATTTCGTGATCAATCCCCATACTGCTAAATCTCAGAAAAGAAAGTGTAGGGAGAACTGGTTAACTGCTATTACAACCATGCAAGTACCAGCTTAGCAAAAGCATAGTTCATGAAATCAAATTTGGTGATATAGCTGTCATGTAAATATAAACAATTTGCTATCTAGTGACAGGTATTTTAAAACTAATTGGCAGCTTGAGAAGTTTTAAAGGGGCAAAGCTAATGGAAATGATTCTTGATAAGTGTATATTTCAAAATAGGTTTCCTGATTTTCAGTAACATATGTTGTTGGTACACATTGGAATTGCCTCATAGAGGCAATTCCAATGTGCACCTGCAACATATGTTACAAAAGTCAATTCAATAAATGAGTGTTTTTCACCATAAAACAGGGTTTTCACAAACTTCTCAGCTACTTTTTATGTTTCAATGCAATAAGCATGTAGAAATGTAGTTTGGCATGCACCTGGATGACAAATTGATAGATAGCCAATTTTATATTATTGACAGCTTATCTTTAGATGTTTCGTTGGGTAAAGTCTAAGCTTTTTATTTGGTCTAACATGAAATCTTTCTGCATTTGGAACACTGGGCCCAATATTCAGAAATGTCAAGAGAGTTCAGAATGGTATTTTTGATGTCACACATGCCTGCTGCATATATTCAAATTTTCTCATGGAAGCAAACAGTCTGATCTGTGTCCATATCGTTTGCAATATAAGCTACATAAGAACATAGTAAACACACAAGAGGAGCAGACTACAAAAGTTGTGGCCTCAATGCGACAAAACATTTTCTTGCGTGCAAAAGGTGCCGACCTGCTTGCACATTCGGGCAGTCTGGCCAGCACCTTATTTATTCACTCACTCATTTCTTACATGGCTTGCATGTGCTGATCCAGAGGGCAGGACAGGGGGTTCTTAGCGATACTGGTCCGGATCTCCTGAAAATCACAATGCTTTCAAGCTAGCATTCAATGTTGGGCCATCAACGGCATGCCAGCGAAATGCCATTTAAATGGCGTTTCGCTGGCGGGCCTATGATGGCTCGCTTATTTGGATCCTCTCTCCCCTCATCAACTAAAAAAACACACACAAAAAAAAAAAGTCATGGATCTGCACATGGCTTTCAAATATTTTTGATTGCCCCATATAACTTTTTACATGCTGAGTAATTTATCATCTTTTTTGTTACCTTCTGATTTTCTTTTTCAAAATCCACTTTTTTGAAAAATTCTTTCAGGGATAGCATTAGAGTGTCAAAAAGTTTGGATCCAGATCAGGCCCGACATTTTGTCGGGCCTGATCTGGGTCCAAACTGTTTGCAAAGGCTATCAGCTGCCGACAACAATAGGAGGTAGAGAGATAAATGGTAAGTCGGTCACAAACTCTGATTGATATTGACTGACATCTTTTGGAAAGTGATTTATGGCACAATCAACCTTATTTCATTCATTTTGAGCTTTTATCTGTAAATTTTAAGGACTACAGCTAAATGTTTTGTTTGTGTCACAGATTAGGTCCCAGTCAACAATTAGGACGTTTTTCTTGCCTTCAAGGACTAAACCAGTACTATAAGCAGAGGATAAAGTGTCTTTCTCAATGACACAACACAGTGACTCCAGTGAGTCTCGAACCAGAGACCCCTCACTCTCAAGTCCAATACTTTACCACTGAGCCACTGAACTACTCAACCAGGACAATTGCATTGTTTGAGAGACAATTTTGGGATCCCTCAATTTTCATGGTTATAGAGACAGGTTTCTTGTAAATAGGATCATTATTAAAGCAAACATTACTTGATTTGAGTTTATTTTTGTGAGCCTATACATGTATAGTGACATGAAGACAGTCTACTGTCGTGCCAACCAAGAGTGACAGTGACATAATACTTTGTTTACAATTGCTAAGTAAAACACTAACGTGTACACTTCAATTGAGCTAACGCATATCGATAGATCATTTGTGTATTAATCCTATCCTGCGGATAGAATTAATACACAAGTGATCTATCGATTCTAAGTCCCTGATAACTTAGTAAACAAAACATGACGTCACTGTCACTCTTGACTGGTAGGACAGTAAAGATTATTATCCCTGTATGATTCCCTGCTTTTACAAGTGCGGATCCAGAGGGGGGGGGGGGGGGGCAGGGGGTCTGGACCCCCCCTGGAAAATCACAAGTTATATGGGTTTCTATAGGGAATAAGCAATTGGACCCCCCTGGAAATTGTTGGACCCCCTCTGGAACCTTGAAAAATGATACGATTTCTTTGAAATTGACCATTTGACTTCTGTAAAATAAGCTCTGGATCCGTGCATGTTTTATGCAACCAACTGGAACCATTTGTACAATTATCAAAGAGGGCCATATAATCCCTGTATGATTCCCTGCTTTTTAGGATCAAAGTTATGCAGCCAACAGGAACCATTTGTACAATTATCGAAGAGGGCCATATAATCTGCTTTTTAGGATCAAAGTTATGCAACCAACTGGAACCATTTGTACAATTATCGAAGAGGGCCATATAATCCCTGTATGATTCCCTGCTTTTTAGGATCAAAGTTATGCAACCAACTGGAACCATTTGTACAATTATCAAAGAGGGCCATATAATCTGCTTTTTAGGATCAAAGTTATGCAACCAACTGGAACCATTAGAGGGCCATATAATCCCTGTATGATTCCCTGCTTTTTAAAATCAAAGTTATCCAACCAACAGGAACCATTTGTACAATTATCGAAGAGGGCCATATAATCTGCTTTTTAGGATCAAAGTTATGCAACCAACTGGAACCATTTGTACAATTATCAAAGAGGGCCATATAAACCCTGTATGATTCCCTGCGTTTTAGAATCAAAGTTATCCAACCAACAGGAACCATTTGTACAATTATCGAAGAGGGCCATATAATCTGCTTTTTAGGATCAAAGTTATGCAACCAACTGGAACCATTTGTACAATTATCAAAGAGGGCCATATAATCCCTGTATGATTCCCTGCTTTTTAGGATCAAAGTTATGCAACCAACTGGAACCATTTTTTTTACATTTATCGAAAAGGGCCATATAAGGATAATTCCTGCCAATGTTGGTCAAATCCAGCCAGTAGTTTACGAGGGCTGTTCAAATATGAATGCAAGTAGCTTCATAACTTTCTTCACATATATGCTACGACAAAATGTCATACCTTTCTGGAAAGAACTATTTGTCGCCTTTAAAATGGCATTAAACTTAAAGAAACACTCGCTATATTTCTCGAGTTACAGACGCTTATATAAAGGCCATTCTTGTATACTGAAGTTTTTCTGAAGCATATTGCCATACACGTTTTGGTACATGTGCGGATATAGTGTCATATCTTTGTAAGTTTGAGACAAAATGGCACCAAATTTTAGATGCAAGTTTATGGTACATTGACAAAGTTGCTTGCAGAAAAAATATTATATAATCCTGTTTCAATTCCGAGTAAACAGGCACGTTTGTGACGTCATTAATTTAATGATAAACATAATTTTGGGCTATCTACTGGTGATGCAATAATGAACATCGATGTGTCTTTTTCCTTGCGTTTTGCGTAAAACATGCTTAATATGTCATAAGGAAGTTTTCAAAGCGCTGCATCCTCTATTTACAGAGATATTACATTTTATATCATTTTGAAGCATTTTTCTGCTACTTAATGACGTAACTACATTACATAAAAATATGCTCAATCTGTCTAGTCATCAAGACCAGGTGAGTAATTTTATTATAAATAATGCCTATTTTGGTAAAACTAAAAGTTAACGTTCAAATTTAAATTAAAACCACAATGTTATGGCAACAAAATTAGATATAAGTCCTTTAAGCCCCTTCACTTAAGGCAGTTTCAACTTAATAAAAATGCTTTTCAGCATTTAAAAATTACTCTCTATCCTTCAATGATTTGTAGCAACAGCTCAGTATGAGCGATCAACATATTGTCTTTGAGTTAACACTAGTTTAAATGTTGCTTCATGCATTTTGTTAGAGAAAAGTTTGACTGAAAACTGAAAGGGGGTGTTTTGTTTACCATTTATTTGCGAACATAAGGAGACTTTAGTGAACACGATTCGATGTAATTTAACAAAAACATGTCGGATTTTCGCAACTTTCACTGAATCATTATATAAGTATATTGGGATACTTCCTTAAAAAATTTCAAGAAATTTCACCGATTTATCGAAAAATTATACGCTCGTCTATAACACTGGTATATTCGAAGCATTGAGTTTGCCAGTATACTAAAGTGACCCTCATTCAAAGGGCTATAACTCGATTAGTATACTGTATTTTTCTTTAGCTATTTTGCCAGTTTAAAAGGTGACATATGATCCTTTATAGAAACGTATACCATTTTGTCGTAGCATATATGTGACGAAAGTTATGGAGATACTTGCATTCATATTTGAACAGCCCTCGTAGGAGATGTCATTTGAACATATTGTTGATGACGAGCACTTCATGCACATGGTGCCTAGTTGAGCCTATGGTATACGTCTTGTAAGATACATGCTTAAACTTGATTGAAATACAGTCAACCCTCTTTATAACGACACTATCTTTGACGTTAAAGTGAATTTGCTGTTATAAAGAAATTCTGACCTTTACCAGATTTCAACATAATAATCATTTGGTAAAAGAAATATTGTGCAAATGAATTACGAGGGTCATCCAATAAATAGAGAGAATTCCCTTATAATACAAGAGTTTGTACCATTAGAACATGACAAATGTAATCATTAGATGGCATAACGCGTTGGGCATGCAGCAGCACATCCAAAATGTTGTTGGAAAGTAAGGTCGCTTGTTGCCTAGCAACAAAAAAGTGGTGCTAAAGCTAGCCTGGCCAGATTTTCCACATACAAAAACCCAATGCTAAAGAAACAGAGTTTGACATTTAATTATTATCATTTATCTGAACATAGATTGTCCTTAAATCTGTTATAGATTAATTGTTCTTAATGTTTCACATAAAATATGATCATAAACATGCACCAATTAGTCTTGGTTGCCTAGCAACCAGGCAATTGTGAAAAATGGACTATTTGTGAAGTCTATATTTTTCTGTTGCTAGGCAACAATGGACACATGGAATACATGTTTGTTAACGATACTGTTTGAAAATATAGAATATATTAAATAATTTCAGGGTGATTTAAAACTTATATACCAACCAATAATAATTCAAGGGCAAATTCATGACCCATACCCCCATTTCTGATTCTACAGTTTTGCATTTTTGTCGCTTTTTTATGCTAAATGTACCTGTCAATTTGAGATTTTTCATAAGAAGTCAATGAATTTAACAGAGTAATTGCCTTATGTTGTACTTTATAGAATATTTGCTTTTTGGAACTGATCTGCACATGCCAGTAACCATGGCAACCTATTTAAGGCATCCGGCCAGGTAAGATTTAAGTACGTGTTTGCGTTGCTAAGCAACAAGCGACATCACATTCTGTCAAACTTTTAGATATGTTGTTGCATACACAACAAGTTATGCCACCTTATGGTTATATTTGTAATGTTAAAGTGGTACTTACTCTCATATTATAAGGAAATTCTCTCTATTAATTGGATGACCCTCGTAAAATGCTATAATTCCAAATGTAAACATCAGTTCAATTTCATATTGCATCAAAATGCACAAAGCTTCCCACTTATCAAGTGAGATAGAAACCTGTTCATGCAAAAAGACCTTGTTCTGATCACAAAATTGTCTGACGCATGGTAACAATTCTGTTATAATGAATTCATTTTCAAAAGAAATTGTATATCTGTTCCCAGAAGTTACTGTCGGTGTCGTTAAGTGAATATTCTGTTATAAAGAGGGAATTTTAATGGAAAGAGATCCGTTCCCAGCAACTTTATGTCGGATATTAAATATTCAGTTATAACGAGTGACGTTATAAAGAGTTTTGACTGTAAAAGAAACTAGAACACATTTGATGGCGGGCCGCCCGCCATCGCAAATCCCCACGCTGTCGAAGATATTTGATGGTATTTGATCCTTTGACCCCATCCCAAGTTCACCAAGTTGATCCTAGGGTAAAAATTTTCAGTGTATCCTGGTCTACTGCTCATCCACTTTAATTTGATATGCCACATGACCATGTTCATAAAATTAAATTTTTGACCCCCCAGCACCCCCAAGTCCCAAACCCTGGGGCATGACCCAGGGGACCAAATGAAAATCCCATCTGATATGTTTTATATCTTTCATCACAAGGTTTGGTTTAAAAATCTTTGAAATTGATATTGTGATTCAGATTTAATGATATTTCCTCCCTAAGATCCCAGAGGGCGGGGACCTAAAAAATTGTGCCATTGCATGTAAGAAACTCACACACCAAATCTGGTTGAATTTCCCAAAAAAAAATTGGACCCCCAACCCCCCATGGTACCCCCAAGTCCCACCCCTGAGGCATGACCCAGGGGACAGAATATAAATCCTGTCAATATGTTTTATGTCTTTCATTGGTGAGAAGACAAACAAAGTTTGGTTTAAAAATCTTTGAATTGACTTTGTAATTGAAATTTAATGATTTTCAATTATATTTGACCTTTTGGCCCCTCCCCAGAGGGCGGGGCAAAAAAATGTGCGTTTGCACGCCCCATTCATGTGAGCAACTGACACAAACACCAAATATGGTTGGATTTTGTCGGATGGTTTAGGAGGAGATCGAGTGACAGATGGACGGACGGACGCTCTTACAGTTGGATACTTGTTGGGTACTTACAGTGTTAGAAAAAGTAGCCAAGAAAGCGTAAGTACCCAACAAATCCCAGTAAAATTTTTACAGAATAAACCTCATTTTGAGTACAAAATTCAGAAATTTGAAGTACCCAACAAGGGTCCATTTCTGAGTTACGGACGGACGGAGCGTTAAAAAGCGAGGGGATAATCGATAGTGTTTAACTTAAAATGACCCAGTTTAGTCTATGAAATTTTAATCAAATGTTTTACACAATTATGAATCTTAACCCTTCGCCTGCCACAAAACAATGCATATAAAATGGTTGTATGCCAACATCTAGTTGCTAGCATCACAGAGTAAATCCAGCATACGGGCAAAAATTGTGGACCCAGATCAGACTGTTCCTTGAGCAGCAGTCTGATCTGGGTTCACACTGTTAGACATTTTAGAAGCAGCAGATGGCATTTAGTCGCGATTAGCAGCCGAGGAGTTTAAAAGATCTTATCAAAAGGAAGAAAAGGAATCAAATTCAATATGTGTCATTATTCATTATGTCAATATTTTCAAAGATTTTCTAATTTACTTTTAACCTGGCATGCTGGGTTTTTTGTATGTGTTTGTAATCTGCTCAAAATTAATAATTTCAAAAAATTCTTTCAGGAACACTGTCAGAGCGTTAACCCTTAAAGCGCCAAGAAAAAAATGCATCTGGAAGTGTCGTCTGCTGAAGTCGTCTGCTGCAAATAATTGCCTAACTTTACTGACGAATTAAGTATAGAAGCAAACAGCGTGGACCCAGAACAGACTGCTCCTGTTTGCCATAGAGACTTCTTAAACATTTCAGCAGACGAGAAAAGCAGACGACTTTTGTTGCGATTGGCGCATTAAGGGTTAATTATTAAACAGTTTGGATTCAGGTCAAGAACAATGCTTTGTTTGGCCAAATGGGGGTCCCTACTGTTTGCAACGGTACTAGTTGGCAAAGGGTTTATTGCTTTTTGACAACAAGACCCCAAATGAAAGTGTACTTCTGAAGTGTTTCATTGTGTAAGCTGATTTGGCCCACGCATCCAAGTATATGGTTTATTTGTTTGATTCTATAAGTCCCAGTCAACATTTATAGCTCACCTGAGCCGAAGGCTCATGGGTGAGCTAATAATATACCAGTCACTACGGAGTCCGTCCATCCGTACTCACGAATGGACCCTTGTTGGGTACTTTAAAATACCAAAATTTCTCTGCAGGTTCGAGCCACACAGGAACCACTGCATTGTGTCCCTGAGCAAGCCACTTTATCCTCCACCTAGAGAAGACTCATCCCAATATGACTGAAAAACTGTTGACTGAGACATAATGAATCGAATCAAACAAATATGCAGCTGATTTGTTGTGATCAGCCTGCTCTTACAATAGCTATTGACAAGGTTGGCCAAAAGAATAAAACTGATATCTCAGTTTTTCTGAAATAACAACATCAGTAGGTCAGGCCTTTAGTTAAGAGTGTGTACAAAAAATAATTTTCTTATTTCTCAACCAAAACATATGTTGTGGGTACTCAAAAGAACCGTCTCAATGAGATGGTTCTTTTGAGCACCCAAACCATATGTTGAAACTGATGAATTAGAAAATATTTACAATTTTACGCCAAAAAAATTTGGTTATATATACCTGTGGCATTGTGTATGTGAGCAGTTAAGGCTATAGTGAGACTTCTTGGATGCACAGGCTTGTCTTAGCCTTGATTGCTTACAGATGCCATAAGGCAGGGGATTTTCTCCCCATCTCTAGGGGCTGAATTTCGGCCCCATTCCCAATCCAAAATAGCCACCTTTTTCTCAATACCATGTCCGTTTTTCCCATTTTAAATTTTACTTTTTTTTTTTACTTTTTCTTTTAGAGACAACTACTACTTATGAGAAACAATGACCCATATCAGAATGATACTTAAACACTTGTGCTTAGGAGGTATGCTTGGCATATTACAATCCTAAATAACTTGATTTTGAGGACATATTTTGCTACCCTTGTTATGTACTATGTCGTTAATTTCTCCCAATTTTGATGTTAATTCGATCATTTTTTCCCAATTTTGGTTAGGAGCCTTTTCCCAAAATTGCTGGAAAAAGCCATGTAAGTACCATTCTCATGAGCAGACCCAACAAGTAAATTCAGAGAATTTACGTCCACCCACAGTTAATGATTGTCTTTTATAATTTGAAGGAAATGTTTTCCAAAATATTTTGATATTACAATTGCATTGCAGTATACTCGGATTTGATTGTAGTTGATGTGCATTTTATTTACCTTGTCACGCAGTTGTCATAAGGCATACAAAAGCTTGAAATCAATAGTCAAGATGGTACCCAATCTAAACCAAAAAACAATGGTAAAAGTAACCCTATATGAAATAAACCTTATACCTAGTGGGTGGATTTGGTATGCAGAAAATTTTGTTTTTTCCATCTTGATTTTTATGGTTGAAAACAAATTGATCAAATATCATTTTGAAAGACAATTACACTTGAAGATTAAAATTTTATTCCTTAAAGCAACAATCGCGACTGCAGCAGACGACAAATATTTCAACATCTTTCCCAATTTAAAAAAAAAATAGGGTATGATACTTCATGAGAATTGTCTGCCAGCAGACAATTCTCATGTAATATCATGCCATATTTGTTATTTTTGAAAAAGCAGCAAAATTTGAAATTGTGGTCTGCTGCAAATTGTAGGTGGCGCTTTATGGGTTAAGCCTTATATCCCCAATCACAACAAAAGACATCTGCTTTTGTCATCTGTTGAAATGTTTATGAAGCCTCCTTCAACAAATAGTGAAAACCCAGATCAGAATTCTCCACACATGACTTAAGTAGACAACATTTTCAGATGCAGTGTTTTGACTGGGCCAGTGTAATTTTCCCAAATAAAGAAAAGTAAAAAAAAAATATTATTATTTTTTTTTTTTACTTTTTCTTTTAGAGACCACTACTACTTATGAGAAATAATGACCCATATCAGAATGATACTTAAACACTTGTGCTTTACAATCTAAAATAACTTGATTTTGAGGATATATTTTGCTACCCTTGTTATGTTTAAGGGATAAGCCAATTTTAATGCCCAAACCCTTTGTAAGAGGGAAGGCTTTTTAAAGACCTTTCTTATCTAGCGCTCATTTGTTCAGTAGAGTGGAAACTTTTATGCAATTTTGGTAGAGTGCATCATGAGGAACAATTCTATGAAATTTTTAATTTGGACCAGTGGCTTAGATTCTGTTTAAAGACATTTCTTCTCTAGAGCTTTGGTGGCCCCTTTGTTAGGAGTGAATTTGCTGAAACCATTTGTGCAATTCTGATAGAATGCATAATGAGGAACAATTCTGTGAAACTATTTTGAATTTGGACCAGTGGTTCAGGAGGAAATGCTGTCAGATAATTTTTATGTTATTAATTTAAAAAAAAAAAAATAATTTTGAAAAAAAAATCAGCAGACGACAAAAAACATAAAAAATAACCCATTAAACATTAGAAGGTAAGTGACCTCTTTCCTTGATGGTGGCTACTTTGTCATCCCCTAATAACCTTCGACCCAGATCAGGACTGATATTCTATCTGTCCTGATCTGGATCCAAACCCTTTGTAACCAAGCTATTCCTTATAAAGCCTATTCCTTAAAGCGCCAAAAAAATGCATCTGAAAATGTCGTCTGCTGAAGTCGTCTGCTGCAAATAGTTACCTAACATAACTGACAAATTAAGTATTAAGTATAGAAACAAACAGCATAGACCCAGAACAGACTGCTCCTATAGGAGCAGTCTGACCTGGGTCCACATTGTTTGTCAAAGAGGCTTCATAAACATTTCAGCAGACGAGAAAAGCAGACGACTTTTGTTGCAGGCTATCATTACTGCAGCAGATTACCAGTTTTGTAAGATGTTTGACTTGGTCAGGCTTGACATTTCATTTGAATTATCAAGTCTTGAATGTTTGTTTGCTTGTGTTTGTTTTACAACAGCATATCTCTTGAGGAAATAAAAACGGACTAAAATTTGACACTATAGGCCTCACACCGGGTAGGCGGCAATCAAAAACATTATCAACAATCGACAAACACGGATCAAAATCAATAGAAACAGTGTTTTTGATTGCCATTTGTCGCCAGTGTGGTGACAAATGGCAATTAAAAACACTGATTCTATTGATTTTTATATATGTCCCCGATAGTATTGGCATTTTCAATTGCCGCCTACCCGGTGTGAGGCCTCAGTTCGAGGAAACTTGATTTTGTTGCATGCAAAAATAAAGGCACAGATCAGCCTAGGCATAGTCTTTGTTTGATTTTTTCCTTACCCCCTATCAACAATCTTTCAGTTATAAAGGGACATGTCTTCCTGGGTTGAACCAGTACTAAGCTAGGATTAATGTTCTTGCTCAAGGACACAAGGAAGTGACGCCGGCGAGGCTCCAACCCGCGGCTCCTCAGTCTCATGTCAAGAACTCTACCACTAAGCCACTGTGCTCTTTGGGCATAGTCAGATCAAAGCCTGTTTTTTGGTTTTCCATTAAGTAATATTACTCTCCTTGCTACAAAACAAATTTCAGTATTTCTACTTTGTCTCTGTAGCTGAGTAGGCTGGTCTGAGCCTAATCTGATCACTAACCTTGTTCTGAGGCCTGTATTGTAATGTTTTACCCGAGATTGCTTTTCTGAATTTTCTTCATGATCAACTTTTTTGAACAATCTTTCAGGATTAACATCATAGTGTCAAACAGTTTGGATCCAGGTCAGGGCCCGACATTTTGTCGGGCCTGATCTGGGTCCAAACTGTTTGCAGAAGAGTTATCAGCAGACAAGATGTATCAAGTATTTCTATAGTCATCAACTTGACCCTTTATCCTGCCAACATACATTTTTTTTCCTGAAACTTTATCTGCTCTATTTTATTCAAGTACATTTCAGACTAAATTCTATCATGGAAGCAAACACTATGATTACTGATTAGTTTGCTACCTTGGGAGCAGTATGATCTGGGTCCATATTTGTTTACAATATCGGCTGTCTTTTAGAGAGATGACAAAAATAGTCATGACTAGCAGGGAAAAAAATATTTCACAATTAAATATAGGTCAATGCTGTACCTGTATATATTTTTATGACAATAGGCATACCTCTTCAAAATACATGTAACTCTTAGCCTGCTTGTGTTGTCTACTGATACTCTTATTACGTCACTGTCACTTTTGGTTGGCATGACAGTAGTATATGACCCTTAGAACGCCTGCTATGTAAGTATTGACTAGATCAGATTGCTCTTACAACAGCCCCATCTGGGTTTACAGTTGGCCAAAGGAGAAAAATGTCAGCAAAAATTAATCTGAAAATATCATCTGCTAAATATATTGGGTAAGACTGATTTATGTAAGTATCAAGGCAAACAGCGTAGACCCAAATCAGACTGCTCCTGTGCAAAAGAGGCTAACGCCAGCAAAAACACATCTGAAAATACATTAGAGGCTTCTAAAACATTTTAGCTGACAACTTTTGTTGTGATTGGTGTCTGCAGACTATAGTTATGCGCCAATCACAACAAATTCTCGTCTGCTGAAATGTTAAAAAAGCCTCTATGGCAAACAGTGTGGACCCAGATCAGACTGCTCCAATAGGAGCAGTCTGTTCTGGGTCCAGGCTGTTTGCTTCTATACTTAATTCATCAGTAATGTTAGGCAATTATTTGCAGCAGACGACTTCAGCAGACAACATTTTCAGATGCTTTTTTTTTCTTGGCGCTTTAAGGGTTAAAGGCTCATCTGAGCAGACTGGTTTAAGTCACAGCTTGCCAAATATTTTCTTGTGAAATGGCTTATTTATATTAGAAATACCTTTGCTTTTAAAAATGTCCAAAATTGTAACTGAACATTTTACCCATAAAAGCCCCACCAAAATATGACTTCAACAAATGATGTCCCTGCTCTTTCTTTTTACCTTGCTCGCTCCAACTTTCGTTGTCTGCTGATAATGTTTGCAAACAGTTTGGACCCAGATCTGGACCAACAGAGTATCACCCTTATCTGGATCTAAACAGTTTGGCACTCTGATAAAAGTAGTTTTGGAAGTTAATTTTGAATAAAGAGGACAAAGTCGCAGCTAGCAAGGAAAGAGTTAAGAGTGTATATGAACTACACTTATGCTCTTTGCTGATCAAGTTTTCATTATTTAACCCTATCGCACTCAGAAAGACCAAGAAATAGAGAATACAAGGTGAGTGTTTTTTTTATATCAATGTTACCTTTGTTTTGTTTGTTTGATTTGATTCTTTATGTTCCATCAAAAATCTTTCAGTTATATAGGGATGCGTCTTCCTTGGTTGCACCAGTACTAAGCTAGGATTAATGTAACTTGCTCAAGGACACAACGCAGTGATGCCAGTGAGGCTCAAACCCGGACCCCTCAGTCTAGAGTCAAGCACTCTACCACTGCGCTCCCTATCAAGTTTACCTGGCAAGGCTTTGAGAACACTTGTTGACATTGAGAGGCTTGTCAAGCGATTCAACATGCATTCTCAAAGCCGAGCCTGGTAAACTTGATATCAAAAGAAGCTATCTGGTTTTACCCATTTTTTCACTCTTCATACTAGTGAATAACTGACATAATTTTCGATTTTTATGTTGATTCAGCGTCATTAGCAATGTCATTCAAAAAGTGCAACGTCATCATGACCTGATAAAGGCATATGCCGTGAGATAGACAATGCTTATCAGGCAATGTGCAGCAATGCAGTTAATATGAAGGTAATTGCACTCAGAAAGGGTTTAATACTGGGCTCAGACAGACCAAACTAGCCTTTTTGAGTGCAGTATTTAACACTTGCTCTTTATACTCAGGGATAAAAAGTAATTATGTAAGCATCATTTATTCCCCACAAACTTAATGCAGTTTCATGTCTACAAATAACTGCATCTGTGACGTCAAGAAGATCCAATTATCATTTTTTTGTACTTCCTGTCAAGATGAATGACAGTTGCACAGTGTGAAAGTTTTGAATTCGCAAATTATCTAAAATATCACTTTTCAATGACGTCAATGGCGACAGATTAAATTCAATGATGAAAAAGAATATTGCGTTGTTGGGAGAGCAGTCGCTCAGTGGTAGAGTGCTTGACTAGAGACCGCTGGTTCTAGCCTCACCCGCATCACTGTGTTGTGGTCCTTGAGAAAGACACATTTATCTTAGCTTAGTACTGGTTCAACCCAGGTAGACCCGTCCCTGTTTATCTGAAAGATTGTTGATGGGAGGTAAAGAATCAAATCAGAGAGAATATTGCCTTGCTCATTAAAAGAAATAAGAGGACCATACCTTAGTACTCATTTTAGTGAGTTGAATAAATATTTCTGTGAAATTATATAAAATTTGGACTAGTGGTTCAGGAGACGAGGTGTAGACATTTCTCATCTGAACTCTGCCGACCCCTTTATTTGGCGGAACAAAACTGTTTGTGCAATTTTGGTTGAAGTAATCATGTGGAACAATTATGTGAAATTATACTGAGGGAAAAAAGTTTAGCAATATACTTTGAGGATTCACAGTTTATAAGAATTAAGACTTTTAATTTCATTGTGTCAAAAATATATGTTGACAAACGTTCACGAGTACGATGACATTAACAGGTTGACATTTCACATAATGTAAAGTCTGATGTTATGCCCCTTTGCTCAAACAGCTTATTTGGCAATAGTGCGAATAGTTTTCGACTTAACGATTCATTTTTCTGTCCAATGTCTAGACCCAAAAGTAAGACATTGAAAAACGGTTGGAAATTGAATGTTATGTTTACCCTTTTCGTACAATTTTTAGTTGAAAATCGTATTTTTCCAAATTACCACCCTTTCAATTGAATAACGCTTGAAATTAAGATGCTCAGCAGATCAAATCCTCACTATTAAGTCGGTTTTTGTTTCTTTTGACTACTTGAGGGTAGCCATTAGGTCATTTTCAAACAACTGACATGTTTGCGAACCTGCCATTTAAAAAGATCTAATGCTTCAAAGATCACCTATGGGAAACCCCATTATAAATAATTGCTAAACTTTTTTCCCTCAGTATATTTTGAATTTGACCAGTGATTAAAAGGGATGTCATTCAAAGATGTTTCTTATCTAGAGCTCTGGAGGCCCTTTTGTTCAGCCAAGCAGAACCATTAGTGCAAATTTAGTAAAGGACATAATGAGGAACAATTCTGTGAGATTATTTTGAATTTGGACCAGTAGTTCAGGAGATGTCGTTTAAGGGCAATTTCGGGTAATACTTCCCACATTAAAATCTTTTTAATTTGTTGCATACAGCTTGTTTTATGTATGTAAGCCAATGGAGCAAACAAGAAACTAGTTATACACATGAGACTCAGGTGTGACTCGCTGTCAATCAGAACACCAGTGTCACATCTGGCAAAAGAATGAATTGCACGGGCAAGTGGGCTTGGCAGCTGTCAATATTTGTGTGGTTCATGAGGGTATGAACAGTTGCGAAAATCTAAAGATTCATTATAGGATGGCTTCGAAAATGTAAATGTAGCGTATTTGAATCACATTTTTCTAGCCTTGTAAGCCTCAAGCCAGCCTGTCCAGCGTTACAAAGACAAGCAAATTATTGATTATTTGGTGGCAGTATGTATAGCAATTTTACTGTCTATACAGCAAATTACGACACTGCTAGCAGTGTCGTAATTTGCTGTATAGACAGTAAAATTGTTCACAAACAGTAGAGCCCCTTTATAATCCTAAGTTTGGGTTCCATATGAATGGACCGCGTTTTATGAGTATTTTGTTTTTATAATAATGGAACAATTTAAAAAGGAATCGTAAGGAAATGACCATGAAAATTCCGTTGTTAAGATGTTTTGGGAGCCGTTTTGTTCGTTTGATTTGATTCTTTACGTCCCATCAACAATCTTTCAGGAAGGGCCGCGGGTTCGAGCCTCACGGGCGTCACTGCGTTGTGGTCCTTGAGCAAAACTCATTTATCCTAGCTTAGTACTGGTTAAACCCAGGAAGACCCGTCCCTGTTTAACTGAAAGATTGTTGATTGGATATAAAGAATCAAATCAAACAAACAATCTGTCAGTTATAAAGTGGCGGGCCTTCCTGGGTTGAACCAGTACTAAGCAAGGATTAATGTGTCTTGCTCAAGAAACACAGTGACGCTCGAACCGGCGGCCCCTCGGTCTCGAGTCAAGCACTCTGCCACTGTGCTCCCTTTGGGAGCGGCATTATATTGAGGCGTATAAAGGGACTGCGATGGCGTAGCCAGAACACTGAAAAAGTTACGCATGTCAAAGGGAGACTACTGGGTCAAGCAAAGATTCTCTTCTTTCTTTTCTTTTTTTTTCTTCCTTTCTTACTCTATATACTGCCAGACCCTCATCGGCAGATGTACTATGTACACTCCGGGTGCAGTTGTGTCCCTTTTCAAATGGGAACTTCTCTTAAAGGAAAGAATTTGCTCCCAGAGGGAGCGAATTCTTTCCTTTAAGAGCCGGTCCTTAAGGTATGGAAAATCACTCTTACCACATTAGGTGAGCTCCCTTAAGTGTTACTATTTTTATTATGCACAAGTGAATACTGCCTAATGGGAGATACGCCAATGGACTGCACTGTGTCATTTTCTAATGACATAGCTCATCTTTAGTACATTTTTGTTTGTTTGCGCTCCGATAAACATCCTGTTCCTCACATTTCAGTCATGTCAAGATGTGGCCTCAAAATGTGTGAGACTATTACCCGACTATGATAAAACACACTAAGCTCTTTGCCTACTAGTGTCGTCTGCTGATAACTTTTGCAAACAGTTTGGACCCAGATCTGGATTTAAACTGTTTGACATTCTTAAACTGATCCTGAAAGAATTTTTTTGAAAAAGTTAATTTTGAAGAAAGTCAGCAGACGACAGCAATAGCATGCCATAGCAAAATTTACACAACATGCAAAGTGTTGTCATGAAGATCTTTATGGAGTATCAAGTCTAAAAGCATAATAATTTTAGCCATTTTCACAAATAAGTATTCAGTGGAAGGCAGAGTCACACCTGACATGTTTCAAGGTCACTGAAGAGTGAAATGTAGGTCAAGGTCACCAGGCAGCAGTGCACTGGTGCAGAAAATGCACTTTAACTCTTTGTCTCCTGGGTAGTTTGTCATCCTTTTTTGTCGTCTGCTTATTTAATCAAAATCAACTTTTCGAAAAATTATTTCAGAAATACCTTCAGTGTCAAACAGTTTGGATCCAGAACCGGTCTGACATTCTGTGTGCAAACTGTTTGCAAACGTTTTCAGCAGACGTCAAAATATTTCACTGTCAGGTAACATGCCTCTTCAATGTCTAGCATTGTCAAACAGTTTGGACCCAGATCAGGCCCGACATATTGTCGGGCCTGGTCTGGGTCCAAACTGTTTGCAAAGGTTATGAGCAGACAACACTAGGAGGCACAGAGTTAATGGTTATTGTTGACAGGACAGACGGATGAATGGAAAGATAGAAATTTGAACTACCCATATCACATCCTGCTAGTAGCAGGTGTAACAAGAAATATTTACACTTTTAGCTGTCTTCACTTGAATGAACTTTAATAGAGCAACAGTCTTTATTTGCTGAGGAAGAAAGAGGTACGTGCATTAAGGGGCGATTTTGGCCCCCTCTAGAGCCAAAAACTGAAAGTTGCTTTTCACCAATTTCATCTTATTGGTTTGTTAGAAGAATAGCCAAAGTGTAAAATTCTGCCATTTATTTCACTTTTACCGGTTGCTATGGTAACCAAAATGGCAGACAAAATAAGCTTAAAATAGAGAAATTGCCATTTTTGGCCAAAATTTGAGGCTTTTGGAGACCGATTTGATAAGAAATAGAAATCAGCACAAGCAAATACCAAAAAACCTTATTGTGTGCCGTGGTAATTCTCATCATCTGTTAAAATATTTTTTTGGTATTTGCTTCTGCTCTATATTAATTCCTCTGTTACATGTCTCAAATTTGCTCCAAAATGGTCATTTTCCTATTATTTTTTTTCAGCTTATTTTGGTGGCCATTTTTGTTACCATAGCAACAGTAAAAGTCGAATCAATACCAGACCTTTACACTTTGGCTATTGTTCTAATAAACTAATAAGAAACTTTTGAAGAGCAACTTTTATTTTTTGACCTAATAGGGGGGCCAAAATAGTCTCTTAATGCACGTACCCCTTTGCAACTGTCTTCATCTGCTGATGATGATGAAGATATTTGCCTGTGTAATTACGTAATGACATAGACTTTCTTCCAAAAGTATATTTGAGAAATGAAATTGATTTTTGGAAGGTTCATGGAATCATGAATACTTCGGGTCTCTTGCAAAGTTAACGTGAAGCCCTCGGAATGGAGCAAACAAGAAGCTTGTTTTGCACATGCAACTCGGGTGTGGCTCCCTGTCAATCACAGCACCAATGTCACATCTGGCCAATGCATTCGATGTTCGAAGTGAATTGCACGGGCAAGTAAGCTTGGCAGCTGTCAATAAAATTTTGTGTAGTTCATGAGGCTATGAACGGTTGCAAAATTCTAAAGATTCATTAAAGGCTTACATTGAAAATTTAAATATTGCAGGATATACTGTCCCATATATATGACATTATCCAATCAGACATCGCGTTACATTTGCAAGTGCAGTAGAAGTACAAACATAAAAATTTACCTCTTTGCCTCATGCTTTTTTGTCGTCTGCTGATTTTTTTTCAAAATCAACTTTTTTTGAAAAATTCTTTTAGGAATACCATCTGGGTGTCAAACAGATTGGATCCAGATCAGGCATGACATTATGTTGGGCCAGATCAGGCACGACATTATGTTGGATCCAGATCAGGTACGACATTATGTTGGGCCTGATCTGGATCCAAACTGTTTGCAAAGGTTATGAGCAGACAACACTAGGAGGTAAAGAGTAAACGTGCTGAATTTATACTGTTTTTATTTAAGAATTGGGCGGAGCTAAAATTCCATGAAGCCTGAAGTTTTCAAGTAGAATTTTAGTGACAACCACTGTCTTCATCACACCATGAAAGTTGAAAAATAAAATTTTATCTAAATCTGTAGCATGGATGAGTTGGATGACCAAGAAAATGAACTCCGTAAAAGAATCATTTGGAATACATTTTAATAGTATAAATCAATATCTTTGGAACAATAATATAAAAAAAACATCATTCATACATATTTTTGTTTTTTGTATTTTTCACTATAAACTGACCTTAGCTAACCCATAAAGCGCCACCAATAATTTGCAGCAGACGACAATTTCAAATTTCAAAAATAACAAATAAGGCATGATATTTCAGGAGAATCGTCTGGTGGCAGACAATTCTCATGAAATATCATACTTTATTTTTGTCAAAAACTAGGAAAAGATGTCGCGAAATTTGTCGTCTGCTGCAGACGTGGTTGGTGCTTTAAGGGCTAATATCAACAGAAAACAGCAACAAAATATTTGAACCACATCAGTGAATATACACATACGTCCTGAACAAATAACTTTTTAACCCTTAAAGCGTCAAGAAAAAATGCATCTGAAAATGTCTTCTGCTGAAGTCGTCTGCTGCAAATAATTGCCTAGCATTACTGACGAATTAAGTATAGAAGCAAACAGCGTGGACCCAGAACAGGAGCAGTCTGATCTGGGTTCACACTGTTTGCCATAGAGGCTTCTTAAACATTTCAGCAGACGAGAAAAGCAGACGACTTTTGTTGCCATTGGCGCATTAAGGGTTAAAATGCAAAATTGTGAATATTTTCTTATTGATCAGTTTAAAACATGTGTAGTGGGTGCTCCGAAGAACAGTCTCATAGAGACGGTTCTTCTGAGTTCCCACAACATATGTTTTGGTTGAGAAATAAGAAAATCACTTTCAAATTATGCATCCTTATCGGAATGCCAATCATGTTCTAGTTATGCACATCGGGTTGCCTGATACACATAGGTATATGAAGCGTTAATTATAAACATCAATTATATCAGACTATAGCATGTTAAAGGATTAACCAATTTAAACAATATGAATTTAATTATTGCCTTTCTACTGTCCTGCCAGCCAAGAGTGACGACATGTTTTGTTTACAAAGTTATCAGGGACTTATGATCGATAGATCACTTGTGTATTAATCCTATCCTGCGGATAGGATTAATACACAAGTAATCTATCGATTCACGTTAGTGCAAGTGGGATGTACAAGTTAATATTTGACTTAACAATTGTAAACAAAAGATTATGTCACTGTCACTCTTGGCTGGCACACCAGTATGTCCAAACAGATTTGTTAGAACATGATTATATGAACTTTATCCTTGGCCTAGGACAAGTAAATCAAAATTTCTAATTTGTCCTGAATAAAATGGACCAGTAGCAACAAGTCGGGCATGGTATTTCAACACCCCTGAGAAGCCAGGGGACAGCACTCTAATATAGGAGGTCTCATGCCTAGAGTGCAGTGGCTCAGTTGGTAGAGCGTTACACTGGGGATCAAAGGGTTGCTAGTTTGAGACTCACCACCGGCAGAGTCACTGTATTGTGTCCTTGAGCAAGACACTTTATCTGCTGCTTAGTGCTGGTTCAATTCAGGAAGACAGGAAATCCTCCCGACATGACAGAGAAAAATTATGGACTGGGACGTAAAGTATCAAAACAAACAAGGTCTTATGCCACAATGTATAGCACCACCAGAAATTGACTAGAAACAAATACTTTAGCAATGTTGGATAGCATCTTGTCCACATTTACTGTCCTGCCAGCCAAGAGTGACAGTGACCTGCCAGCCAAGAGTGACAGAGACATCATGTTTTGTTTATAACTGTTAAGTAAAACATAAGTTTACACTCCACTTGAGCTAATGCGAATCGATAGATCACCTGTGTATTAATCCTATCCTGCTGATAGGATTAATACACAAGTGATAGATCGATTATACGTCCCTGTTAATGCTGTAAACAAAACATGATGTCACTGTCATTCTCGGCTGGCAGGACAGTAGCAATGTTGGATAGCATCTTGTCCACATTTAGCTTACTTGCCTCTGACCTTGACATTACAAACAATCCAATCCTGGCCCTGAGGTTGTAAAACTTTTTTCATGATCAACTCAACAGAGTATGAAATTTCAACTGCTCATAAAAACTAAAATACTGACAAATAATGAAGTTTCATGCTTTAAGTCTCTCAGATGTTGTTTTTATAATGCTGATAAATGTTAAAATGCCAGCAATTGTTGGTATTTTAACATTTATGAGCAGGATAAATTTCATGATCAGTTGAGTTGAGCATCAAAAAAGTTTATAACCTAGGGCCTAGAAGTTCCGGTGACGATGATTCCTATGAAAGGGTAAGTTCATTTATTTGAAAATCATTAACATTTTCTGTTGCATAGTAACTCTTGTCTGCCAGGGTCGTCTGCTTCTAACATATGCAAACAGTTTTGACCCAGATCAGGCCTACGAAGCGTCAACCCTGATCTCAATTGAAACTGTTTGACATTCTGATGGTATTCTTTAAAGAATTTTTTGGGAAAAAAAAAATCAGCAGACGACAAATCATGCAATATTTCCCAGCATGCGTAGAGTTGAAGACGGTGTTTTAATGGGCTTACACTTGCTAATTTTATGATATCTTGGATAATCAATGTCTCAAATTATCTAAAGCAGACCAAACTTGAGTTGCTAACCCATAAAGCGCCACCTATAATTTGCAGCAGACGACAATTTCAAATTTTGCCGCTTTTTCAAAAATAACAAATAAGGTATGATATTTCATGAAAATTGTCTGCTGGCAGACGATTCTCATGAAATATAATTCCTAATTTCTTTCGAAAATTAGGAAAGATGTCGCAAAATTTGTCGTCTGCTGCAGTTGTGATTGGCGCTTTAAGGGCTAATTTGAGAATACATGTTTGTATTTTTCATATTAGGGGTTATTAAACTATTAGTTTCAAATAAGTGATATACTTGAAACCTGATAAATAGATGTTGCAATTTCACCATCTTTTTGTTTGATTTGATTCTTTACTTCCCAGTCAACAATGTTGCAGTTACGTAAAGAAGGGTCTTCCTGGGTTGAGCCAGTTCTAAGCAAGGATTAATGTGTCTTGCTCAAGGACACAACACAGTGATGCCAGTGAGATTTGAACCTGCAACCACTCGGGTCTCCTGTCAAGCACTCTTCTACCGAGCCCCTGTGCTCCCATTTTGCCATCTGATTAGCGATTCAAATAATCTCAAAATCTGTGAATCTTAAAAAGTGCATAAATAACAAACTATACATATTTACATTTTTTACAGCATAATGCTCCTCCAAAATGTTCTTTATTGCATACGCGTACATATATGTACATATGTTTGCAGGACGAGTGTAAATTGTAAGTCACTCGTCCTGCAGGACAAGTGCAATAATGAAATATATTTGTCCCCTGAATGTCCCATAAAATGGAAGCCCATGCTTATATGGATTAATGATATTAAGCATTTACTTTATTTTTTTGTATTTTTAGCAGATAATGAGCCTATAAAATGCTAAGTATGACCGAAAAGAAAACATTTAGTATGTAAGTAGGTAAATAAGTAAGTACTGACTTTATTTAATGTTTTGTATGAAATGTAACAAATTATTGACCACAGTTGAGTGAAATGCATGAAAAGAATTGCAACAATAAAACTGGCTAGTCTTTTATATAGGATTGTCTCCCTTGCATACAAAAATTGACAAAAAACAAAATACTAACAGCATGGGTGAAAGTTCAAAAATTTAAAAATCCTGAACTTAAGAAATTCAAATTTTAAAACTTGCAGGATGCCTACAAAAATGAATAATTTCAAGTGTGTTTGGATCACCTGAAAACTAATCAGAGAAGCTATTAAAATCTGCCTAATTCAGCATTTTGAGGCTGACTTTCTATGGAAAGTCAGCCTCAAAATCCTGAATTCAGGATTAATCCTGAAAACTTTCACCCATGTAACAGACAAAACTGCATAATAAATCTGAAGACACTTCTAACACCAAATGCTGCCGCCTTGCAAAATAATTTGTAAAAACCGCCTTGCAAAATAATTTGCAAAAACATGGCACATTGCTCCAGGATTCCAGATGAGGTATTTTTTGTGTTCATGAAAAATAGGTCATAATAGTTTTTGAGATGAAAAATGGCAGGTTTTTTTTTTGACGAACACATTTGAGATTATACTCATTGTGAGTACCCACAATATACATAGGTTTAGATAAACAAAATTTTTGAGCGTAAAATTGTAAATGTTTTCTTAGCCATCAGTTTTAACATATGTTTTGGGTACTCAAAAGAACCGTCTCATTGAGACAGTTCTTTTGCGTACCCACAACATATGTTTTGGGTTAGGAATAAGAAAGTTAATTTTTTGGTACACACTCTTAACTAAAGGCCTGATATATTTTGATTACCATTCTTTTCAGGTTTCAAGCAAAGATTTGATTTTCCAAAAATATGTTCCTATGTTGCAGGAAATTTATAACGAAAACTCCCTATTCTAGAGCTTTGAGCCTAATCTGAACACATTAATTTTGATCAACATTAAAAGCAAAAACTGTTGTTGTTATTTTATCATATCAACCCATTAGGTCTTGTCCCATATTTGTTAGATTTGATTCTTTACGTCTCATCAACAATCTTTCAGTTATAAAGGGGCAGGTCCTCCTGGGTTGAACCAGTACTAAGCTAGGATTAATGTTCTTGCTCAAGGACACAACGCAGTGACGCCGGTGAGGCTAGAATCCGCGGCCCCTCAGGGTCAAGTCAAGCACTCTACCACTGAGCCACAGCTTTCCCTGTCTTGTCCCATAATGATAGTTTTTTATGCAAATACCAAAGATGTAGACCAGCCTGTGCATCTGCAGTCTGAACAGCACCTTTATTTGCTTTCTGAGGAAAAAGAAACAGCCACGTTTGCTTCAATAAAAATGTCAAGCTTCTAACACTTCTGTAACTTAGCAGATGGGTTTTGAAAATTATTTTGTTCATTTTTTTACTCTCCTGTTTTTTCAACTCCATTTTGAAGGTCACTGTATAACCTTGACCTTTCTTGTCCAGTTAACTTTTGCTGACTCCCTATTCTGTTTTTCTGATCTGGTCTTATGAATAGCACACTTGTATGAGTTGTCTCCCTTCAGTAAGAGTCCTTGACCTTGTACTAACTGACCCTTGATAATTTGTCGCAGGTTCCACAGGCTGACAGTCATTTGTGTACATGAACACCTTGGAAACCATGACATTACAGCTGATACAGTCGTAGATTTCACAGGCTGACGATAACCCATTGACTTCACTGACTGACTGTCATTCAGTTGAGAGATTTGTGTACATTAACACCTTGGAAACCATGGCGAAACGGCTGATACCGTGGCAGATTTCATGGGCTGACTGTCATTCAGTTGAGAGATTTGTGTACATGAACACCTTGGAAACCATGGCGAAACGGCTGATACCGTGGCAGATTTCATTGGATGATCGTCATTCAGTTGAGAGATTTGTGTACATGAACACCTTGGAAACCATGGTGAGACAGCTGATAGTCGCAGATTTCACAGGTCAACGATCACCCATTGACTTCACTGGCTGACCGTCATTCAGTTGAGAGATTTGTGTACATGAACACCTTGGAATCCATGACGAGACAGCTGCGCCTCTTCGAAAGCCTTTTTTCCCTCCTCTCCTGCAAAAAATAATCAAATCTTCCGTTACGAAAGCAAAATTATAATATAGGTAATGTTTTGTGAAACATAGTGATATTTTTTTTATATCTGCCTGTGAAAGAGTTAGACTTAGAAAGCTAGATCAGTATTTTTTTTCACAAATTAAGTGCCAAATCAATACATGTTTTTTCATGCATTAAAATTTGCCAGGTTGCAAGGGAGATGTTAAAACTAGTTTTTTGTTTGATTTGATTCTTTAGGTTCCATCAACAATCTTTCAGGTATGTAGGGACAGGTCTTCCTGGGTTGAACCAGTACTAAGCTAGGATTAATGTGTCTTGCTCAAGGACACAACGCAGTGACGCTGGTGAGGCTCAAACCCGTGGCCCCTCGGTCTCGAGTCAAGCACTCTACCACGGAGCCACTGCGCTCCCTCTGTTAAAATTAGTCACCATTTCAGTCAACACGTAGTTAGTCGTTTTCATTAATACAAGATCAAGCCATATTTAAAAAGAATTAATGAATCAGCTTTCCTCAAATTTAGTGGCCCCAGTATATTGAATGTTGCAAACCAATTCTATGAAAGAATGTGAATTTCCTTGTTAAAATACTAATTTTTCCTGGTCAATGCACATGTGTTAGTAGTGTGCGGCACTACTTTTTAACCCTTGACCTCTTACGACATGATAGCCGTAACAAAGTAAAGCATAGCTGATAAAATTTGTGTGCCTTTGCTGGGAACCTGGGTCGCCCAATGTTCTAACCACTGAGCCAAAGAGTGGACTCTCTGACGCAGTTGTCAGAGATTGATTATATACTAGAAGCTATGCAAAATCTACCTTATGTAGATATATAGGTGAGAGTGCCTGGCCCATAACAGAAACGTCTTTTAACATTTTTGCAAACAGAGCAGACCCAGATCGGGCAGCTCTTGTAAGAGCTGCCTGTTCAGGGTCTACTCTGTTTGCTTATGCAAATATGATATATACGTATGATCATACACAAGTGGACCTGACAAGTAAATTCTTTGTTCTACGTACCAATATGAAAGTTTATTTATATAATTATTCATAGTGGGTGGAGCCTAGCATGAATATTCATGGAGGAAAGTAATTTAAAATGAGTGGAATAAAAGGTACCTAATGAGAGGAGAGCTTCTTTTGCCTTGTTCTGAACCAAAGGAGAACTGTCAGACTGCCATAAATACGCCAACTGGTCCGTACTCTCTGAAGCCTGAAAAAATGGATAAGGATTTAGAAAATAATGTAAAACAACCCAAAATAAACAACAAAAGCACCAATTAATCTACTTACAATTTACAATTCTATTTGAAATTTAGATTTGCAGTGAAAAACATTACAGACGGTTTGAATTATCTGTGAAACCCTACAAGGCTTCTCAAAGGTATAAGAATAGGTAATGTTTTCTATCTGCCACTGCAAGCTAAAAACTTTGATTTGAAATTCTTATATTTATATGTTATATTATCTAATATACTAAATATTATATTTATAGGTTATTGGATTTGTATGGAAATATATTTTGTGTAGACTCATTTTTCTGGCAGACTTGACTTGCAAGTGTGTCGAGCGCCAAAGCAATTTGTCCCCACAAAAGAATATATCCCCATACAAATCCAATAAATAGAGGATCTTACATGAGTGCTCATGTTTTATTGAATTTATTAAACGAGTTGTGGAAAAGAGATAAATGTGAGGCTTGCCGAGCACTTTATCTCTTTTTCACAACGAGTTTAAAAAATTCAATAAAACAAGACCAGGAAAGTTAGTTTCCATTAATTATATGACATTAAGATTACTTTGAAATCTCATTTCTGCCGTAAAAACGTTATAATTTTGTCATTATGTACGCAACGTTGTTATGGAAGTCATAAACTTTCCAGTTAATCTGTAAACCACTAGCGGTTTATCGATTTTATTGCATGGAATTATTTCACTCCCAGACAAGACGTCATATGATAATGTAACATTTTTATAAAAAAAAATACAAAAAAAAAATACAATTTCTTAATTTTAGGTTAACTTCAGTATTTTTTTCTTCAAATCAAACTAAATGATAAAACTTAATATTCACTCTAGTTATCCTTATAAATGAGCCATTTAATTGTAATACAGCAAGTGTCAGAGACAAACTAATGTACATAATGATTTTTTTAAAAAGCTTACAAACTATTCAACATCATTTCACTTACCTCTAATATGGCAAGAGCTGCACACGCTCCACTCCGAATTTCTGGCAACCGATCTTCCAGACCTTCAACGAACGTGATCATTGCCTTGTCTCTGCTCTCCTTTCGCCTCTGAATCAGGTTTAGGTACGAGACTAGAAATAAAGAAATATCTAAGAAACAAATTCAATTTTTTGATTGTTCATGGAATCATCAGACCAGTGAATAGAGCATTAGTAAACAATGTACACATAAATATTTAAGAAATGATTTAGATTTTTGGATTGTTCATGGAATCATGAATACTTTGGGTCTCTTGCAAACTTTGCAAAAATTGAATTTATCGCTTATATTTACGTTTTATTATAATTATCTAAAATATAAAAAATATTTTTTATTTAGGAATTAAAACAGTTTTGTATTTAAAAAATAAATGTATTAACGGTTAAGTCGGAGTGTAAAATGGAAAAGTAGAACAGCCAGCTTGAGCGCGGACAGCCAATGGAGCAAACAAGAGGCTTGTTTTGCATGTGCGACTCAGGTGTGGCTCCCTGTCAATCACAACACCAATATCACTTCTGGGGAATGAGTTCGATGTTCAAAGCGTATTGCACGGGCAAGTGAGCTTGGCAGCTGTCAATCAAATGTTGTGTAATTTATGATGCTATGAAGGGTTGCAAAAATCTAAAGATTCATTAATAAAGGATTGCTTGGAAAATGTAAATATAGTGCAGATAAACCAGGGTTCATACAGGCAAGTTTGTGTAAAAATCAAGGACTTTTCAAGGACTTCTAAAAGACTTTCCTACTGTTTTCAAGGGCTGAAAACTTTTGAAAAATACTGATTTACACATTAAAATTATATTTTTTAAATGCTAGACTGCCTTAATACTAAAGATATAAGTTTTAGAAAATTAGTATAAAATTGTGGGGCTTTCATTTGGTGCAGCATTTAAGCGTTTTACTGTATTCATTATTATTGCTTTGGTAGGTATATCCATGGATATAAGGTTGGAAAATTAGGTCTACGGTGATGTGTCAGCAGGGCTCTAAATCGTGATTTCCGAACAAATATCTTGTGACATACCTCCCCAAATGAAAATTGTGAATATGGTTTCCCCCATTCTAATGTACTAGTAATAAGACAGTGATTATAGGAATCCATGAATCCATCATGAGATTGATTTTAAGATAGAAAAATCCGTCCGAGGATCACCGTTTGGCATCACAAGGCTTGCCTAGTGATGACAAACCTTGATCTCGAGGTACAGATTTTTCTATCCTACCCTCATACGAATAATGGATTCTTTTTCTTGCTCACCACTGTTTTTATTCTTAATTTTAAAATAAGCTTCCAGAAGTCCCAGAATACACTAAGATGCAATTTCACATGATGACGTCACTTTAACATAACAATGACGTCACTTGACGACCATGTCCGCAAGTTCCAATACAACCTCACATGACAGCCTGGGTAAGATAGCATGGGTAAGATAAGATTTTCTAAAATCTCAGATATCCTTATACAATGTGCAAGAAAATGTTGTATGCTGCGTCTACAGCCAGGGATTGAAAGCTGCATAAAACCACTTGCCAACTGCATTAAAGTACTTGCCAGCAAATGAAAAGTGATGCAATGTAATGACGTCAAGTTTGTGTTGCAAGTTTATGAAGGTATCACTGTACGATTAGGCACCGTGAGTGTGGGTGCAATAGGATTTATGCGCATTAGAAACAAGTACGGGCGTACTTTTGTCAACCCCAATTTTTGCTCTGCTGATACCTGGTCATGATTTATTTTACATTTTAGAAGCTCTCCTTTAGCCAGACAGCTCCCGTAAGTTTCAGTTAATTCTGTATTGTTTCCTCTTTGGGAAAACTATTTTTCCAGGTCAGTGTATTCTTGGGCGGGAACGGCAGGAAATTTGAAAAAAGTACGGTCTCCACAAACTCTAAAATATTTTAGAAAATCAATCTGGCGAAACCTGGGCTTTCACTGTTCATTTTGTTTCTCTTGAGTTTTTGAACAGGAATGAGTGTTGATTAATGATCAAAGAGATGTCCTGTAGAAATAACGTGTGTATTTTGAGCATTAAACTATATAGGAAAAAGCATTAGTACTGTGAGACCTTGAAGAAATAACTTGATCATATCTTCCGAACGCTTGTTGTTATGGTCTGACTGAGGCAGGCTGGGTTTTTTTTTGATTTTTTGATGAATATGTAAATTATGATAAAAATAGAAAAGAAAGATGCTGAATTTGATAATTTTTTGATGAATTGCGGGCAAAGATTGAATATTGCTCGAGGGAAACATTTTGTAGGAAATGCAGTTTATTGACGTTGAAGACAAGCCATCCCACAGTTGAATAGGGAAGCCAGGAACTTGCATTTAAAAATAGAAATAGGTCGTTCCTAACTGCCCAGTGCATTGTTAATGTGAATTAAACGATTTTCTTCTTTACCGAGGACCTGCAAGGTTAGTCACAACAGCCGATGTATGCAACCAGATGATCACAGTACTGAACCGTACGGTATCAACATTGAGAGGCTTTTGGTGCACACATAGATTACCAAATTATTGTCATGTCTGTGGACTATATATCTGGATTGAATGATTAAGGAAAGCACTTCTTACACTAATAAGCTTCTTGTCCTGCTGTTGTTGAAAAACCATACCCCTCCCACACCTTTACACTGTACCTGACATAGTGTCTCGAACGGGTCGAGCCAGCACATAATTATAGAAAAGAAAAAACAACACTTTCGATTGTATCTATCTTGAACCAAAGATTTGAATCATTTTTCAAGCACATCCTACAGGACTGACCACTTTTGCCAGCTTCTAGCAGCTGATTATGGCTGATTTGATATTTTTGCTGCTGTCGATAAGCCGTGCGAGCAGTTCATCTGTAGTCTCATTGATGTCGGCTTAAATTCTATATCTAGTCACACTGCTACTGGCTTAAATTCTATATTACACTGATATGTGATGTGATATACATTGTAAACTCTTTGCAAATCCACTTGTAGATATTTATGCGCCTTTTGATTAGGCATGTTAAACATTTGTTGGCCAAAATACATTTTTCTTCAGCTTATTCTGCATTGATTTAGTCAAATGAATCGCATCGGCTGTGCATTTTTTACTTATCTGGAGCTAGATAAATATTTGCATTGAGCCAGCTTCCTTACTTTTTTTAATATTTCTATGTCATATGCACGTCAATTTGTTTAAACGTTGTTCAAACCTTCTTTTAAAGTCAGATATCTGAGATTTAAATCTTTCTGTAAAACAGTAATGTTTTCCTGAAAAAATTGCCAAAAACGGCTGTCCGTGTAGCAATATCTTTGAGGCATGTTCTGTATCTGGAGTTCCTCAAGGTGACCTTTTGTGTGCTATTTTGTTTTATTATAGAAAGCTTTATATGCAGATAGGTAGATTTTCAATCAAGAATGTTAAATGTAATCTTCAAGGTATCACTGTACGATTAGGCACCGTGAGTGTGGGTGCAATAGGATTTATGCGCATTAGAAACAAGTACGGGCATACTTTTGTCAACCCCAATTTTTGCTCTGCTGATACCTGGTCATGATTTATTTTACATACTTGAAGCTCTCCTTTAGCCAGACAGCTCCCGTAAGTTTCAGTTAATTCTGTATTGTTTCCTCTTTGGGAAAACTATTTTTCCAGGTCAGTGTATTCTTGGGCGGGAACGGCAGGAAATTTGAAAAAAGTACGGTCTCCACAAACTCTAAAATATTTTAGAAAATCAATCTGGCGAAACCTGGGCTTTCACTGTTTATTTTGTTTCTCTTGAGTTTTTGAACAGGAATGAGTGTTGATTAATGATCAAAGAGATGTCCTGTAGAAATAACGTGTGTATTTTGAGCATTAAACTATATAGGAAAAAGCATTAGTACTGTGAGACCTGAAGTCATCCAATCAGATGTCACTTTACATTCATAGGTTTACTTAGATAGACAAAATTTTTGAGCGTAAAATTGTAAATATTTTCTAATCCATCAGTTTGAACATATGTTTTGGGTGCTCAAAAGAACCGTCTCATTGAGACGGTTATTTTGAGTACCCACAACATATGTTTTGATTGAGAAATAAGAAAATTAATTTTTTGGTACGCACTCTTAACTAAAGGCGTTTACATTTGCAAGTGTATTAGAAAGCTTACTTGTACACTGCTCTACTTCTTTGTCCGGGGCAATAAGGAGCATTCCGAGGACCTTCACACAAGGAGGCGTAGGTAACGTATCTCGTAACATCAGGATAGCTTTGATAACAATGTCACAATTGCCCGAGGTGAATTTCTCTATCAATTTCACTGCAACAAAATCATATTATGTCAGAATTGTCGGAGGTGATTTTCTCTATCAATTTCACTGCAACAAAATTATTTTAAGTCTGAATTAGAGCAGATTGCTTTAAATCTTTCTCTACTATTGTAATCTGATGGTTACTTTTGCAAAACAGCTTGGACCAGGTCAGACCTGACAAATGGTTCGGCCTGATCTTGATCCAAACTCTTTGGCACTCTGATGGTCTTTACTGAAAGAATTTATTGAGAAGTTAATTAAAAAAAATCGGCACATTACAAAATAGAGGACCTTACATGAGTGCTCATGTTTTATTGAATTTATTAAATGAGATGAGGAAAAGAGATAAACTGCAAGTCTTGCAGAGCATTTTATTTCTTTTTCGCAACAAGTTTAATAGATATGTCTTTAATACTATTTGCGAAATCAATTTTTTTTTTGCAAATTTACAGTATTTTGTATGTTCAAGGTTTTCTTTAGGGAGCGCAGTGGCTCTGTGGTAGAGTGCCTGACTCGAGACCAAAGGGCCGCGGGTTCGAGCCTTACCGGCGTCACTGAGTTGTGGTCCTTGAGCAAGACAAATTTATCCTAGCTTAGTACTGGTTCAACCCAGGAAGACCCGTCCCTGTTTAACTGAACGATTGTTGATGGGATGTAAAGAATCAAAATAAACAAAGGTTTTCTTGCTCTTAAAGATTTTGTTTCCATCTATATTTTCAAACAGAGCTTTGATTTTTTGCTTTATTTTCTTTGGTAAAATATGGTAAATGTACTAAAATTTTGAACACTTTTTCTTTTTGTGTTCTCAAACAAAATGTTAGTCTTTTAGGCTGGAATTCAGAAGAAGAAGTCTGATCTGGTTCTGAACTGTTTGTCTTGGCCTTTTGGCAGGGTAATAAGTGTTTGAAATTTTAGAGCATTTACCGTAAAATTGATTTTGTCTTTTCTTCCTCTAACTTATCAGGGCAGATGGATTGATTATAAAGGGTGTTAACAAAGTTTGTTCCGCTGTTCATCGTAAAATTTCCAATCATTTAAAAGGGAAATAATGCTGAAAAGTTGCATTATCGGTGAGTGTGTTATTCCTTGCCATACTCTATAGCATTTGGCATCGTGTCAGGCATTGAATGTCTTCACACAATTTCATTTACTTTGGGTACTGTCTTTTAATCATTCTAGAAAAATCTTATATTTCCCCAAAATTGCGCATTTTTGATTTTGGTTTGGTTGTTTACAGCCTTGCATTTTAATAAATGTACCAAATGCTTATATTAGATGAATACTAACTCCATTTAGAGTTTCTTAACCAATAACGAAGTATTCTTATCACTATGGCCATTGCATGACTATGTGTTTTTGCTATATACCCCAATTTTGCTCCTCGAGCCCAAAAAAATCCTAGGAATACTTGAGTTTGAATATCATTATTTCTGAGACAAAATATTTGATTAAACATCCCTTTGTTCATTTCTGATCAAGTGTGTTGACTTTAAAGAATTCCAGTGACATTTATGTCATTAGACACACTATTGCTAAAATAATAGGAATATAATTTTACTTCGGAACAAACTTTCTTAACACCCTATATAAACATCTTATAAAGAGCAAACCGAACTTACTTTCTGCTGCAACAGCCTCTACATGTTTCAGTCCACCCTCGTCGTTAAAATACGACATAAACTGGTGCAATGTCATCACAAAGTTTGGCCTAATTTTCTCCATGTCGTAGTCAGGAACATCTAATATCCGTGTTATTATATGTTTGCATACTGCAACAAATAAGAAAATATATAAATGAGAAAGCATAAAAAAAAATTCTTATAGCATAGGTAACAGGAAATAGCTCAGATGGGTCAGGCGAATGCTGCACATCAACATTAAACTGTTTTCTCACTATTGACAACATAAATTGTCTGTTCTCTCCTCTGCTTCTGTATTTGGTTTGATGGCCTATATTGCAAACAACATAGGTTAAGATAAACATTTTATTTTAGCGTAAAATTGTAAATATTTTCTAATCCATCAGTTTGAACATATGTTTTGAGTGCTCAAAAGAACCGTCTCATTGAGACGGTTCTTTTGAGTACCCACAACATATGTTTTAGTTGAGAAATAGGAAAATTAATTTTTGAGTGCACACTCTTAACAAAAGGCCTGCAAACAATATGGGCCCAGATCAGACTGCTCCCATAAAAGGAGCAGTCTGATCAGGGTTTATAGTTTTTGCTTCCATGATAAAATTAGTGATAAGGCACTGCTGTCAGAATATCTTTGCAGGAGGAGAATCTGAATTGTATTAACTTTCTATATTCTTGTCCTGGTATTCTTGTCCTAGGACAAGTTAATAAAAAAATTCAACTTTGTCCTTAAAGGAAATTCCAAAGCCTGCTACTATCTCATAGGTGAAAGTTAATAATTACCAAAATCCTGAACTTTGGATATTAATCAAATCTTAAAACTTGCAGTATGCCTACAAATATAAATCATAGAAGCTTAATTCAGAAATAATCCTGTTTGTTTGTTTGTTTGATTTGATTCTTTACGTCCCATCAACAATCTTTCAGTTAAACAGGGACAGGTCTTCCTGTGTTTAACCAGTACTAAGCTAGGATAAATGTGTCTTGCTCAAGGACCACAATGCAGTGACGCTGGTGAGGCTCGACCCCACGGCCTCTCGGTCTCCAGTCAATCACTCTACCACTGAGCCACTGCGCTCCCAGGAATAATCTTGAAAATGTTCACCCATGCTTTCTCCTTGCTCATACCGCTCTGATCACATTTGTATCACAATGATTGGTTTGACACATTCATTTATTTTAAATATACAGTGCAGTCCCTTTATAAAGCATCTTGTTATAACACAGTTTTGGATATAACATGGTCATGTGGCTCCAAATTTTTTTTTTACCTTTGAATTTACAAAGGAATTATAGGAAAATGACCATAAAATGGTAATTTTCCTATTATTTCTTTTTATCATATGATGTTGCGTCTGGGAGTGAAATAACGCCATGCAATAAAATCGATAAACCGCTAATGGTTTATAGATTTACGGGAAACGTTATGACGTCCATAACTACTTGAACGACGCGTACATAATGACAAAATTATAATGTATTTATGACAGAAATGAGATTTCAAAGTAATCTTAATGTCATATGATAAATAGAATCTATCATTCGTGCTCTTGTATTATTGAATTTATTAAACTTGTTGCGAAAAAGAGATAAAATGCTCGGCAAGCCTCGCATTTTATCTCTTTTTCCCAACTTGTTTAATAAATTCAATAAAACATGAGCACTCATGTAAGATCCACTATGTAAAATTGTCCCTTTATAACATGGTTCACTTATAACACAGTCCATTCCTATGGACCCCAAATATAGCATTATAAAGGAACTGCACTGTATTCTCTCCAATCTCACCTGTGGGAGCGCAGTGACTCAGTGGTAGAGTGCTTGACTCGAGACCGAAGGGCCGCAGGTTCGAGCCTCATCACGTCACTGCATTGTGTCTTTGAACAAGACACATTTATCCATGCTTAGTACTGGTTCAACCCAGGAAGACCCATCCTGACAAAACTGAAAGATTGTTGACTGGGACGTAAAGAATCAAATCAAACAAACAAAACAAAACTTATAACACTGTCCATTCCTATGGAACCCAAACATAGCATTATAAAGGGACTTCACTGTATTTGCATGGGTGAAAGTTAAAAAATTCTAAAATCCTGAACTTTTGAAATTCAAATTTTAAAACTTGCAGGATGTCTTCAAAAATGGATAATTTAAAGTTAAAAATGATTAATTGTGTTTAGATAATCTGAAAACTAATCAAAGAAGCTATTATAATCTCCTTAATTCAGCATTTTGAGGCTGACTTTCTATGAAAAGTCAGCCTCAAAATCTTGAATTCACCCATGTATTTGTCTCGAAGCTCACCTGTTACTGGGTCAAGCTGGTGTTTCTCTGGTAGGACTGACCCATACTTCTGTTCAAGCGCCGAGAGAAGTCTGTCTGGCTTTATATATAGCTGATGCTGGTCTGTGCATTTCACCCAGAATTCACGTAAAGATTTATCATCACATAATGTAGACATCACTGGAACAGACAAAGGTATTCCTATTACTCTATAAGACCGTGTGGCTAGACAGTGTCTAAGTATTGTTAATTTTAGGCTTAAATCATCTATAACTGTAAAACAAAATATTTATTTTGCAGCTATTGGCTGTTTAGGTAAAAACTGCCAAAATTAAAATCCGCCAATAATGTCACAAAGTGCAAGAGAAACAGTTTGGAAGAAATTTTATTCCCAAAATGCATCTTGAGTATGATAAAGGGATGTGCAATGCCAATAAGTCAAAGGCTTTATCTGTCACAAAAGAAAAGCATAATTATTTCTTTAGAAGTAAGACAATAGTATTATGTAGCCATTTAGCATACATGGTAATTAATAGACCTTTCCGAGCCACACCCAGAATGTCTCTCAAAAGTCACATGATAGTGTATAACTGACCAATGAAACAATAACTTGTGCCAAGCACTTTAGCATGTGACTAATTTGTTAAAATTTCACATGTACAATCTCCGACATGGTTTACCTTAGAGTTAGTGGATTGAACTGGTAATTTTTCATGTGTTTTGTCTAATCATCATCTTCGAAAAATTATTTTAGGAACACATTTATGATCAGAGTCAACTATTTGGATCCAGATCAGGCCCAACATTTTGTGGGGCCTGATATGGGTCCAAACTGTTGAAAAGGCTTTCAGCAGACCACTCTAGTAAACAAAGAGTCAAAGTAGGCATGGTTTTTCGGAAAAGTGAATTGACCCCCAAAATGCCATGTAAAACGAGACAATTAACTTTCTGTGTTATTAACTTGCTGCACAGTTCTACATAGAGACCTGAAGACCACAGCAAAAAGCATTAGCCAACTGTAACCTCCACGGCCGGGCTTTTACAATAAAGGTCCCAGCCCAAATTTCTTGCTTAAGTTTCTAATGATATAAGTGTATAGAACTCACCAGAATGCAGGTCGACCTCTGACCCAGATTTAGCTATTTTGACAAGATCCTCTATCAAGTCTGTTTGTTTCTGTAGTTTATCTATGGCATAGATCTCTCGGCATTTTAATGGTCCAAATGTTCCAAGGTTCTGAAAAACATACAAATGTGACGTCTAATTAGTCATGTAACATTTCATTGGATGACATGTGGCTTTATGCAGCTTTGAGATTGTTTATGGTAAACAAGCACAGAAGTGCTATAGAATAAGAATATTTGTTTGTTTTGATTCTCTACCACCCAGTCAACAACTTTTCCATCATGTCGGGATGGGTCTTCCTGGGTTGTAGCAGTACGAAGCAGAGGATTAAGTATCTTGCTCAAGGACACAACACAGTGCCTCCAGTGAGGCTCGAACCCGCAACCTCTTGATCTCAAGTATAAGAATAGGGATAACTATATCAAATATTTTCATCGTGGGAGGTATATTGTCAGATTTACTGATTGATGTGTTGTCGTAAAAAGAGTTTGAGACCATAAATCGACAATATAGCTCCACAAATGAAATTTTTTAATACAGAACTTTTCCTCCTAAACATAAGAGGGTTTGCATCAGAGCTAGAAGAATCTGGGGACTTGTCTGTATATTAACAGAATTTTAAAGTCATTGACAGAATAAAATTGCTTAATTTAATCAAAATTCACAGCCCACCATTTTCCATGTCTCATGTCTATAACTCACAAGTTTTATACAATACAGGGGACAAAAAATTCTACTCGTCCGCTCGTAATTACGACTGAAATCTAGAAAGTACGAGTAATTCTTCCCAAGCACTCGTCCTGTAGGACGAGTGCTTTGGTAAGAATTATTTGTACTTTCAAGTTTCACCCAAAAATCTGAGGGTGAAACTAGCATTTTCTGAGTATTGACTGAAATCTTTTTGTCAGTATATGGGATGCAGTTATAAATTTGACTCTGTAAATATCATTTTAACAGTGATATAAGGAACTTCATATTACTCCCTTATGTTCTTTATTGTATAAGCTTTTAAAGGACAAGTACATGTGCTTGCAGGGTAATTTAAAATTGTAGGTCACTCGTCCTACAGGACAAGTGCAATATTGAAATATTTTTGTCACCTGCAATACCCAGCCTTTAAAATACATGTTCTTCCGTGCTAGGAAAATAAAACTGTCATAAGAATGTGAATCTTTACTGGAGAAGACATCACTTATGACAAACAATAATTGTATTTGTTTGGTTTGATTCTCTACGTCCCAGTCAACAATTTTTCAGTCATGTTAGGACGGATCTTCCTGGATTGAAGCAAAAAAGTGTCTTGCTCAGGACACAACACAATGACTCCACCCGCGTTGAAGCTTGAACCAGCAAGCCTTTCGTCCCCAGTCAAACACTCTATCAACTGAGCCACTGCGCTCCGCTAAATACTAGTACAATATAAAGAGAAAAGCAAACTGCAGTTTCTGTAACCAGGCCTCAAGGTTATAAAACTTGAGTACAGTCTCGGTCAAAATAAAGCGCAATATTTGGTTGTTTGCGGACACACGTCCGCAAGCAGCCAAAACGTTGCCCTTTATTTTGAGCTTGAGATTGAACTCAAGTTTTATAACCTCAATGCCAGGCCTGCATACCTGCAGAAACCAACTTGAATCTATGAAGAAGTGATTTAACACTGCAAAGGGGGATAACTTACATCTAGCAGTCTTTCACAATAAGTCAGGTGATACATGAGGCACTGGTCCACTTGCTCGTTGCCCGTCGTCGGTGGAACTGGACTTGAACCCAGGCTGGATCCCAGCTGTGTGTCTTCGCTCAGTCGTTGGGCCAAACTCTCTATCCCAGAATCACCCGTCTTCGCCGTTGACTCGGGGCTGCATAACAGATCGTCAAATGCTGGCTCACTTTTGGGGCTGGAATTGAGGGTTTACATGGGGAAGGATAGGTTTGAATGATTACAAAGGGGTAAACATATGGCTACTAAAGGGAGGTAATTAGGAAATCATCAGTGTTCTGACATGAGGAATGCAGTCTCTGCTCATTTGTTTGATTTGATTGTTTACATCCCATAAACAATTTTTCAGTTAAACAGGGACAGGTCTTCCTGGGTTGAACCAGTACTAAGCTAGGATAAATGTATCTTGCTCAAGGACCACAACGCAGTGATGCTGGTGAGGCTCGAACCTGCGACCCTTCTGTCTCGAGTCAAGCACTCTACCACTGAGCCAATCTCTTCTCGGATAGTGAAGGAAAATATTCAGTGACCAATATCAGTGTAATAATTCTACAAACAGTTGGCCTTTTTTTTTAAACCAAAGATGATATTTTTTTCTTGTGTTCACGCCTTCAGAGAACTCAAACGAACCATCTTAATGAGATGGTTCTTTTTAGCATCCAAGACACACGTTTAAACTGATGGATAAGAAATGAATTACAGTTTTATTAATACCGGGCCGTGTAGTGCAGTCGGTAGCGTGTCTGCCTACAGATGCGTGTCTGACTGCAGATCCAGGGATAGCGAGTTCGATCCCAGCCCGGTCCCATACTTTTGTGAAGATTGATTATGAAATATTTTCTACGGTCATTCTCCTCCCTTCCACTGAATCATTCAAGAAGGGTTGTTGTCAGTTACAAGTGAAAGTATGCGCACGAAGTACTGGTTAACCGCTTGTTCAAGCTTGCCCAAGAAAAAGTGTGGTTAGGTGAACTGACTGTCCTGCCATGACCATAGCTGTTGACTTGGGACGTAAAGCAACAAAACAAACAAAAAACAATTTTATTTCTCATGCTCTTTGCCTGTCTGAACCTCTGTATTTCGCAGCAAAAAAACAAATTTTTCAACATCACTTTTTTCACACTTTTCTTTCGAGAATAACATCAGAGTGTCAAACAGATGATATCCAAACTGTTTGCAAAGATCATTAGCAGATGACAAAATCTACCGCTAGCAGACAAAGAGTTAACCCTTAAAGCGCCAACCACGACAACAATTTTGGGGAACATGCTTTTATACAGAAAAAATGAAGCATCCCCGTTTTTGTCTATTTACAGTCGGAAGTATTAAATGCATTTTGCACGCTTAAGTCATGCACAAGCATACTGATCAGACAGATCTAATCAGACATTCTTAAATGAATCTATTTTACATTCTTTGATGGTAAAAACTGTTGTGGAATCAACCAAAAACATGCTTTTTTAGCCTTTCAACTGATATAGTATCAAAATACGCATTTTGGAGTAGTTATGTTAAACCATATTATGTTAAACCATATTTATTATCTCATTAAATATGTTTTTGAATAATATATATGTATGTCCCTTCATAGTCATGACAATTATTGCTAAAATCACAGTTTGAAAATTTGACTTTTTTACATTTCATGCCTTAACAGGACTACTCCTTTATGAAATAGATACTGTTAAAACCAAGGATAGAGTTAATAAACAGCTCATGAGATTTTGATTGTAGTGACATATATGCTTCTATAAAACCTATGCATAGATCAAAAGACATAGGCATAGCTACCACTATGCAATTTCACATGTGCATAATGAAAATTGTACACATTCAAGGGAAATCACCCAATGTGATAATTTTGTTTTCCGTACAGTAAGTATCCATTCAAGGGAAATCACCCAATGTGATAACTTTGCTTTCTCCACCGAAAGTACACATTCAAGGGAAAACACCCAATGTGATAATTTTGCTTTCCATTACGTAAGTACACACCTATCAAGGGAAATCACTCAATGTGATAATTTTGTTTTCCACACAGTAAGTACACATCTATCAAGGGAAATCACCCAATGTGATAATTTTGTTTTCCACACAGTAAGTACACACCTATCAAGGGAAATCACCCAATGTGATAAGTTTGTTTTCCACACAGTAAGTACACACCTATCAAGGGAAATCACCCAATGTGATAATTTTGTTTTCCACACAGTAAGTACACATCTATCAAGGGAAATCACCCAAATGTGATAATTTTGTTTTCTACACTGTAAGGGACTGCTCTTTAAGGAAAGAATTTGCTCCCTTGGGGAGCAAATTCTTTCCTTAAAGAGAAGTCCCCGGCTTGATAGGGGAGGCAACTGTTGAGAATCACTGCTCATTTCATTAGTCTCCTTTTTATGTGCGTAACTTTTGTTTGTTTGATTTGATTCTTTAAGTCCCATCAACAATCTTTCAGTTATATAGGGACGGGTCTTCCTGGATTGAACCAGTACTAAGCTAGGATTAATGTGTCTTGCTCAAGGACACAATGCAGTGATGCTGGTGAGGCTAAAACCCACCGCCTCTCGGTATCGAGTCAAGCACTCTTCCACTGAGCCATTGCGCTCCCATGTGCGTTACTATATCAGCGCTCTGGTTACACCCTTGAAAGATTTTTCTACGGGATGAACCTTACCCTGACGGAGTCTGTGCCTCCTCTGTGCCGTCCTCTGTGTCTAAGAAATCGAAAGCTTCGAGAGCACTCTCTATGGATACACTGATACTAGAAGACCTTGAACTTCTTGGAGAATGTTTTGGAGAATGTTTCTGAAATCAAAATAAACCATGCCTAAAATGATGCACAACCTCAGTATTCGTTCTTAAAATTCTATGAACTACAAGTTTGCACCATTCAAGACTCCTGGAAAAAAAAATCTTTTTCACTTAAGAATTGAAAGCTATTTTTCTGTGTTTCACTGAGGTATGAAATGTTGCTTGAATTACATCAAAGGTTTTCATGCTAAAAATATATTTAATTTAAACGACATTTCATACGTCAGTGAAACACAGAAAAATAACTTTCAATTCTTATAATTACAACTTCTAACCTTATTCTTTCTCCAAAGTATTTTTTAAAATTGTGTTTTCCTTAAATTTACGTTTCCAGTTAATAACGTTTCACGCATTAAGACGAAGACGTGCACTATGACACGTACATAGACGTTACTACGTTCATAAAAAACAAGATGGTGGCAAGATGGCATTAGACAGCTGATTGGCCTGAATACTGTTAATGTAAGTGTCGTAAGTAACTTTATCTTTGCTTTTCCACCTGAAAATATCTGTGTAAGCGTAAAGTAAAGTGTAAGTAGTTGCCGACTGTCCATTTCTCTTCAAAGAAGCATTGCACAGTATCACAAAAGAAGTTCTGCCGTGAATGTCCCCGCCCATCATGAATACGAACTGGAGTTCATTGAAAAATGAAATACAGGTCAATATGATCAGATGACCGTTCTTGACCAATCAGATAAGCGGATCTCAATAAATGTTATGACAGTTATAATTATTTCACAATGCAGGTCAAAAAAAAGGGATACAGCTTTATAAACAGGTTCAACAATTTATCCAATACGGACAGAAAAATTCTTGAGAAATCAGATAAGCGGATCTCAATAAATGTTATGACAGTTATAATTATTTCACAATGCAGGTCAAAAAAAAGGGATACAGCTTTATAAACAGGTTCAACAATTTATCCAATACGGACAGAAAAATTCTTGAGAAATTAACTAAGCCTGTGCATGGCAAAACAAACAATTTATCTTTGTTCAAAGCAAAAAATCAGATCGGAGCTCTTGCTATGCACTGAATGGGTAGCTAAGGATACATGATTTAGGCAGGTCTGTATCTACGCTGTCCGTAGTAAAATTGTTGCATAGGGCCAGTTTAGCAAAATATTTTTGCGTAAAATTGTGATTTTTTTCTTACCCATTAGTATAAACTTGTGTTTTGGGTGCTCAAAAGAACCGCCTCATCGAGACAGTTCTTCTGTGTACCCACAACATATGTTTTCTTCGAGAAATAAGAAAAATAATTTTCTGTTACACACTCTTATCTGGGGGCCTGTGTTGGTCTGGTCAACCACATGCTCTTTAATATAATTACCCTAGAGAGTTTCTCGATCTTTCTAAGAAGGTCCTCCAATCTTTGTAACTCCGTATACTGGCCATGATAATCCTCGAGTGAACTCCGTAAACTATGTAAACTATCCTCCAGAGTTAACACAGAATGATCGTCACTGTTCGTCACAGGTTGCCGCGGTAACGACACACTCGGAAAATGTAAATGACTTAACACAGATGGAAGGGAAGCGGAAACTAATGACGTCTGTTGAGTATTTACAATAGGGACAGAATTGTCTTTAAATTCCCGGGAATCGCGCGAGTCCGACACATCGCCGGGTAAATAAGGACTAGAATGATACCCTGCGGGTAAATATGGCACATGCCCGAAAAGGGCGCCTGATTTGTCAGTTCTTGTCACATGATCACTGTGTCTATTTTGCACACGCGGGCTGTCAAACCCATGATAAGCCATGGCGCCTGAGGTTTGATGTGAGGGTGTTTGAGTTCGCAGTATAAAATTGTCGTCTGCAGTTTTTTGAAGGGATGCAGGAACAGAGAATCTTCTTTCGGAATCCATACTGTCACCCTGCAAAAAAAGTAAGCATACATTTAACTCTTTGCCTACTGGAAAATTTTGATTCTTTTCTTGTTATCTGCTAATTTTTTTCAAATTCATCTTTTTCGGAAAAAATTCTTTCAGGAATAACATTAGAGTTTCAAACAGTTTGGATCCAGATCAGGCCTGACATTTTGTCGGGCCTAATATGAGTCCAAACTGTTTGCAAAGTATTCAGCAGACGACAAGAGTAGGGAAAGTGTTACATGATAAGACTCTTTTTTCAACAAAAAATATTTTTCTCCACCAAAATCTATATTTTCTTGACCAAAAGATATACTGATGCATGTAAAGACTTGAATGCGCAATTTTAGGTAAATTGTTTATTTGTTTTGATTCTTAACGTCTCTGTCAGCAATTTTTCAGCCATGTCAGGATGAGTCTTCCTGGGTTGAACTGGTACTAAGCAGAGATAAAGTGTCTTGCTCAAGGACACAATGCAGTACCACTGGTGAGAGACTGATCAGGGTCTTCCCAGTTTGCTATATTGACAAGCATTTTGTGAATTTCCAAACCTGATAACCAACCTTTTAAATGAGGATAGAAAGAGAAAAGTGTTCCAAAAATTTTAACATTTATCATATGCATTATTATCTAGTGGCCTGATTCAGACCAAATTATACTTACATATTCGCCATTCAAGGCTATGACAGAAACAGGACGTCTCCGTGGTGTACCGTGTGCCAACGCTGCAGGCTCTATGTACGTGGCACTTTCATCCATACCATCAAGTGGACTGAAAGATAAAATGTTTAGATGAAATACTTCCATGTGATGATAATGCTGATTTAAGTGAACCATTGATCTTCAAGTTAAATCTATGTGATGATAATACCACTTGTAAATGATAGTTATCACTAAACTTTACTTACTTCCATGGGACGATAATGCAAATTTTAATCGATAAGTTGACATTAAATTTACCTACTTCTATGCCATGAAAATGGTTATTTTATTCGATAAATTGACAATAAATCTACTTACTTCTATGCCATGATATTGCTAATTTTATTCGATAAGTTGACACTAAATCTACTTACTTCTATACAATGATAATGCTGAGTTTTGAATGGACCATTGATCATCAGTTTTACTAATTTTCATATGATAATGCCAATTTAATACCTATTTAAAAGTCATCAGTTCATATTAAACTTTACTGCCTTTCATGTGATGATAATGCCAATTATAAGTCATCAGTTCATATTCAACTTTACTGCCTTTCATGTGATGATAATGCCAATTTTAAGTCATCAGTTCATATTAAACATTACTGCCTTTCATGTGATGATAATGCCAATTTTAAGTCATCAGTTCATATTAAACTTTACTGCCTTTCATGTGATGATAATGCCAATTCTAAGTCATCAGTTCATATTAAACTTTACTGCCTTTCATGTGATGATAATGCCACTTTTAAGTCATCAGTTCATATTAAACATTACTGCCTTTCATGTGATGATAATGCCAATTTTAAGTCATCAGTTCATATTAAACTTTACTGCCTTTCATGTGATGATAATGCCAATTTTAAGTCATCAGTTCATATTAAACTTTACTGCCTTTCATGTGATGATAATGCCAATTTTAAGTCATCAGTTCATATTAAACATTACTGCCTTTCATGTGATGATAATGCCAATTTTAAGTCATCAGTTCATATTAAACTTTACTGCCTTTCATGTGATGATAATGCCAATTTTAAGTCATCAGTTCATATTATACAATTATTGACTTATGTTGAGGTAGACATGGAGTGTTATTGAACAGTAATCGTCATATTGACCGACGCGGAGCGGAGGTCAATATGGTTAAGTTTACTGTTCAATAACACTCCATGTCTACCGAAACATAAGTCAACAATTGTTTTATTATATAATAAATTTATCTTATGCATTTTTTGCCATTTTAGACCATTAAAACGGTGACGTTACGAATGGATCATGCGAAATTACTTGACTTTCTGACATCACTTCCCGTGAGCCAGTCAATATTACCTCGTGCCGTGTGCTTTGCAACGTCACGTCCAGCAAGCCATGCAATATGTAGTTTTATTGACTCAAGTGGATATGAATCTGGGCCAATCAGAACATGTTTATTTATAGATTATATAATAATAAACTTTACTTACTTTCATGTGATGATAATGCCAATTTTAAGTCATCAGTTCATATTAAACTTTTACTTACTTTCATGTGATGATACTGCCGAGTTTAAGTGAACTAATGATGATCAGTTTTTGTTAATTTCCATTTGATGAGGCAAATTCTAATTGATCAGTTGACACTTAATTTACTTAATTCTATGTGATGATAATACCAATTTTAATCGACTTTACTGACTACCATGTAATGATAATGCTGAGATCGAATGCGCCATTGAACATCAGTTTTACTAGTTTCAATGTAACGATAATGCCAATTTTAAGTCATCATTTGACACTAAAACTTTACTTACTTCCATGTGATGATAATGCAGTGATCAGTTGACATTCAGTTTTACTTACTTCCATGTGATGGTAATGCTGAGTTTGAGGGAACCATTAATGTTCAGTTGTGATGATAATGCAGTGATTAGCTGACATTCAGTTTTACTTACTTCCATGTGACGATAATGTCGAGTTTGAGTGAACCATTAATGTTCAGTATGTGATGATAATGCAGTTATCAGTTGACATTTAGTTCTACTTACTTCCATGTGATGATAATGCTGAGTTTGAGTGAACCATTCACATTAATGCTGACAGTCATCAGCTGTGGGTTGGCAGAGAACAGCTCTTTTATCTCACAGCTCTTTTGTCCAAGAAGAACAGACTTGAAGGCTCTAAGTTCAACTCCCTGTAAAGTGAAAAGGATAAAGTTTACTTTACAGTTTTACTCCCCAGTCAGTAGCGAGTCCAGGGTTCATACAGGGAAGTTTTAGTAAAATTCAAGGACTTTTCAAGGACTTCTCAAGACTATTTTACAGTTTTCAAGGACTAAAAGTTAAGAGAAATTACTGATTGAAGTGTTAAAATTCTTCTTCAATAATGCTAGACTGAGATAATGGAGACATTAGTACTAGAAAATGAGTATTAAATTGTTGTGCCTTTATTTGGTGCAGCGAATGCTGCACCAAATAAAGGCACAACAATTTTAGACTGATTTAGATCTCTATCGCCAGTGTTAAGTTCTACAGAAAATAGAAGAATTCAAGAACTTTTCAAGTCCTTTGAGTGATTTTCCAGTACTTTTCAAGGCAGATTTAATTTTCAAGGACTTTTCAAGAAAGCCCTCTAAATTCAAATACTTTTTACGCCTGTGGGAACCATGGAGTCCGACTGCAAATCCAGGGGTTGCATGTTTGATCCTGGCCCAGTCCCATACTTTCGTGGAGATTGATCATGAAATAATTTCTACAGTCAGTCTCCTCCCTTCGGCTGATTCAAGAACGGAGTACTGGTTAACCGCTTAGTCAAGCTTGACCAGGAAAAAAGTCTGGCAAGGTGAAATGGCCATCTCGACATGACCATAGCTGTTGACTGGGATGTAAAACCTCAAACCAAACAAAACAGACACACAATTTTACTATATATTTTGAAACACTCATTTACAAAACAAACACACAATTTTACTATATATTTTGAAACAGTCATTTACATGAGAAAAATGAAATTTGGCGACTGCATTTATGATAAAACATGACGTAACATAAGATGACATTAAAGGTTCATCACATAGCAAGAAAAATTGTCACGTGATTTTGCAAAATCTGAAATCTACATCATAAAACTTTTTTTTAGGTTGCACACTATCGAAAATACAACCAGGCAACCACCAATTTAGCATTTTATTCCAATGAAACTTCTAAAGATAAGCTGTCAATAATATAAAATTGGCTATCTATTATTGTTATCCAGGTGCACGCCAAACTACACAAAAACTTATTCATTTCTACATGCTCATTACACTGAAACATTCAAAAGTAGTTGAGAAGTTTGTGAAAAGTTTATGGTGAAAAACACTCATTTATTGAATTGACATATGTTGTTGGTGCACATTGGAACGCCTCAATCAGGCAATTCCAATGTGTACCACAACATATGTTACTGAAATTAAGGAAACCGTTTTTGAAATCTACACTAAACAAGTGTCATGTCCATTGGCTTTGCCTCTTTTATACATCTCAAACTGCCAATCAGTATTAAAATACCTGTCGCTATATGGCAAATTGTTTATAGTTACATGACAGCTATATCAACAAATTTAATTTCATGAACTATGCTTTTGCTAAGCTGGTAGTTGCATGATTGTAATATGATGACGATGCAGCCTACTCACCTTTATGTTGATAATATCCCCAACAACTGCTTTAAACGTGAATTCTGGGATTTCCCATTTCTGGTTCCCGCTTTTCTCTACTCTTCCTTTAGTTTTCCATTTCTGGGTCCCGTGTCGTACAGTCACTTCAAACACATCACCGGGGCACAGTCTGGCAAAACCTGCCATTCCTAGCAAAATATGGAAATGAAATTAAAAATGTGTTCCTTAACTGTTTTAGATTAATGTATTAATACTTCTGTGGCTGGTAAAAACATCTAGGAGCAGACTTACTGTAGCTGTCGAGTCTACTCTTTGGGCCATTTTCCCAGCATGCAAATATAGTAAGAACACAGAAATGACAGTGCATTAGAGCAGTCTCGCAAGAGTCTTCACTGCAGGCATATACAAATAAGGCTCAGTACAAATTAAGTACCTTTAGCCTCACTAGAATGTTGCCCTTACATGTTTATTTGCATGTTGGGTAATTTTTTATGCTTTGTTGTCATCTGCTTTTTCAAAAACTAACTTTTTCAAAAAATGTTCATGAACGCTATCAGTGTGTCAAACAGTTTAGATCCAGATCAGGACCGAGGTTTTGTCAGTCTTGATCTGGTTCCAAACTGTTTGCAAAGGTTATCAGCAGATGACAAATGTTGCAGCTTAGTTACCAATCAAAGAGTTAAAGGTTGACTTTATCGCAATATCTGCTACGAGTTCCAAAATCTCATGAGCTGGCCCATATGGATGCATTGATGCTTTACGTCCAGTCAACAATTTTTCAGTCATGTTGGGACAATTTCCTGTCTTCCAGAGTTGAACGGATAAAGTGTCTTGCTCAAGGACACAACACAGTACCTCCGGTGAGTTCCGAACCAGCGACCCTTCAATCTCAAATCTAGCACTCTACCACTGAGCCACCATGATCCTCATATATGAGCAAGTATGGAGTGTTTCATCGCTACTTCACCCACCTTTTAACTTGCAGTTGAAAGTGCCCATCATGTTCTCTAGCTGAGCTTCTATTTGACACATGGTCTGAGTACATTCTTTATAACCATATTTTACGTTGCTGAGTGTATTTCTCTGGTTCCCAGGTGAGGTGGTGTAGGCTTTATGCATTGTCCTTACACCTGAAAGGTAGATAAAAATGTCAAATTGCAATCTACAATGAAAAAAATCTGCAATATAAATAAGAACCTATCATTTTAGACGGTATGTTCTAAAAATTTTAAAACTTTTCTGGCTCTGTTCTCAAATAAAATGTTGTTTTTCAGATACTTGTCAGAATAGCAAACAGGGAAGACCTTGATGAGACTGCTTCTTCAGAAGTAGTCTGATCTGGATATGTGCTGTTTGTCTAGGCTGTTTTTGCAGGTAACTAGCTTTCAAAATTTTAGAACGTTTATGTAGTTAAAAAGTAATTCTCAAGTTTATTTAAGAATATATTGTTTTCTAAAATTTTGCTGAAAAAATATGTTGATTTTTCACCACAAATTTCACCCAACATCAAGGTAACTACCATAGCAGGTGTGGTTCAACAAACTTCTATCGCTTTGACGAGAAGATTTATTTTACTCAAGAAATATTTTTTCAACACTTTAATATATGTATTTAAATACCATTCAGCCTTACGCAGACATTTAGGTAGGCATTTATCAAACCTTAAGTGTCTTGCTCAAGGACACCACACTTGCACAAGTCTGATGCATTATCTTTGCACCACATTGCTCCTTTTAGCTGATCCATGCATTTGTACAATAAGAGTCATTTTCACAAAAATTCACACTGCATCAAAATAAGGTTCAATTAATGACAACAATGTTAGTATGTAACTATGTATGGTACTTCCATGCATGTGCAACTAAATGTGCTTAAAATAGCAACAAAATCCAGGTCACTTCTATATACAAATGTATATTAGACATTGAGTTTCTAAATATATGGTAGTGCAAAATATAGGTGTGCAAACTAATCTTTTAAGATGCACACTACATGTTGTTATGATATGCAGGAAAAGCTATATTTGTAACCATCTTACATTAAACATTTGTTTTGTGTGTAGACCTTTTGTTAGAGAGCATAATTAATATTTAATATAACGTCAAACAGTGCAATTACCACATATACAGTCCATGCACGATAAGAGTAGGGTGACGAAACAGATTACAGTTAGAAGTATGAATGAAAACCCTATATTTGTCCAATCAGGTGAATAAATTACCTAAACGTGACCAACTACGTAACTCTACTCTTATCGAGCACGGACTCTACAGGTACTGTACAGTGATATGTAACATGTGGTAATAACATTATTTATGACATGATGTTATCCACTGAATAACAGTAACATCATATGATAAATATTTTTCTTTTGAACCCTTTTCCTGCAAATATTTTTTGTCCTGAAAATGTTGTCTGCTTGCTGCATATATTCAAGTGCAATTCAGACTAGATTGCATCATGGAAGCAAACAGTATGAACCCTTATCAGACTGCTCCAAAGGGAGCAGTCTGATCTGGGTCCATATTGCAATATAGGCAGTAGACTACCAAAGTACAGCAGACGACAATTTAATGGCAGGGGGGAAAAGGGTTAAAATGCTTATGCAGGGGTGTGGAAATAGTAAAATTTTCTACTTGTCCAGGGGCAAGTAAAAAGCCAAAATGTACTTGTCCATAGAAAATTTTACTTGTCCTAAAGAAATAAAATTAGCTTATACCTTTCAATGCTTAAACAAATTATTCTTTCAAAAACAGTATGAAACCAGATATATATCAACTATTGTAAACAGTGTGGATCCTGATCAGCTGGCTTCTCTTGAAAACAGTGTAGATCCAGATCAGCTGACTTCTGAAGAAGCCAGCTGATCAGGATCCACAGTTTTCAATGCAAGATGTGAGCTCGTAATAATTAATCAAAATATGAAATACAGAATTGTATTAACTTAAAACATTTGTACTTGTCCAAGGACAAGTAAATAGAAATTTTCAACTTGTCCTGAATGAAATGGGATCTGGTCGGACAAGTCGGGCATGGTATTTCCACAGCCCTGGCTTATGACATACTTCTGTATCTCTTTCAAATGTGCCAAATATTTGCATTTCAACATTTTTATTAAATCATTGTTTACACAACATATATACTAACTAAAATGCTCCTGGAAAAGTGCAGTGCATTTGTTAAGAGCATAAGCAATTTGCATTTGTTAAGAGCATAAGCAATTATTATGGTAAAACATGGAACATAAATCTCTAATCTACGTCTATAAACCCTGGTCCGTTTACATGTGGGATGGAGGAAATGCTAGCGGGATAAAGGAATTAGTGCAAATGGGTTGAACCTAAAGTTTCGAGACTTATGATCTAAACTACCAATTTCCCTATAACATAGAGGATTCCCCCTAATAAATGGCCCATAATGTTTTAACATTAATTTTGATAACTCTTTCCTTGTTAACAGTGACTTTTGTTGAATGCTGATAACAAAATTATTTTTTTGAAAAAGTCAGCTGACATAATTTTTAGCTGAAGGAATGAAGTTTTCAGGAGGGTTGATCATGTCTTTACTGGCTTTTCTGTTATAAAGCATTGCATAGGTCTATGCCTTTTAGAACATTTTGATCTATCTTATTCTCTCAGTGGTGAGATAATCCTACATATATGTTGAATGGTTTGTTTTAAAAAAAACAAACATAACATCCACATCGGCATTTAGAAGTTGCCAAGTAGCCATGATTGCTGTGATGGTGTGTTATGGTGAGAAAAATCTCCCTCTGTCTGTCTGCCTGGTATTTACATCTAAATACATGTAAATATTCTTGTGCATCTTGAGGCTAATGTGCTGGGGGTTATATAAAAAGACTGCAAGATAAGAGTTAGTTAATATAGAACTATTAGACTACAAATACATGGGAGTGTGTGGGTAAGAAGCCTGGTTTTACCCATAAAATCTGAAATTAAATAGTAAAAAAAGTATGAAAAATTATGAAAACAATTCTATGCCAAGTTAGATAAAGTAGATAGAACTGAGGCAGCTCTGGAAAAAGCACATTCTAATGCACTTGCTTATGTAACGCAACGTTTGATTGGATAGCGTCAAAATTTTGTGACAGTATATCCTGCGATATACTATCACAAATAGTTTGATGTCATAAATTACATCACATTTCGTTGGATGACGTGTTGTTTTATGCATCCTGCAATGCTCCAATTTAGATAAAAATGCAGAAATGCATTAGAATGGGGATAAGCATATTCAAAATTTTCAGTTGGGAAGGTATATCTTGGGATATATGGTCGGAAATCACGTTTTACGGCTGCTCACGCGTCACTGTAAAACTAAATTTCCGACCGTATATCCGACGATATACCTCCCCAAATGAAAATTTTGAATACAGTTATCCCCTAAGTAATTGTTTTAAAATTTTGACCACTTTCGTCCTTCTGTTCTTAAATAAAACTTTGGTTATCAGGGCTGGAATTCACAAAATGTATATCGAAGGGAAGACCCTGATCCGGGTCCTGATCACTTTTACCGTACATGAGATTTAAATAATATCTACTATCTAGCTCCCAAAAATGATTATTTTTAGCATTTCCTATCAAAATTTATGTCACTTGAATGTTTCTTTTAAGTATCCAAAGCATATGTCTCGAAAGAAAATTAAAAAAATAATTAATAAAAATATGCCCTAGTCTCTGAATACAATGTTTTTCAAATTTAATTTATTCAATTAACCATAGGAATTGAAATTATCATTTTTTTATAGTATCAATTTTGTGTCAGAATAAAGTCTCTTATTGAATGCTAATGCTACATGCTTTAAATCATCCAGGCAATATCGATAAGGAGCGAAAGAAAGCAAACATATGCAAACTTTCTAAAAAGCTTTATTTATTGTCAAAAGATGGCAAATACATATTTCATGCTTATGTAGAAACAAGCAAGTTAACCTTTTAAAAGGCATTTAATTGTTAAAAAATAAAAAGAAAAAAAACACATGCAAAACAGAGTCTTAAGAAGCATTTGAAGCCATTTCTAAGGAACACAGCTGAAACAAGTATTATTTTAAGAGCAGACAGATGTCCCCCAACGAACAAAAGCTCAAATTTGACCTATTTCATGCTGCTGTGACCTTGAAAATAGGAGCAAGGTCACCAAAACCTAATCAAGTCTTCATCATGTCCCAATGTTGTATCAATGCAAATTTGGTCCCAATTCTCTGACTAGTTATGAAAACGTCACGCTGACGCCTATCATACGTTAAGATAGGCCAAAATAGTTGATTAAAAGTGTGATTACATGCATATCTTCATTCATCAGTTGGGTGCCCAAAACAATCATCTCATTGAGACTGTTATTTTGAGTAACCACAATATAAGTTTTGGCTGAGAATATAAGAATCTATCGTGAGGGTTGGATAGAAAAATCTGTCCCGAGGATTGCCGTTTGGCAACACAAGGCTTGCCAAGTGATGGTGGTGATCCCGAGAGGGATGAATTTTTCTATCCTACCCTAACACGAATAATGGATTCTTTTTCTTGCTCATCACTGTTTTTATTAATTTATTTATCTATTTTATAAGTTGCTTCCAGAAGTCCCTGAATACACTTATATGCAATTTCACATGATGACGTTATTTGAAGTCCTGGATAAGATAGCATGGGTAAGATAAGATTTCCTATCCCCGGGTAAAATCTATGATATCCTTATCCGGTGTGCAAGAAATAGGAAGTAATCTGCACCAAAAATAATATACGCCCCCTTCCCTTTGGAGGGGGGATGTAATCATCAAGTTGAGTAAGTTTGTCCTTGAAATTAATCATGCTTTATTACAATTGTTTTCATCGATTCTAAAGTGTTTACAAGAAGAAAGAAAAAGAACAATATTGTTTAAACTACCAATTGTTAATGAATACAGACACTCAAAAGTACTCAAATAAGACACTAAGAAGCACTAGAGAAAACAAAATTAGTTCATGGTAATTGTTCTATAATTGCTATCATTTGTTACCACATATACTCTTATAAATACCTCTCTAAAACATGCCCCCCCACCCCCTACTTTTCATGATGAAAAGAAGGTTGAAAAATGTGTTGTTGTTGCTATTTTACCTCTTTGTTATATTTTTTTCAAAATGTCGAAAAATTTGTCACCATAATGTCCTCTCTGGAATACTACCAGCCACCCCTTCGTGTTTATTAGAATTAATATGGTATTAAACAAACAGTCTATGCAAACAGGCCAAACCCAGATCAGACTGCTTCAAAAGGAGTAGCATGATGAAGGTCTCTATTGTTTGCCATTGAAAAGAAGCATTTTCTAATCACATATCCCAAAATTATTCAGTAAGCAGAACAATTACGAATGAAAACTACACAAGGCTCATCAAGTATTATGCGAGACAATAGTGGGTTATGAGAGACAAGATCAGCCTGCTAATCTGGATCATCATGGTATCACAACACTAAAACAAGTAGCCCAATGGGCAACGATCGCTCACCAGGGAGCCAGCATAATGTTTGGAGACACCATAATTTACGATGCTCAAAGGCAGATAACTCTGAACTTGAAACAGTGACCATGAATTAATTCAAAAACATAAGAAATTATGCCACATCTAGTTATCTGCAAGTATTAAAAAGATCTGAATAAAACTTGCATGGGAAACCTGGTGAAAGTGTTGTTTTCAGATACTCAAGGGCAGCTTACTCTGTAGTCAGTTATGGGACTTGACCGAAACTCAAACTCATCCATACTTTTATGTATGTCCTGGTAACCTACAGGGATGACGAAAATCAAATGAAAAATGAAGGTGCTAGAGTGGTCACAACATTATATAGTTATATTTTAGATGCTTAAGGGCAGCTAACTCTGTAGCTGGTGGATGGGTGTGGCGGAAAATCAAACTCATTCAAACTTTTATGGAAGTTCTTGTTACCTCCAAATGAGGAAGATCCATTCAAAAATGAAGGTGCTAGAGTGGTCACAACAGATCTTCCATTGTAAGTATTTGCAGATACTTTATAATAATCAAGGGAAGATAACTCCACAGTCTCAGTTGGTTCTACTTTAAATTAAACTCATCCAAGCTGTTATGGTTGTCCTTGTTACCTGAAAGAATGAAGAAGATCCAATTAAAAATGAAGGCGCTAGAGTGGTCACAACATTATCAATCAATTTTTAAGATGCTCAAGGGTAGCTAACTCCATAATAGGTGATGGGATCTTGACTGAATTCAAACTCATCCAAGCTTTTATAGTTGTCCGTCTTATCTGCAAGAATGAATTTTATCTATTATAAAATGCAAGCACTAGAGTGGTCACAACAATTCTCCTATTATAAGTCTATGGATATTTTTAAGACGCTCAAGGAAAGCTAACTCCACAGTCCCAGGTCTTTGGTTGGTTGGTTTTGTTGCTTTACGTCCCAAGTCAACAGCTATGGTCATTGCGGGAGGGTCAGTTAACCTAACCACACATTTTCCTGGGCAGGCTAGAACAAGCGGTTAACCAGTAATTTGTGCACATACTTTCGCTTGTAACTGACAACAACCCTTCTTGAATGAATCAGCGGATGGGAGGAGAATGACCGTAGAAATTATTTCATGATCAATCTCCACGAAAGTATGGGACCGGGCCGGGATCGAACTCACGACCCCTGGATCTGCAGTCAGACATGCATCTGTAGCCAGACACGTTACAGACTGCGCTACGCGGCCCGGTGTAGTCCCAGGTCTGATCTGGCCAAATTTTGAACCCATTTAAGCTTTTAAACTTGACCTTGTTACCTGCAAAAATGAAAATGATCCAATCAAAAATGAAGGCGCTTGAGTGGTCACAACATTATCCATCAATTTTTAGGATGATCAAAGAGCTAACTCCATAATAGGTGATGGGATCTTGACGAAATTCAAACTCATTCAAGCTTTTATAGTTGTCCTTCTTATCTGCAAATATAAAGAAGATCCATTTAAAATTGAAAGCACTAGAGTGGTCACAACGTTTCTCCCATTATTAGTCTATGGGGATTTTTCCAGATGCTCAAGGGCAGCTAACTCAGAAGTCCATGGTCGGATCCTGCAGAATTTCAAACTTCTCCAATCTTTTATGAGTGTCCTTGTTAGATGAAAGAATAAAGAAGATCCAATCAAAAATGTAGACGCTAGAGCAGTCACAACATTATCCATCAATTTTTAAGGTGCTCAAGGGGAGCTAACTTCAAAATAGGTGATGGGATCTTGACGAAATTCAAACTCATCCAAGCTTAAATAGTTGTCCATATTGTATGCAAGAATGAAGAAGATCCATTCAAAATAGAAAGCACTAGAGTGGTCACAACATTTCTCCCATTATAAGTCTATAGGGATTTTCCAAATGCTCAATGGCAGGTAACTCATAAGTCCCTGGTCTGATCCTGCTGAATTTCAAACCCATCCGAGATTTTATGGGTTTACTTGTTGCCTGCAAGAATGAAGAAGATCCAATCAAAAATGAAGGAGCTAGAGTGGTCACAACATTATTCAATAATTTTTCTGACGCTCAAGGGCAGCAAACTCCCAAGTCAGTGATGGAATCTTGCCGAAACTCAAACACATTCTAGCTTTAATAGTTGTCCTTATTGTATGCAAAAATGAAAAAGATCCATTCAAAATTGAAAGCACTAGAGTGGTTGCAACATTTCTCCCATTATAAGTCTAAATGGATTTTTCCAAGCAAGGTAACTCATATGTCCCTGGTCGGATCCTGCTGAATTTCAAACCCATCAGATATATTATGGGTTAACTTGTTGCCTAAAAAAATGAAGACAATCAAATCAAAATTGAATGAGCTAGAGTGGTCACAACATTATTCATTAATTTTTAAGATGCTCAAGGGGAGCTAACTCCAAAATGTGTGATGGGATCTTGACGAAATTCAAACTCATCCAAGCTTTAATAGTTGTCCTTATTGTATGCAAGAATGAAGAAGATCCATTCAAAATTGAAAGAACTAGAGTGGTCACAACATTTCTCCCATTATAAGTCTATGGGGATTTTTCCAAACGCTCAAGGGCAGGTAACTTATAAGTCCCTGGTCGGATCCTGCTGAATTTCGAACCCATCAGAGATATTATGAGTTAACTTGTTGCCTGCAAGAATGAAGAAGATCCAATCAAAAATGAAGGAGCTAGAGTGGTCACATTATTCAATAATTTTTCTGACGCTCAAGGGCAGCTAACTCCGAAGTCAGTAATGGAATCTTGTGGAAATTCAAACTCATCCAAGCTTTAATAGTTGTGCTTATTGAATGCAAGAATGAGGAAGATCCATTCAAAATTGAAAGCACTAGAGTGGTCACAACATTTCTCCCATTATAAGTCTATGGCGATTTTTCCAAATGCTCAAGGGCAGGTTACTCATAAGTCCCTGGTCGGATCCTGCTGAATTTCGAACCCATCCGAGATATTATGGGTTTACTTGTTGCCTGCAAGAAAATAGAAGATCCAACCAAAAATGAAGGCGCTAGAGTGATCACAACACTACTTATTGATTTTTCAGATGCTCAAGGGCAGCTAACTCTGAAGTCAGTGATGGAATCTTGCCAAAATTCAAACTCATCCAAGCCATAATGGTAGGGCTTGTTACCTGCAAGAATGAAGAAGATTTATCAAAAAATGGCTGCACTAGAGTGGTCACAATATTTCTCCCATTATAAGTCTATGGGGATTTCTCCAGACGCTCAAGGGCAGCTAACTCATAAGCCCCTGGTTGGATATTGCTGAATTTCTAACTCATTCAAGACGTTACGGCTGTTCTCGTTACCTGCAAGAATAAAGAAGATCCAATCAAAATTGAAGGAGCTAGAGTGGTCACAAGGTTTTCCCCATTATAACCCTATGGGAGCTATCTGTTGCCATGGAAACCAGAGTTCTGATCCGATCAGGCCCAAAACCTTATGCAGCCAATCCCCCACCCCAATGATGCTCCAGATGAAATTTGATTACGATCAGCCAGCTGGTCTCAGAGATATTCATGTTTGAAAGTGTGGACGCATGGACGCACGCACGGACGCCGGCTTGAGTCCCATACTATAAGCTCACCCTGAGCCTTCGGCTCTGGTGAGCTAATGACACACCTAGGTGTGTCATTTAATAGCTCGTCACTTTCGTTTGAAACAGCTACTGAAATTTTGCTTTCAAATGGCTTCTGTATTTTCTGACAGTAGACAACAACCCACTTAAGTTAAGTGCTGAAAGATCTCAAGCTTTTTTGAAAAGCTTATACTTGGTGTCATTTCTTGTTGTTGGAAATAAAAACATTTAGCAGGCTGATTAATGTCTTAGTGTCCCACAAATGACAGCAGGACCAGTTTTCCGGACTGGGGCTCAATTAACATACCTTCTCTTAACTTCTGTTGTAATAAATAATTCTCATGAAGCTCTTCTAACTGAAAATATATAATCAACAAGGGAGTTAAATCAGTAATCATTATCAATCTGAAAATTATTCAAGTTATTTCTAATTCATAATACCAGGCACACAACTTGAATTTCTTTCTCCGTCTGTCCCTGATCATATTGTTGCCTTTTTTTCCAAATGCATATATGAGTCAGTGCATGAGATTTCCAACAATGTGGCATTTTGACATGTGTAGACTTAGATGAGCCTCTGCAGCCTCCTTTTAAGCTTAGACACTCCAAATGGTGTTCAGTCAGTAGCTTAACACTCATATAATATTCAAGCGACTAGCAAAGGCTCAGATCAGACTGCCCATATGCACAGGCTGGTCTGAGCCTTTGCTGGTCGCACATACCAGAATAATAACAGAATAACATAACTTTATTTGAGAAAACATCTCAGGCCACACGCAGGTGGCATATGAGAATAGTTATGCATTTGTAGAATACATGAAGTCAGATGACAAACCACATTGCTGGAAATCTCATGCACTGGCTCATATTTAACTTCGTCAAAAAAAATTCTGACCATTTTTTAGCGCTCTCCTGAGCATCTTTAAAAGCTCCGTATGAAAAACCACAAAATTTAGATCCAGATTTTAAGAGGGTTTGGAAGAGAAAAATCAGTCTTGTAGATGAACAATATTAGATTTTGATACATGTCACATAAAAACCTGCTTTAAATGCCAATGCAAGTAAGGTATTTAACAAATTGCCAAGGCACTAAGTGCAAACCCAGATCCGGACGTATCAAGCGGAGCTAGAGTAAATTCTGATCTGAGTCTTCATCTACATTTATATTTTGTGTATGCATGGCAGTGAAGGCTCTGGCCACTCTGCACATTTGCAAAGGCTCATGATTCTTGATTTATAGAGCCGCCTACGCTCTTTTGAGCTTGTCTACTCCCTCTGAACAGTCTTTATACTTTTTTGCGTTTATCCATTTCCCGATACATTGTATTAACAATGCCTTTTCAGTAAACCTGAGACTTCGTTGCTTGACAATGCGATTAACACAAAAATCTCAAGTGCTTGCAAATTTACATATTTGGATATCAAGAGTAGTAGTAGTAGTGCAGGTGACGTCAGTATAGGTGTAAATTACAGGTCCATTTTTCCCAAATATGGGTAGAGTTACCAAGATTCATACAGGCACATTTGTGTAAAATTAAAGGACTTTTCAAGGGATTCTTAAAGACTTTCTTACTGTTTTCAAGGACTGAAAACTATTGAAAATACATGTACTGATTGACACATTAAAATGCTACTTCTGAAATGCTAGACTGCATTTCTAAAGATGTTAGTTTTATAAAATTGTGGTGCCTTTACTTGGTGCAGCATATGCTGCACCAAATAAAGGCACTACAATTTTATACTGATTTAGATCTCCAAAGACAGTGTTGAATCCACCTGTAAAAGGTAAAATTGAAGGACTTTTCAAGGCCTTTGAGTATTTTTCCAGCACTTTTCAAGGCAAATTTAATTTTCAAGGACTTTTCAAGACATTCCTGTATATTCAAGTACTTTTCAAGCCTGTGTGAACCCTGTACTAGTAGCTGACAACAAACCTTTGATAATTGGAATTCCAGTCTCTTCAGATATCTCTCAGCTGACTTGATTTGCTGGAAAAGACAGAAAAAATAAAAATAGTTCTTATAATAATGCAAGATGAAGAATCTCATTTGTTGCAAATGAGTACTGTTTAATGCTTTTGCATGATGGGTAGTTTTTCTTGTCTGTATTTTTTTTTTCTTTCTTTCTTTTCTTTTTTTGTTGCTTTACGTCCCAAGTCAACAGCTATGGTCATGGCGGGACGGTCAGTTCACCTAACCACACTTTTTCCTGGGCAAGCTTGAACAAGCAGTTAACCAGTACTTCGTGCACATACTTTCGCTTGTAACTGACAACAACCCTTCTTGAATAATTCAGCGGAAGGGAGGAGAATGGCTGTAGAAATTATTTCATGATCAATCTCCACGAAAGTATGGGAACTGGCTTGTGACCCCTGGTTCTGCAGTCAGACTCGCATCTGTTGCCAGACACCTTACCGACTGCGCTATGCGCCCCCCGCCCCCCCTTTTTTTTTTTAAATTAACCTTTTAAAATTATTCTTTCAGGAATACCATCAGTGCATCAAGCCATTTAGATACAAATCACCCTGGATGTTTTGTAAGGCTTGATCAGGCCCCCGAGGTTAAAAAACTCTTTTCATGCTCAACTCAGCTGAGCACGAAATTTCAACTACTCATAAAAACTAAAATACCAACAAATAAAGATGTTTCTTGCTTTAAGTCTCTCAGATGTTGTATTTATCCTGCTAATAAATTGTTGGCATTTTAACATTTATGAGCAAGATAAATTCCGTGCTCCGCTGAGTTGAGCATGGAAAAGTTTCATAACCTCGGGGTCTGGATTCAAACTGTTTGTAAAAGCTATTAGCAGACGACACTAGCAGGCAAAGGGTTAGTGCAGATGCTTGATTAGTAAACATGTCCATTAGCATTTTGCATCAGCCTCTGCATTTTGCTTATCATAAGTACATACCATTTTGAGAATGGAATTTGCTTCAACACTCAACCTGCGAGTGAGAACCTTTGTCATCTGTAGATAAGAGTGCAAACAGTTTGAACTGTTTGACACTCTGAAAGTATTCCTGAATGAATTTTTTGAAAACATTAATTTGAAAAAAATCCACAGATGACAAAAATGCATGTAAAATTTCCCAGCATGCATTTTGAGTTGGTATTTTGCTTAATGGTGCTGGCAATGACCTTGAGGTTTCCATTTGTCTATGGCTTTAGATGTGCAAAAGAACTGTCTCATCAAAAATTTCTCGGTCATGTATGCAAGCATTTGATTATCTTAAAACTGAGCATAGCCCAATACAAAAAACAATATCATCTAGGCTAGAAAAAATAAACAAGTTTTTGTCAGGCGACTATTTTGAAAAACAGATGAGGCAGGCAGGTTTTTATTTTTATTTTTTATTTCCTCAAAAAACAGATGAGGCCACTTTTTTTTTTTTTTTATTGCATTGAAAACTAATGAGGCACCTTTAATTTGTTCATTTTAAGTTTGAAAGTGTTGATTTTTGATTTTGACATATGAATAGAATAAATGAGGCCACTTTTTTCATTCAGGTCTGAAAAAAGACAGATGAGGGGCATTTGAAACAGATGAGGGAGGGCCTGAGAAACTTTTTTTTTTATTTGGCCCTGGATTGAAAATTTTTCTAAATACTTGACAAAAATGTAAATTGTGAGGGTGTTCCAATGAACTAAGGCTAACCAGAAGATATGGTCAACTCATATTTTCATTTCAATCTTATCTAAAGTGATAGACTAGTAGGAGTTGAAGAACAATCTTATCCCACTAAACTATGCACCCATGCAAGGTACCCACCATTTATTGCCAATATATCAAATTTCAATTTTAAAAGATAAGTAATGTTTGTTTTGATGTCCTTCTATAAGACAAGAGATATAAGTTAAACTTTGATGTCTGTTACCAGGACATACTGTACCTAAGTAATCCAGGGTATCTAGCCCCATATTTTATTAACTCTTTGCATGCTGAGAAATTTTTTCATAATTTTTTGCCTACTGCCAATTTTTTTTTTTAAATTAACACTTTCAAAAATTTCTTTTCAGGAATACCATCATTGTGTCAAACAGTTTGGATTCAGATCAGGCCGACAAAATGTCTGGCCTGATCTGGGTCCAAACAGATTGCACAAGTTATCAGAGACAATGAGTTGCTGACAGCTTTTCAGAAGTCACAGGGTTCTAACATATAAAATACATTTTCGTGAAAAAGAAAAAAAATGATATTCATGTAAAAGCATGGAAATTGATATTCTTGAAATGCATGGGAATTGGGTGTTCATGTAAAAGCAGGAAAATAAAAGCATGGAAATTGACATTCATGTAAAAGCAAGGGAATTGATGTTCATGTAAAAGCATGAAAATTGATAATCATGTTAAGGCAAGGAAATTAATGTTCATGTAAAAGCATGGAAATTGATATTCATGTAAAAGCATGGAAATTGATATTCATGTAAAAGCATGAGAATTGGTGTTCATGTAAAAGCATGGGAATAGATATTCATGTTAAAGCATGGAAATTCTATTTCATGTTAAAGCATGGAAATTCATATTCATGTTAAAGCATGGAAATTCATATTCATGTTTATAGAAAAAAATCCTTGAAAATTGTTTATTAGTTATATATCTGCGTCTACACATTGCCTGCATATAAACTGAAAGGCTTTATAGTTCCTAAGATCTAAAGCAAAATGTTATTGTCCATTCAAATATTATTGTTGTTGGTTTGTTCAATTTGATTCTTTACATCCCAGTCAACAAACTTTCAGTCATGTCAGGGCAGGTCTCGAACCAGCAACCCTTCGATCCCCAGTCTAAGGTTCTACCTACTGAGCATATTGTTGTTGAGTATTTTTGTTTTTGTTTTTGCCTGAAAAATGTATATAAATTGTTCATACTTGATGAAAATAGTTTTTGCCATGCTCTTTTGAAGTATCTCATTGACACACCAGGTAGGTGGCAATCGAAAACGCCAATACTATCGAGGAACGTAGATCAAAAACCAATAGAAACAGTGTTTTAGATTGCCATTTGTCCCCCACTGGCAACAAATGGCAATCGAAAACATTTTTTCTATCGATTTTTTATTCACCTTTGTCGATTGTTGATAAAGTTTTCGATTGCCACCTATCCGGTGTGATTGAGATGCTTCAAGTAAGATGAATAAGTACATAAAACATATATTTTTATCGTGAAAAAAAAAGGAAAATAAGTCTGGGTACGTGTCTTAAAACTAGGCCAATATTCAGACCTCTAGATAAGAGTGCGCAATTAAATATAAATTTTCTTATTTCTCAATCAAAACATAAGTTGTAGGTATTCAATAGAACCGTCTTAATGAGCATCCAGAACAAATGTTAAAACTGATGGATAAGAAAACATTCTCAATTTCACCCTCAATTTTTTTACCTGGACATATGAATATCATAGGAAATTTTATTTGAGCGAAATTTTAATTATTTTCTTAACCATTAATTTAAACATGTGCTTTGGGTGCTCAAATGAACCGTCTCATTGAGACGCTTCTTTTGAATACCTACAACATATGTTTTGGATGAGAAATAAAGAAAATAATTTTCCAATTCGCACTCTTATCTGGAGGCCTGGAATATATTCTTATTTTCTCAGGTAATAATATAAAATCAATAAAAAACCTGCTGCTGCGAGGATTATTTCTGCTGCGTCTGCTTCAAATAAAGCTACCTTTATTTTATCATTTATGTTTTTGTGGCATTTTCTGTCACATAGCTCTGTGTATGTCAAAACTGCGAGCAGAAAAATTATCAATTATTCTCTTATTACTTATTCAGAAATACATGTTATGGGTACTCAAAAGAACTCATTGAGAGACGGTTCTTTTGAGTATCCACAACCTGTATTTTTGACAAGAAATAATATAAGCAAGAGAATTCACAATGATGTCTTCTTATAGAGAACCTGATATAAGAAAGAGTGTGGTTGGAGAGATGACATTTATTAGTAAAGATTCCATTTAACTGCAGTGTTAAGCAATCAATTTCATTGTATATCTTAAACATATGAGGCACCTCTCAACTGAATATGATGATATTCTGTTAAATCTAGAAAAGTTAAAAAAAGTCCACAACACCATTATGGTACAGGGATTTTCCTAGGCCTGATTTGGGGCCCAATAACGGCCCTTTCCAATTAAAAAATGAGCACAAACTTCCAAAAATGGTGTATATCATTCTCAATTTCTTAGTTCTACATTAAGGTGAAAATTTCATGAAAATCTGATCATAAATACCGAAGTTACAGATGCATGAAATATTACATAAAAATGTGTTTTCATTCATTTTTATGCAATTTTTCATGAGTTATTAAATTAACAAATATGTTACAGCTTTACACTGCTAATTTCTTATATGGTTTTTTAATCCATTTAAAATGGTGGTCCAGTTCTAGTTTTCCCAATTACCCAATCCAAATACTTTTTTTATCCAAATTCAACAGGCACCTGGCCCTAACTTCAGAAAGGTAGGAAATTCCCCGTGGTACAGCTGGTATGTCAATAGATAGAGCTACTTTTATTCATCTATAAAATGCCACCACTTTTAATGATTGGATTCAGCTCTAAATGTTTTCTTTTACAAACTAGTTTCGGATTTTATTCTTTCTTATTTTATTCTTTTAATCATGTTAATAGTAAATCTGACTGGAACAACATAGATCTTGTTAAGCATATAAACATGCAAGCATTGCTTTTCAAATGTAACAAACATCAACAAATAATAAAGAAAAATGTTAGTAAGTTCCTTTCACATTGTCTTTTTTTTCAATACCTGAACTTTTATTCCATATGCATGCCCCTTTCTTAAACAAAATTAACTTTTTAAAATAATTATCCTTTTTTAACATTAATATTCCAAATAATGCCACTTTTCTTAATACCCTACAATCATATTCTTTATAGACAAATGACTATTTCTTAATAATTCTTTATACACGTATCATGCATTTTTGATACCATCCCCCTTTCCTATGGTTAGTACTAGCAACCCCCATTGCATTTACTGAATAAATGAAAAGTAATATTTTCAAAGAAATATAAAAGACAACACCAATAAGAAACAGTAACAAAAGAAGAAAACTGTGCCATCCTCAAGTCCCCAAATAGTGTTAATCATTACAACATGGGTTTGGTAATGTTTGTTTGTGTTGTTGAGTTACATCCCAGTCAACAAATTTTCAATTATGTTGGGTCTTTTTTTCTTTCTTTTTTGGTTAAACCAGTACTGAGCAGAGGATATTATGGTTTATCATATGATGTCGTGTCTTGGAGTAAAATAACACCATGCATTAAAATCGATAAACCACTAGTGGTTTAAAGATTTTCGGAAAACATTATGAAATGACGCTTTTAACGTCACACATATGGCAAAACCCTAACGCTTTCACTCCAAAAATATGATTTCAAAATAAATTTAATGTCATATGATGAAAAGAATCTAACATTCATTCTCCAGTATTATTGAATTATTAAACTCGCATTTCATCTCTTTTCCTCAACTTGTTTAATAAATTCAATAAAACATGAGCACTCATGTAAGATCCTCTATGTACATTTAATTGTCTTGCTCAAGGACACAATGCAGTGCCTCTGGTAAGCATCAAACCAGGGATTCTTCAATCTCAAGTCAAACTCTCGACCACTCTGCCACTGTGCTGCTTAACATGCTTTTCCTTGTTCAGAAAAGTCAGAATTTTACTTAAAAATCATAGGAAATTAACTCTAATTAAGTGTGTGAATGGCTCAACTCGCCGCCAGGACCACAGACAGAGAAGCCACAATTTTGACATACAATAAAAGCTATGGTATCTTCAGATCAAGTAATCTTGTCTTATAAAGACCAATCTTTTTTGAAAGCTCATGCTTGTTAACAAAACATGCAACATTTTTACCTTATCCAGCTCAAGAATCTTTCCCTGTTAAAGAAAGCAGGGTTTACAGTGAATAATGTAATAAACAAGATTTAATACAAGATTTTATCAAAGGGCCATAACTCTCAAGAAAAATCATCCAGCAATAACATGCCAGCGATTAACACATCTACTCTTTTGATACAGAAGCTTTACACGAAGTTTTGGTGAAATCCGGTCAGTAGTTGCTGAGAATTTGACTGAACAAGATTTACGGTGAAGACAGATGGATGGACAGATGTATGGAAGAATGGAAAAGCGGCCATTAAATGCTGCCCCTTCCGGGAGTTAAACAATGCACTGAGGCCTAAATAAATATATTTTGTCATACCAAAAAAGAAATGTATCATTATTACTCGTTCATATGCTTCATCTTTTTCAGATTATCTGAAGCTCATATAAAAGCTGTTGTTGGGTTGTGCAGATTTTATCAAAATTCTACCTGTACATGGATATTCATAGTTATAAAAAAAAAGCGAAAAAACTAGGATTTTTTTTTATTAATATCAACTCCAATATGAAGACTACAGAAGCAGGTGTCCTTTTTAACTTTCTTAATACATGACAAAAATATCCAGTGTTAGAACCAAATTACTCAGACAGGAGAAGCATGTGCAAACAAAATAGTCACGGTTCAGGCTAGAGGAACAGTCTAAGAGCAGTCTGTTCATGTACTATTTGTTTGTTTTCTTCAAGTAAATCATTTATCGAAATTGATAAATTTCCGACCATCAAATGGAAGAATCCATTTAAGAAATACAGCACAATGAATTAAAAGATTATATTTGTTCATGTAGTGGGACACTAAATGAATTAAAAGATTATATTTGTTCATGTAGTGGGAAAGTATTATTAATCCAGTAATGATCTAACAACAAAAATAACTTTCTCAGATCATTAAACCACTATGATTTATGACTTCATACAGAAGCTATAACTCTATGTTTTAATATGAATAGGATGCTCATAAAACAGACAGCCAACATAATACGAATAGTTCTTCTTAATTCCCTAGAGTCTATCAAAGAATTATTTATCCCTTCTACAAGCACAAAAATAATACCATCTTTTAATATCCACATTTCAAACCCTATCCAGCCCAAGAGTGATTTTGTTTTGTTTGTTTGATTTGATTCTTTACGTCCCATCAACAATCTTTCAGTTACACAGGGACGGGTCTTCCTGGGTTGAACCAGTACTAAGCTAGGATCAATTTGTCTTACTCAAAGACCACAATACAGTGACGGCTGTGAGGCTCGAACCCGCGGCACTTCGGTCTCGAGTCAAGCACTCTACTATTGAGCCACTGCGTCCCCCCCTCCCCCCTCAAGAGTGATGGTACCTAATGCATATGCATAAAGTCAATACTGGTATTTAAACATGCATGCACAGCTAACTAATTCTATTGACGTACTATGTGTACGTCAGAATATCAATGAAGGCTCTCTGGTGAAATGGTATGTTTGCATGGGCTCCTCACATGGCCCATGCCATAGACACATTGGTGAAAGTTCAAGATTTCCAAAATCCTAAACTTTAGAAATTCAAATTTTTAAACTTGCAGGATGCCTACAAAAATGAATAATATCATGTTTAAATGTGTTTAGATAATCTGAAAATTAATCAGAGAAGTCATTTTAATCTCCATTATTCAGCATTTTTGAATTCTGGATTAATCCTGAAAACTTTCACCAATGTAGAGTACCAAAATTTGTTGACTGCTTTGGAATTTGTGCCTTGACCAATCTGATTGTCTATTCGCATCAACTTAATATAATACCATGAAGGTCAATGTTCAAGGTCATAGTATTATAATGTCAAGGTCATATCTACCTGAGCTGTTGCGGAGGTGCTGTCTGTCTCTCTGATTTTTAACTGTGTCACATCTTGTTTGGTTGCTTCTATGAATTCCCTGAAAAACACAGAATAGAAATCCACCTCACATGTTTAGATAAACAATTTTTTTCAGAGTGCAATTGTTAATTATTTCTAACCCATAATTTTTATCATATGTTTTGAGTATTTAGATGGTTCTTTTGAGTTCCCACAACATATGCTTTTTGTTGAGAAATGAGAAAATTATTTTTTGTTACTAAATACTTAACTAAATGCCCCACTAAAGGAGCTTCAAATGAATTGTGCTTCAACTACCTTATATTGTATACTCTCTATTCGTCATGTGCAAGGGTCATTTGGGCCTAAACGCGAGAAAACCTGTCTTCGGAGGTGTGCCAACAACAAAGGGGCAGACCAGCCTGTCTAATCAGCCCCTTTGTTATCCGCTTTTTGCAAAGTACCATATGTAAACTTGCTACAAGTGAAATTTCAATTTTCTAGCTAGTTCGTGTAGATGAGGAGACTGGTTTGAAAATCGCTTTGTCGGAAACCCCGAAGACCAGTTTTGTCGCGACGCGGCCCATTTTATTATTACAGAATGAATTCATTCTTTGGATGCAACTACCTATTGTCCACACATTGCAATTGGTTCTGTACAAATGTCAAATCATTTTGTGCAAAATATAAAATTGTTGTGCACATAGCAGAATTTGTTATGTGGTCAAATTAATTTGCTTTGTGAAAAATATATTTTATCCTCTAGAGTATAAGTGAATATAGTGCTTCCGCAGTACTAATTCTCCGGCCCTGGGTCGTTCACCTGAGAATAATTGTTTATATAGGTTAAGGAAAGCATAGCTACCCCCTATGTTTAATGTTTTTGTTTGTTTGTTTTGTTGCTTTACATCCCAAGTCAACAGCTATGGTCATGGCGGGACAGTCAGTTCACCTAGCCACACTTTTTTCCAAGGTAAGCTTGAACAAGCAGTTAACCAGTACTTTGTGCACATACTTTCGCTTGTAACTGACAACAATCCTTCTTGAATGAATCAGCGGAAGGGAGGAGAATGACCATAGAAATTATTTCATAATTGATCTCCAAGAAAGTATGGGACTGGGCCGGGATCCAACTCGCAACCCCTGGATCTGCAGTCAGACTTGCATCTGTTGCAAGACTTGTTACCGACTGCGCCCCCTATGTTTAGCTATGAATTTTGATAGATCAGCATTTTGGATAACTTTCCATTAATCATGTTGACAAAATAAACAGGATACAGAACCTCAACTTTTTTTTATATGAGTAAAACACAAAATGACCTTGGGGGCGGGGCAATCTTTGGCCCCCAGGGACATTATTTGAACAAAATTGGGAGAGGTTCACTAGATGATGCTACACACATAATATCAGGGCTCTAAGCCAAGAAGATTTTTTATGTTTTCCCTATATAAGCCTATGTAAAATATATGACCCCCAGGATGTGGCCACTTTTGGCATAATTTGATCAAGCTCATCTGACAAACATTTGCATGGACAATCCAATAATGGGGAATTAAACACTAAAATCTTCTAAGTAAAATAAATGTTTATCTCTAGTTATGTTACTTTTTCCACTAATCAAGATAGATAACTGGAAAGTCAAAGTCAACCCAACTGCAAGTGTTGTCTCCCTTACACCAAGACAAGAGTCCCTATATTAACATAGGAAAACATGCTACCCCCTATTTTTCAACCACTCAAAATAATTTGAACAACTGTTGTAGAGGGTCACCCAAGGACCATTAATTTTGTACCAAATTAATATGAAATCTGACCAGCAGTTTTTGACAAGAAGATTTTTAAAGTTTTTTCCTTTTCAGAATTCTTCTTTGAACTGAATGGGGACCACCAAAGGATCATTCCTGAGAAGTTTGGTGACAACCCACCCAGTGGTTTAGGAGATGTTGTTTAAAGCAAATTATTGACTTAAGATGGACGACAAACGACGGACCATGGTCGACAGATGACAGATATCATAGGACAACAATAGTTCACATTGAGTCTATGGCTCAGGTGAGCTAAAAAGAAATAATTAGACCTCTTGCCCCACTAGATGGCCGAACATGCATGCTATTACTCTTTGTATACTTAGTCTAATGGATTCTTCCTTCTGGTTTGATACAATAAACTTGGAATAGTCCATTGTACATATCTAGGGTGTCAGTTTATAATTTTCCAAATATTATTGTACTCTTTTGTCTTAAGATTGTTTTTTCCCTTTACAAACAGTGTAGAATCCGATGAAATGCAGCATGATGCTGCATTTCATTTGGGTCTTCACTGTTTGCAAAAGTACTCGTTTAGGGGTTTATGGAATACAAAGGGTTAAGAATGACTTTACGTATGTGCCATAAGAAACAAAATCTCATGAGAAATCAGGAAAAATTGAAATATTTGCTGAAAAAAAGCAATTTACCGAAGTCCTTTCTTGACACTCTGAAACATCAGCAAGGCCCTGTTAGGACGCGGAATCTTTGGCACTTTTGGCGACTTCTTATATCCAAATCCACCAGCACCTCGACTTCCTGCTGACGTCTTGACATGTGGAGGCATTGTAGTTGCCCCGCGATGGTGTCGAAATGACTCACCAAGAACCACCGCCTGGGGAGCCCCGCCAGGGGAACCGTCCCTAGGACCGTCGGACATCTCTCCACCGAAAGAATGACTGCGAGTTACGATTATGGCTGATTTGGGTCGACCTCTGTTAATGTCGTGGACTGTGTGTCCAGGTCTGTAGTCATGGCTACCATTGGGGGTCGACAAATCTTTCCTGGTCATCGAAGGTAGATCTGAAATTAGAAAGGTACAGTATGAGTAAAATTCAAGGACTTTTCAAGGACTTGTATAAGTGTCTCCAACAGCTTTCAAGGACTTAAATTAATGAAAATACTGATCTAAGTGTTAAAATTCTACTTCAGAAATGCTAGACTGAGATAATGGAGACATTAGTACTGAAAAATTAGTATAAAATTGTTGTGCCTATATTTGGTGCAGCACAAAAATTTTATACTGATTTAAGTCTCTATCAACAGTGCTAAGTACTACAGAAAATAGTAGAATTCAATGACTTTTCAAGGCTTTTGAGTGATTTTCCAATATGTTTCAAGGCTGATTTAATTTCAAGGACTTCAAGAAAGTCCTCTAAATTCAAGTACTTTTCAAGCCTGTGCGAACCCTGAAGGTGCACAGGTTAGGATTGATGTATTTCTGTCCCTGGAGATTGAATCTTTTCATCTGTGCAAACAGTGTAGACCCTGGTGAAATGTCACATTCTGCTGCATTTCATCTTGATCTTCACTGTTTGTCAATGTACCATTTACATTCTTAGAACCATAGCATATATTGAGCCACTTCTGGAAAATGGTCTGCGCGTCCAGCTATGATTCAAATCTGACCACTGTTCAGGGTGGGTAGTCACATGGTTTTTGTTTGGATACACTGTACGGAAAAATGTCGGACTTCTTTTCCACAATGATGTTTTAAGCAAAAATAAGTAGAGATTTCTCTGTGTTTTTTCATCTTTACCCAGAAAGTTATACACCATTTTCCAGCCCACTTTCCCCAATCTAACGATGCCAGGATATCCTCATAAAGCTTCTTACTTTGTCACAAAATTTTTAGTGGCGAAGATCGAGCCTGAATTATAGAAATTACCTGCAAGGACGAAAATTATTTTCTTTAATTTGTGAGAGAGTTTGTTCAGAAAGTAAGACGTTTAAAGAGGATATCATGGTAGCGTTCGATCGGGAAAAATGTGGGCTGGAAAATAGTGTAAAACTTTCTGGGTATAGATGAGAAATGATAGGGAAACCTACTTACATTAAATCAGAATATCCGTACAGTGTATTCCAACATCTGTGCAATGTATCCAAACAAAAACCATGTGACTACCCACCCTGACTGTTGCCACATGGAAAATATTGCAAACTACCAAATGCTGAGTTTCCTGTATATAATTCCACAATATCATTTTAATCCAAATATTTTAAAACCAACAATATCTAACCAGATATGAGTTTGATAGAAAATACAAAACAACCAATGTTATTTGATATTACAATCCTTTAACTTCTAAGGATGGGACAGTAAGATTTCAGTATTTATCAAGGCTTTAATTGACTCATTTCATGCAAGCATTACGTTTAAATTATTATTTTAAACAAAGTTTAAAGACTCACCAGGTAGATCATATTGTATCTTACCCACTTTCTGATGATAAAGACACGATTTTCTGATCAGTTGTAAATGACTCTACCTTAAATAGTCTAAAATTTCAAACACTTTTTCACTTCCTGTTTTCAAAGGATAGTGGGTTATCGGAGGGCTGGAATTCACAAAACACTTGTCAGAATAGCAAACAGGGAAGACCCTGATCAGACTGCTTCTTCAGAAGCAGTCTGATCTGGGTGTGCGCTGTTTGTCTATACCTTATTGGCAGGCAACCAGTGTTTGAAATTTGACCGTATCCAATCGCAAAACTACCGTTCTTACCCTAAATATTTAACTCTGTCTACTAGTATCCTCTGCTGATAATCTTTGCAAACAGATTGTACCCTAACCAGGGCAGACTCAATGTCGCGCCTGATCTGGATCCAAACTATTTGACTATCCTGAAAGAATTTTTCACAATTCAGCAGCATGCAACACATAATTACAAATCCCATATCACTACCTGATGATTATGCGGCGCCTAAAACTTTGTCACAGACTCAAACACTATAGAGCAGGACCAGACTGCTGATCTGAGTTTGCACCATTATTCTTTAGCGTTACTCCGTTATTTCACTCTTGTTTTAAAATCATTGTACCGTATGTATCTGCCAATCAAAACTGTTATTCCTCAATCCTAGCAAAATGGGATTTTTATACCGATAATTTGCAAATCTGGAGTTTTAGACAAAAAGGAGAAATACTTGAAATATTATCAGCTGATATATTCAAAAGACCATTTAAAGTCAACCTGTTTACTTTTAACTGAATCGATACACTCATTATCATAACTCAATAACAGAATTCAATAATAAAGGCATAATTTTTTCAATGCCCATACTTAAACGATGAGTCCTAAGTTCATTCAAGTTTTTCAGGTTTTTCGTCATTCTAGACTGAAAATGATTCTCGTATTTCAGGTTTATGACTAAAAGGACAGTGACTTTCCTTTTAACTTTTTGCATGCTGGGTAATTTTTCATGCTTTTGTTGTCGTCTGCTGAATTTTTTTCAAATTAACTTTTTTGAAAAAATTCTTTGAGGAACACTATCAGAGTGTCAAACAGTTAGGATCCAGATCAGGACCGACATTCTGTCGGGTTATGACTAAAAGGACAGTGACTTTCCTTTTAACTTTTTGCATGCTGGGTAATTTTTCATGTTTTTGTTGTCGTCTGCTGAATTTTTTCAAAATTAACTTTTTCAAAAAATTCTTTCAGGAACACTATCAGAGTGCCAAATGGTTTGGATCCAGATCAGGACAGACATTCTGTCGGTCCTGATCTGGATCCAAACTGCTTGCAAAGGTAGTCAGCAGACAACAAAATTTGCCGCTAGCAAGGAAAGAGTTAAAGGGAGATGACATTAAAGGGCCACAGCTAACTTCCTTAGATCTACTTGATGTTCACAAAGTCCTAAGAAGACTATGGCATTCCCTATATATTTTAAAGGGGCTCTCCCTCAAAACAAGGTACTGTGACCTAGCTAGACTACGGACTGGACATGAAAATTGTTTCTGAATCCAGCGGTGATGTGCCCTCCCTTTCAGTGTGTGTGAGTGTGTTTGTAGGGGTGTGGGCCTTTTCAGCCTCTTGAGAGCTCTAAGTCTAATCATACCTTAACCTTTGTTCTAAACATGTTGTGGTTGTCTGCTTACCATGTCTGCTACATATTTACATGTATAAATACACACCAGAACCCTTTTATCAAGGAGGCCGGCAAAGACACATGGAAGAAATAAGACTAAATATATGATGAATCCTGCATAATCAGACTGATCCTAAGGTACATACATATATTGTATGTAATGGACACAATATGCTGTGAATGGCACGGAAAACAATAACTCACACCTGATCAAATATCTTGTCATTTTCAGACTGAAGATTCCAGCTATAAATCAATGGCATCTCACACCAAAGTTACTACATCTGAACAGCCAACTCTCATTAGTTTTAGAGATGGGACCAGAGTCTTATCTACCCTGTGTATATGAATCTGAATAACCATACCTTTGTAGTAAAGTAAGTATAGGTTATTCAATGTTTTGTGTTGGTTATGGAATATATACGAGGGAGCAGAGCTCCCGAGTGTTTATTTCATAACGAACACAAAACATTGTATAACCTATTTAGCCCTGACCCAGCTGTTTCCTGTGTTGCTGACACACATGCCTCACATCGTGAAATAAACATATTATGTAGTATTTTGCTGCATTTCATTTAGGAGTATATCATTTCGTTTTTAGCCATGGACGCGTTCAGATGGGACAAGTGGATTTTATTAGCAGCGTTTTTTTTATTATTTTTGCAAAACAATCTGGGAAATATTTCACTGATCACACGTTACAGACGTATATGCTGATCAGTCTCCACTGTTTTTGCTTTCTACTCTGACAAACAAACAGTGGAGACTCTTAAGATCAGCGTATATATCCATGTGCCGTTTGATCATGGTGTCTTTATCAAAAAGCATTTGGGCGCAAGCAGTGTAATAACTGAACAGGCTTCAATGTACAGCCTGGTCAGGTTTTTTTCTGCAGTTGCAAATTTTTCCATGAAACAGCTAAAATTTGAAATTGACATCACTTTTTGTCGATATCACACTTAGTTTTCTTTTGGGGTTCTAAAAATAAAAACAATTTTGGCGAAATTGACATTTTCAGACTGCTATTTCCTCTCATCAAGTTATGGGAGGTGATCTGAAATAGTGTGAGGTATGGAAAATATACCACACTGAATATGGTCCTTCTCTTGCATCTGATTGGTTGTAAACTAAAGGAAGTAGGCGGGTCATGGGCTAAGTAATAGTTATACCATGGGTTGTCCGCCTGTACGTGGAGATAATCCACGAGCTTTAGCGAGTGGATTATCTTACGTACAGGTGGACAAACATGGTATAACTATTTTATGCCACCAACATTAGTGTAGACCTTGCACATCAAGTGATATTCCATGCTAAAGTTGGTAAAGGTGGTATAATTCTAAGCAAACCCTTTTGGCATTTTGTTTTAAGGAGAGCCTACCCTAAGATTTTAGCCCTACCATAAAAATAAAATTATCCTTATTTTTCTTAACCTTATTATCAATTTACCTGTAATTTTTAGATGTTAACTTCTCCTCTAAAAAATTCAAACTTTTCCTGTCAATCAAGTTTTAAAAAATGTTGGTTTTACTAAGGCTAAAAACGAGGCTCAAGAATAATCTCCAAGGATACGGAAAATCTGTTTTATGCAAACTGTCAGTTCTCAGAACGGGTAGGCGGCAATAAAAAACGTTAATACGATCAATAAACGTAGATAAAAAATGGCGACAGATGGCAATCGAAAACACTGTTTCTAGCGATTTTTGATTGTGTTCGTTGATTGTTAAGAGCGTTTTCAATTGCCGCCTATCCGGTGTCGTTCTGCAGTATGTATCTGAAGCCCAACTTGCGACAAATGGCAATGGAAAATACTGTCTCTAGCAATTTTTGATCCTCGTTCGTTGATTGTTAAGAGTGTTTTTGATTGCTGCCTACCTGCTGTTGTTCTGCAGTATATATCTAAAGTTAGTTTTTTCATTGATTTCTACTCAAATTCAATTATACAGGGTGTGGCTGCTTTAAGGTATTGATCTTGTATTTCCAGATGTCTTTTATCCTAATTAACCCTTTAACTGCTATCTATAATTTGCAGCAGGCATGATTTGAGTCACTAAGGTTTGATATTTCAGACAATTCAGATAAAATATAGAGGCTTAGGCTTCAAGATAGAAGTAGTTATAAAATCTATGGGTGCTGTATAGTTTTGCATGCATTTTTGTTGAATGCTGTTTTTTTTTAAACTGTTTGAATCCAGACCAAGTCTGACATTTTGTCACGCAGAATCAATGATTCAAAGACATATTTTTTGAGGCTGCTAGTGGTACCACACATTTATAGTATATATATGTTTTAGTATTATTTTTCTGGTAACATTCTCGGATCCAGAGGGGGGGGACAGGGGGTCCGGACTCCCCCCACCTCCTGAAAAATCACAAAGCTATAGGGTCTTCAGCATTACTGGCCCCAATCCCCTGAAAAATCACAAAGCTACCAAGCCAGAACATTCAATGTTGGGCCACCATAGACCCGCCATCGAAACGCCATTTTAATGCCGTTTTGCTGGCAGGCCAATGATGGCCCGCTTTTAATGGTATTTGGATCCTCTCTCCCCTCATCAACTAAAAAAAAAAGTTGTTGTCAGAGTTGGACCCCCTCTGACAACATTTTCTGGACCCACACACAAATAATTATTTTTATGAGTTTTACCCTATAGGCAGTGCATGTGAAGGATCAAGTAAAAAAAATGTAACAGTTATAGTAATTAAGACAAAAACACAGTAACTTAATTAGCAAACCTGTACATGCGCTGTATTAAAATTCCATTTTTTTTCTGCCAATTATTAAAATTCACACAACTTACTCCTTTCTCTTCTGTCACATATAATCCATAAGCAGAACATATATAATTAGCTATCATCTATTCCATGTAAACATTCGTAAACAATCGCAAACAAACAATCGCAAACACTCCCGCTTTCTTCTCTATACATTACTCATAATCCACGTTAGTCTAATTGTGAGACAGAGAAAAAACAATATTCAATAATAAAACATTGAAGCTCCTGTGTTTAACACCTGAAGCCAATAATTTGCAGCAGACCACATCTTTTTTCGAAGAGAAAAATCATTTTTTTCTCTTTTTTTTTTATGAGTAAATGCTGCTCAATATTTCATTTGATTCATCTGATAGTTGACAGATCACAATGAAATACCAACCCTTATAAACTTTTATCTTAAACACAAAGACAGAATTCACATGCAGCTTTGGTTATAGCGCTTAAACGGTTAAAAAAAGTTATAATAATTCCTTTTGAATTATATTCTATCCGTAATAACAAACACATATTGTGGGTACTCATTAGAATTGCCTCAATGAGACAATTCTAATGGTTACCCACAACACATACATGATACATAAGTAACAAAATATTTCCAGTGAAAGTTTCAGTTATCTAGAATTGCCTCCCCTTATCTGGAGTTATCTACCTTTCAAGCTGGCGTAACTTCGCACAATGAGCCATCCTTCTGTTATAGAGAATAGCAAAGAATAGTAAAATTACGAAGACGACAGAAATGTCAATATCACAAAACTTCACGATACACAGCTTGCTACAAGCGGGAGTCCAAAGAATGATCAATATTTAGTCGGTTTCTCGAAAAATCAAGACTGACATCAATATTGCTTATATATAAATTAATTGCGGAAGAAACAAAACTGGATTGATCCCAAAAATTGTTCGAATCTGAAAGAATCGATTTCCAGAGATTCCAAATATTCAAGAACTGCACCTTTAAACCATGTTCTGATACTGTTAACCCATAAAGCGCCACCTATAATTTGCAGCAGAAGACAATTTCATAATTTGCTTTTTCAAAAATATCAAATAAGGGATGATAATTCGCGAGAAGACGTTTCTCATGAAATATCTTACCTTAATTTTTTCAAAACTTAGAAATGATTTCGCAAAATTTGTCGTCTGCTGCAGTCGTGATTCACACTTTAAGGGTTAACTGGGTAATTTTTCATGCTTTTTTTGTCGTCTGCTGACTTTTTCTCAAAATTAACTTTTTGAAAAAATTCTTTCAGGAACGCTATCAGAGTGTCAAACATTTTGGATCCAGATTTGGCACACATTTTGTCGAGCCTGATCTGGGTCTGAACTGTTTGCAAAGGTTAACAGCAGAGCTAGCAAGGAAAAAGTAAAATCTTCCAAAATTACCGGTACATTGTTTTTTGTCACTGAAGGTGCTTATTGTATAGACTCTGATAGTCTCTGTAGTCAAATTTGACGTAGATAGGTTTTCTTGGTGAATGACTCAAGTATGCATGCACCCCTACATCAAAACTGTTCAGATCATAAAGTGACCCACCCCAGCTACTAGATGACCGGTCAAGAGGGTTTTAGTCAAATTTATCAATTGTGTCTCAATGACTGTGATCAGATCTTTGAACCTCTGATAACATAAGTCCAGAAATATTTAGAAATGTATCACTAAGTAAACAAAATTTTAATATGCCTAGATTTAACAGTGTTTACAAATATCTTGTAATCTTATAAATGATACATTGACCATTTGCATTCTGGGTAATTTTTCATTTTTTTTTGCCATCTGCTGACCTTTTTTCAAAATTAACTTTTTCGAAAAATTGTTTCAGGAACACTATCAGAGTGTCAAACAGTTTGGTCCCAGATCAGGACAGAAAGAACGTAGATCCTGATCTGGGTCCAAACTGTTTGCAACGACAAAAGTTGTCGCTAGCAGTGAAAGAGTCGAATATGTAACCTAAATATTTGGACAGAAACGTTGTGAGGAATGGTCAAGTAGATTTATCAGGATCTACACTGTCATACTAGCTGGTTTCCACAAAAAAACATAACATACGCGGATCCAGAAAGTTTTGTTACAGGGGGTCCAATTAATTAAAAAAATTTTTGGATAAGGGGAAAGAGGATCCCAATAGCACTAAAAGCGAGCCATCATTGGCCCGCCAGTGAAACGCAATTTAAATGGCATTTCGCTGATGGGCCGATGATGGCCTAACATTGAATGCTGGCTAATTGGCAGCTTTGTGATTTTTCAGGGATCCGGACCAGTATTGCTAAGAAACATTTTTTAAAAAATCTTTCAGGAATATATCAAGGGGTGCCACTGTGAATTAACTGCTTGAATCATTATAAAGAGAAAGAATTTTCTCCCCTTAAGAAACTCGTAAAATTAACATTTTCAAAAAAATCTTTCAGCAATATACCAAGGGATGCCACTGTGAATTAACTGCTTCAATCATTATAAAGAGAAATAGTTTTCTCCCTTTAAGAAACTCATCAACAGTTATGGGTTAACGCTCATTTTGAGACTGTTTGATGCCCCCTCCCCCCCCCCCCCCCCCAACCAACATCCCTAGGATAAGATATCAAATATTCCTCTGCTTCATATTGAAACATTTTATTCCAGGGAAATCAATAAGTATAAAGTCTGCAATCTTTAAATAACCTAATATATCAGAATGCAATCTAGTTATTATTGGCCAGACATTTTAAAATCAGACAAAAATAGCTAGTCCATAAAGAAATATACATGATAATATTGCATATAACTTCAAAATCAGGCATTTCAAGAGAATAGAAAGACACCATGACCTTTTTTTAGACTTCTGCTTGGGAAGCTCAAACTTTCGTTTTTGTACAACTGAGTCAAAAGCTTTTCAACTGGCCTCAAGGAAAGAGTGTGGAATGAAAAACTAATTTTCTTATTTCTCAACCAAAATATATGTTGTGGGTACTCAAAAGAACCGTCTCACTGAGACGGTTCTTTTGGGCACCCAAAGCAAATATTTTAACTGGTGGATAAGAAAATATTCAAAAAAATTATTGCAACTTTGTGATACAAAATACCTTTTCACCTGCTGCTACATAGTTCTGTGATTCACCGGATTCACCATTAATTCATATTCTGATCTTCTTGAATGAGATTGGCACATTGCAAGAAAGCATGAAGATTTCTGTTGAATTGAACACAGTAAAAGAAAAGGGATCACAGTAATACATCAATAAACCGATTCATGAAGTGCCGTCAGCATTCTCAAATGATCATTCGAAAATGCTGTCAGTCATCAAATGACCAAACTTCAGGAATATTGTGTATTACTTCTGGAATTCTTTCAATCATCTAGGGATCTCACTTCAGCAATACTGTCAGTCAGCAAGGGATCTCACTTCAGGAATTCTGTCAGTCATCAAGGGATCTTACTCCTGAAATACTGGCAGTCATCAAGGAGGAATCTCACTTCAGCAATACTGTCAGTCAGCAAGGGATCTCACTTGTCACCAAAGGACCTCTTCAGGAATTTTGTCAATCATCTAGGGATCTCACTTTAGGAATACTGTCAGTCATCAAGAGATCTCACTTCAGGAGTACTGACAGTATTCAAGTGATCTCACTGCAGGAATACTGTTAGTCATCAAGTGATCTCACTTCAGGAATAATGTCAGTCATGAAGAGATCTCATTTCAGGAATATTGTCTGTCATCAAGAGATCTTACTTCAGGAATACTGTCAGTCACCAAGGGATCTCACTTCAGGAATACTGTCAGTCATTAAGAAACATCATTTCACTTATACTGTCAGTCATCAAGAGATCACACTTCAGATATACTGTCAGTCACCAAGGGATCTCACTTCAGGAATACTGTCAGTCATCAAAAGATCACACTTCAGGAATACTGTCAGTCACCAAGGGATCACACTTCAGGAATACTGTCAGTCACCAAGGGATCACACTTCAGGAATACTGTCAGTCACCAAGGGATAACACTTCAGGAATACTGTCAGTCATCAAGATCTCATTTCAGGAATACTGTCAGTCATCATGAGATCTCACTTCAGGAATACTGTCAGTGACCAAGGGATCGCACTTCAGGAATACTGTCAGTCATCAAGCGATCACACTTCAGGAATATTGTCAGTCATCAAGATATCTCACTTCAGGAATACTGTCAGTCATCAAGAGATCTCACTTCAGGAATACTGTCAGTCATCAAGAGATCTCACTTCAGGAATACTGTCAGTCATCAAGAGATCTCACTTCAGGAATACTGTCAGTCATCAAGAGATCTCACTTCAGGAATACTGTCAGTCATCAAGAGATCTCACTTCATGAATACTGTCAGGCACCAAGGGATCACATTTCAGGAATACTGTCAGTCATCAAGAGACCTCATTTCATGAATACTGTCAGTCACCAAGGAATCTCACTTTAGGAATACGGTCAGTCATCAAGTGATCCCACTTCAGGAATACTGTCAGTCACCAAGGGATCTCACTTCAGGAATACTGTCAGTCACCAAGGGATCACATTTCAGGAATACTGTCAGTCACCAAGGGATCTCACTTCAGGAATACTGTCAGTCATCAAGAGACCTCATTTCATGAATTCTGTCAGTCATCAAGAGATCCCACTTCAGGAATACTGTCAGTCACCAAGGGATCTCACTTCAGGAATACTGTCAGTCATCAATATACCTCATTTCGATTATATTGTCCAAGGGATCTCACTTCAGGAATACTGTCAATCATCAAAATCCCATTTCAGGAATACTGTCAGTCATCAAGAGATCTCACTTCAGGAATACTGTCAATCATCAAGATCTCATTTCAGGAATACTGTCAGTCATCAAGAGATCTCACTTCAGGAATTCTGTCAGTCACCAAGGGATCTCACTTCAGGAATACTGTCAGTCATTAAGGGATCTCACTTCAGGAGAAACCTCATTTCACGAATATTGTCCAAGGGATCTCACTTCAGGAATACTGTCAGTCATCAAGAGACCTCATTTCATGAATACTGTCAGTCATCAAGAGATCCCACTTCAGGAATACTGTCAGTCACCAAGGAATCTCACTTCAGGAATACTGTCAGTCATCAAGATACCTCATTTCACGAATATTGTCCAAGGGATCTCACTTCAGGAATACTGTCAATCATCAAGATCTCATTTCAGGAATACTGTCAGTCATCAAGAGATCCCACTTCAGGAATACTGTCAGTCACCAAGGAATCTCACTTCAGGAATACTGTCAGTCATCAAGATACCTCATTTCACGAATATTGTCCAAGGGATCTCACTTCAGGAATACTGTCAATCATCAAGATCTCATTTCAGGAATACTGTCAGTCATCAAGAGATCTCACTTCAGGAATACTGTCAGTCACCAAGGGATCACACTTCAGGAATACTGTCAGTCACCAAGGGATCTCACTTCAGGAATACCGTCAGTCATAGAGATACCTCATTTCACGAATATTGTCCAAGGGATCTCACTTCAGGAATACTGTCAATCATCAAGATCTCATTTCAGGAATACTGTCAGTCATCAAGAGATCTCACTTCAGGAATACTGTCAGTCACCAAGGGATCTCACTTCAGGAATACTGTCAGTCACCAAGGGATCCCATTTCAGGAATACTGTCAGTCATCAAGTGATCACACTTCAGGAATACTGTCAGTCACCAAGGGATCCCATTTCAGGAATACTGTCAGTCATCAAGTGATCACACTTCAGGAATACTGTCAGTCACCAAGGGAAGTCACTTCAAGAATACTGTCAGTCACCAATGGATCACGCTCAGGAATTCTGTCAGTCATCAAGTGATCACACTTCAGGAATACTGTCAGTCACCAAGGGATCTCACTTCAGGAATGCTGTCAGTCATCAAGATCCCATTTCGGGAATACTGTCAGTCATCAAGAGATCTCACTTTAGGAAAAGGGATGTTAAGAATCAAAACAATCTTATTAGTCACCAAGGGATCTAACTTCAGGAAAAGTCAGTCATCAAGTTATCTAACTTCAGGAATACTGTCAATCATCAAGAGATCTCATTTCACGAATACTGTCAGTTATCAAGTTATCTCACTTCAGGAATACTGTCAGTCATCAAGAGATCTAATTTCACAAATACTGTTAGTCATCAAGAGATCTCACTTCAGGAATAGGGATGTAAAGAATCAAAACAAACTGACCAGTCATCAAGGGATCTCACTTCAGGAAAAGTCAGTCAAATTCAGCGATTTTACTTCAGGAATACTGTAAACAAGTGATCTCACTTCAAGAATTCTCATAGTCACCAAGGGATCTCACTTCAGGAATACTGTCAGTCATCAAGTGGTTTCATTTCAGGAATACTGTCAGATATCGAGGGATCTCACTTCAGGAAATCTGAGTCACGAAGGGATCTCACTCCAGGAATAGTCAGTCATCAAGGGAGCTCAATGCAGGAATTCTGATCTTACCTCAAGAATTATTTCAATCATCAAGGAATCTTGTTGCAGAAATTCTGTCAGTCATCAAGGAGAAACCTTACTTTAGGAATTCTGTCAGTCATCAAGAGATCTCACTTCCGGAATTCTTTCAATCATCTAGGGATCTCACTTTAGGAATACTGTCAATCACCAAGGGATCTCACTGCAGGAATTATGTCAGACACCAAGTGATCTCACTTCAGTAATACTGTCAGTCACCAAGGGATCTCACTTTAGGAATACTGTCAGTCACCAAAGGATCTCACTTCAGGAATTTTATCAGACACCAAGGGATCTCACTGCAGGAATATTGTCAGTCATTAAGGGATCACACTTCAAAAGTACTGTCAGTCATCAAGCAGCAACACTAAAGGACAACTATCTCTCACAAGTGGAATCATATTTCATGAATAATTGTCAGACAACGGGATCACACTTCAAAACAATTTTACTTCACAAGTGGGATCTAACTTCAAGAATTCTGTCAGTCATCATTGGAAATGACTTCAGAATGACATTCTGTCACAAGTGAGATCACAAATCATGTATACTCTCAGTCATAAAGGGGCCATACAACAGGGAACCAAGGGAGCACAGTGGCTCAGTGGTAGAGTGCATGACTCGAGACCGAGCGGTGGCGGGTTCGTGCCTCACCGGCGTCACTGCGTTGTGTCCTTGAGCAAGAACATTAATCCTAGCATAGTACTGTTTCAGCCCAGTATGACCTGTCCCTTTATAACTGAAAGATTGTTGATGGGACATAAAGAATCAAATCAAACAAACAAACAGGGAACCTTTCTGTTACAATTAGACAATGACAAATAGAATCACACATTAGGATTACTGTCAGTCATAAGGGACCACACTTCAGGGAAACTTTCCTTCATGCAACTGTCCCAAGAGCTAACCTTTTGTCATAAATCAAAATGCCATCATAAATAGGGGTCACACCAGTCCTCTGGCCTACCAATTTGTTCATTTTTTTAACATTTAAAATTCCTTGTGTCTTGAATTAAAGTCCTATTTCCCAGACATTGACTCTCTGTCCAACAGCCCCTGATTAATTCCATTCTAGGCAAAAGTAGAAAGATCAGGACAGATACATATGTAAGAATCTGCAGACAGAAGATTGGATGAGCTATCTCGTGTGTCATCAAAGCCAATACCAGAGTACCATATATATCTCAATAAATCACCCATGTGTTAAAACCCAGATCGGACCGCTCCAGAAGGAACAGTCTGGTGAAGGTTTACACTATTTGCTCTTCCATCATCAGGGTGTAAAATAGATTTGTTCCAAATTTAGGATATTAAGTGTAAGTTACTGTATGGTTTGTGCCTCTGTATGGCAAGATAATCATGGATTATCTTCCTGTACATATGCACAAACCATACAATAACCATGATTATCTTCACATACAGATGCACAACCCATACAATAACTTGGATTATCTTCCCATACAGATGCACAAACCATACGATAACATGGATTATCTTCCCGAACAGATGCACAAACCATATAGTAACATGGATAATCTTCCTGTACAGATGCACAAACCATATAATAACATGGATTATCTTCCCATACAGATGCACAAACCATATAATAACTTGATTATTTACCGTACAGATGCACAAACCATACAGTAACTTTCTTTAATATTGCACCAGCATGCATTTGCACTTTTTGCATTGTGAGATATTTGATGTAAAACATTGGAATATGAATAAAAGGTGCAATGGGCTAGCTGAATATTTGTTTATTCACGAGTATTTGTACAATAAAATACTTGTATCATGACCAATAAAACATTAGCTGAATATTTGTATATGCACGAGTATTTGTACAATAAAATACTTGTATCATGACCAATAAAACAATCACCTTTTAATTTATTCATCAGATATTCAAGTCAATGATTAGCTCCGCCTTTGACAGTCTTGTTGAAATTAATGAACGGCATAGATCAGAGGAAAGGCGGCAAAGTCAAGATACAAGTAGTTAAAGCGTCTGAATATTTAGGTTAAATACGATATTCCAAAGTAAAATCTGAAAGTTTTATTGACCAATACTAATAGTCTATTCTCTTAAAGTATCCAATAAACTTTTAAGCATCTGGGAATAGGAAACAAAATAAATATCGAATAATATACCATGGATAAGATATAAAACCCCATACGAACCAGGTCACAATAAAACCAGCCACCGAGGTAAAAATAATTTTTTTCATGCTCAACTCAACTGAGCATGAAATTTCAACTGATCATAAAAACTAAAATGCCTGAGAGAAAAAAATTTTGCTTTCAAGCTCTCAGTTGATGTATTTATCATGCTCATAAATGTTAAAATGCCAACAGTCGTTGGCATTTTAACATTTATGACTCAACTCAACTCAGCATGGAATTTCAACTGCTCATAAAAACTAAAATGCTGAAAAAAAGAAGACTAATTTTTGCTTTCAAGTTCTCAGTTGATGTATTTATCATGCTCATAAATGTTAAATGCCAACAATTGTTGGCATTTTAACATTTATGAGCATGATACATGACATGCTCAGTTGAGATGAGCATGAAAAAATTTCATAACCTCAAGGCCATAATTTGAAGATACAAAGTTTGCTTGACAACCGTTGTCTCTGGGACTGTATACTTACATGTGAATGAGTTAGCATAAGGAATCCGGTTACTTCTATAAATATGGAGAGGTTTCCCATGGATCCCAGGTAGATACAGAAACCTTGGTGATGGGTGTGTAGTCCGCATTCTGATCTGTCTTGTTTAAGTCCTTATTAACACTTTTTTAAAATGTGATATGCAGTGCTTAGTCTTTCTGTTTAAATAATTGATCAGTGTCTATAATATCTATAAGTTCAGAGTACATTTCTTCTTGTATTTCAGTATTCAATGTCTAATATATCTTTAGTATATTAGAACTCTCAGTGCTTTGATTAAATGTGATATGTAGAGCTTAGTCTTTCTGTTTAAATAATTGATCAGTGTCTATAATATCTATAAGTTCAGAGTCCATTTCTTCTTGTATTTCAGTATTCAATGTCTATTATATCTTTAGTATATTTTTTCTTCCTTTTTCAATCAACTGTCGATAAGTAATCAAAATAGCACATGGTAAAAATGTTTTTGATCTATTATTTTATACACAAAAAGTATATAATTACATGAATTTACGTGAAAAAAATTACTAGTTCCAAAGATTACATGGCTTTTTCATGAAAAAGTAACTAGTTATAAAGATTACAACAATTGTTAAAGTCACTAGTTCCAAAGAATACATAATTATCCATGGAAGAATCACTAGTTCAAAAGGTAACATATACGAGGGTTGTCCCAGAAAGTTGTAGACTTTTCAAATAGTAAGAAAAGTTGACGCGTGAGCATGTTTATATTTTGTAGAAATATTGACCTATCTATTTTCAACATTTTGAGCGTATTAATGACAACCAAAATCAAAAGGAATCATTTTTATGGTCATTCTATCTCGGTAAGGTACGCATCACCGGCGCACGCAAAAAGTGGAAGAAATAAAATAGTATATTTCATTTTTGATAAGTGGTTATATTGAAACTCAAAATGATACCTGTTAATCATTCATATTGGAGGAAACATTATTGAATTGCGCGTATTGTCACAAAATTTCAAAGCGATTGCATAATTAACGAACTGACGGCATATGATCAAAACAAGGGATGAGCTCGAATGGTGAAATAATGGCGACGTCTTACGTAAGGGCAGAGCAGCGGACAGTAATACAGTTTTGTTTGGACTCCGGAATGACACCACTCGATACTTTAAACTAAGTAAAACAAGATGAATATCCCCTGAATGTATCACAGGCATTAGTATACAAATTATTTTCGAGATTTCGCGAGGGGAAACATACAGACAAGCGTGTGGGAAGACCGCTACTTAGAAATACTGGTGAAGGTACAGAAGTGGAATCAGTAGTCAGCAAAGACAGAAGACAAAGGTGCGCTACCTAGCTGAAAGGACATGTTGAGGGAACCTTACGGTGCATATTATATTAAAATCAGACTTGAAAATGGCACAGACATCTGCAAGATGCATTCCACGTTTATTATTGGAAGAAGATTACGCACACAACCATGCTAGTTATAATTGTAAACTTTCCGACGTCCTTAGTATTTCAAATGTCGTGCGCCGGTGTGCCAGGCCTATAGCTGGTAAAATGAGTGCACGGACTTCATTATCAGATATATTACCTTCAAATTTTGCATGATATTGCAGGAATAATGGAAGAGTTCACAAGTAAAATTTAATTGGAATACACTGTATAGTTTTCTTGTAACATAAAAAGTCTATGACTTTCTGGGACAACCCTCGTATGTCCATAAATTTAAGTAAACAGTTCCAAATAAAAACTATTTTCAATGAAAAAGTCACTAGTAGCAGAGATAACATATTTGTCCATGAAAAAGTAACAAGCTCCAAATAAACATTATTTCCCATGAAAAGGTCTATTAGTTCCAAAGATAACATATTTGACTATAAAAAAGTAACATGTTCCAAATAAAACATTATTTTCCATGAAAGAGTCGCTAGTTCCAAAGAAAATATATCTGTCCAATAGAAACATATTCCAAATAAAACATTAGTCACTAGTTCAAAAAAATATTACACATTTTTCCAAAATAACAAGTTCTAAATAAAATATTATTTTCCATAAGTCACTTGTTCCAAAGAAAACAGATTTGTCTAAAAACCCCACATTCCAAACAAAACAATATTTTCCATGAATAAGGCACTAGTTCCAACAATAACATTTGTCCATGAAAAAGTCACCAGTTCCAAAGATTACAAAATTTCCATGAAAAATTGACTAGTTCCAAAGATTACTTTTTTCGTGAAAAAGTCACTAATTCAAAAGATAACATGATTATCAATATTAAGTCACTAGTTCCAATCAATGGATATGTCACTGGTTCCAAAGAAAGAGAAAAAATCACCTATTCCAAGGATTGCATAATTTTTAGTTGAAAAAAGGACCTAGCTGCAAAATAACATAATTTCCGATGGTGATATCAACACTTCATAATTTGCTTTAATCTGGAGTTCCGATTCAATTTAAGCAGCATCTTTTCTTTATTAATTAAATAAATCAAATTTAAATTTTCAAGAGGAAACTAACAAGAAATCATTGATTAGCAACTGACATCAAACCAATCTGATTAATGAACCAGTTTTCACCTTTAAATTAAATTTTCTGTTTTACAACAATTTTATATAAGCTATAATCCTGCTGTGCTAAAAAATTTACCGTAAGGACAAACAGTGTAGATACTAATCAGCCAGCTTCTTGGAAGCTGGCTGATTAGTATCAACACTGATTGCATCAGAACCTGCAAATCTAAAGGAATGCTTTAATACCTTTGGGCTGAGAAACAAAGTTGAAAATATTTGTTGGTTTTATTCAGTAGTTAATTGGTTATTAATTAACCTTGCAACCCCAGGCAATTAAATGAAAGTAAAAATTTTAAACATATCCAAAATATATCCAGATACCGGGGCTTACTTGAATATTTGACACATTTTTTTTGCAATTTTTATTGAGCAAAAATGAATCTTGTGGGTACCAATTGAGGTAACTCCATTAAGTAAACACAAGTTTTATTTTGACAATTAATCAAAAAGTTGGAAAGTTATGAAGTTTTATCTGGTGCTATGAAAAAAATCCCATTAATTTTGACAATCTTAAAATACCATCATTTTAATGTATATGATTTTAATTCTTTCTCTTAAAATGAAATGAAATCTTCAGATTATGAGATATAACATCATCTTATTGTTTCCCTACATTCCTACACCGTTTCCCCTCCATTTCATATTTGTAGACCAACAGGTACAAAAACAAGCATTCCCTAGCTTCCCTTCTCCTCCCCATCCCCACCCCACCCCCTTTAACAGCCAAACCAGACCACAGAGATAATGTACATTCCAACATTTATCCGATTCCAACATAAATCAATCAAATAAAACCACAGAGGGGTTGCACAGAACCATCAACCAAACTAGGCAATAGAGTCTAAAAGATATAATATTATAATTAACATCAAAATAGCTTTCTTTTTTATCAGAAGCCATGTTTTAAGAGGTTTAGAATTAATCCAACCCTCTGAACAATAGCATTTTTAACAACTATCTCAAGTATTTTACCAAAAACAAATCAACAAGTACTTGTGTATGGTATGATTATGGCTAAAGAAATTCAGAATTATCACACAGATTCAGATGTTCATTTGATTTCTTTAAAGAAACAACATTGGCAGCAAAGAGAAGTAAACTTATGTTTGGCAGGGGTCTGTCACAATTGCTATTTACAGAGATTTCCTATTTGTAGGGCACAAATGGTCAAAAAGTTTTTTGTTTTTTTTTATTTTGTCTGTGCTGAAGGTCAATACACTTTTTCAAAAGGTCCTTTAAAATAAACTTTGTAACTTGCATATTTTTTTTTATACATTCTAGAATTCCTCTCAGAATTGTATTATATTCAGAATAGGTCAATTCACATTCTTACAGACTGTCAGCCAGCTATTAAAACAGCATTTGGAAACCAACTACCAAAAACAAAATAGACATTGTCTTCGACATCAAGAACAGCCTGGGTAAAATTCAAGAAAGAAATAACAAAATCATAGTACACTGGGTACCTGGACACAAAGAGATAGAAGGCAATGAGTTAGCGGATAAACAGACAAAAGAAACAGCTTCAGAAATGTGCAAACCAGATATACCAGTAGAACCAAATTTGACAAAAAAGAAGCAGTAACTGAAATCAAAAAGCAAATGGTCATCAAATGGAACCGAAAATATGCTTGTTCCGAAAAGGTGAGTAACGTACAGGATATATTTTATGAAGTTGGAAAGAGAAATTACTATGGAGAAAGGGACAGACCAACATTTGCAGCTTTAAACAAACTGTTGAGTGGACATTCAATTCCCAACAGTCACCGTGCTAAGATTGACAAGAACTTTTTCAGTATGTGTGATAATTGCCCTGAACTGGAAGATGTTGACCATTTTGTATTTCATTGTGGCAAATATACAACAGAGAGGAATAGACTTGAACGGACAGTGGAAGATATATTATGTAGAGAATGGTGCAATGATGTTACTTGCATAGACTTAAAGTTACTTGGGGGATACAATGAAAAAGTTAGCAGTAATGGTCAAAATGAGCTTATTGCAGCCCTGATGGAATTCATCAGGTGCTCGCACAGATTTTAGATATTAAAGCTGATCGCACGCATACGCACAAGAGGTACATGAGTATTGCAGCAAGTGAAAGAAGTACAAGAGACAAGGGCACTAAGAGCTTATAGGCAGCGGAAGAATGCCAAAATAGACAAACAACAACAACTACATTATTACATTTGAAATTTGTGACATTCAAGGTCATTAGACATTTTTAAGGGCCTACCATAATTATGTGACATTCAAGGTCATTAGACATTTTTATTAGGGCCCACCATAATCATTTTAGGCAAGAGACGTTCATGAGCTTTAGGGCGCAAGAGATGATTTTGTTATCGCCATACTTGAGTTGATAGTGCTGCAGGTGCCAATATTTCTGCATTATGCATCATCAGGAGCCAGGAACCAATCAAAGAGAAAGTAGGAGCCAGGTAAGGCCAGAATTTTTTTATTAATTGATTTACGAACCCTCCTACTTTAAAACACTATGTTTACTCTTTAAACACAATGTTTAAGTGATCCTCCTACTTTAGTTTTCCGGAAAGAAGAAATAAAATAAAGTTTAATTTCTAAAATTATTTTTATATTTTATCGGCCGACTCTAATTATTATTTGTTTCTTTGAAAAAAAAATAACATATTTTTTGAGGTTCTGTTTGTGTATTTTTGAGGGTGACACTGTTATTAAAGTGATTGTCCTATGCAGGAAATTTATGAAATATTTAAAGATTTAATGCAGACTGTTGGTTTACTTTACAAGTTTAACTGTTTGTTCTGAGGATTTTAAAAAAAAAGCTCTGAAAAAAAAGCTCTGAAATTGAAAAAAAAAACAAAAAAAAAGCTCTGAAAATGACCAGTCAACTGGTCTTTTTCAGAGCTTTTTTATTTATTTTTTTCTTCCCCTGACCCTAGATCTGAAAAAAAAAATACCATAAATCAACTAATAAAAAAATCTGGCCTAAGACTGACTGTACTATATATTTCTGCTACTTTTCCAGAACAAACAACAGTAAACCCTTCAACAGGTGCCACTTTACCTGAGCAAACATGAAGGAATCCTAAACAAACCACACACATGCTTAAAAAATTGTTTTTTTTTTCTCTCTTCCAAATGCCTGCAATTCTAGATATTCAGAGGATTTTTTTCAAACTGGAAAGTCAGGCCTTTAGATAAGGAAAAAAAAAATTTCTTATTTCTCAACCAAAACGTATGTTCACAGTTGTGGGTACTCTATCATTGACAAAATATGCACGTTCTCATTGACAAATTAATAAACTCAAATCTGATATACTGATAAAACCCACCTATTCCTCTGGGGTTGGTTGAGGGTTTGGTTTGATTCTTTACATCCCAGTCAACAGCTATGGTCATGTCGGGATGGTCAGTTCACCTAACCACACTTTTTTTCCTGAGCAAGCTTGACTAAGCAGTTAACCAGTACTTTGTGCACATACTTTCGCAACCCTTTTTGAATCAGCAGAAGAGAAGAGGATGGCAGTAGAAATTATTTCATGATCAATGTCCAGGCCAGAATCGAAATCGCGACCCCTGGATCTGCAGTCAGACACGTATCTGCAGCCAGACACATTACCAACTGCATCTCGCGGCCCGGTAACTTAGGGGTTGGAGAGCAGAAGGAAGACATAATGACATAATAATCAAGCTTCTTAACAAATTGTATAAGGCAAGACCTACCAATAGATTGTTCAGAAAAGATCAATATCAAGCAGAAATAGTCTTTGAGTGGAAGCTAAAACAGGAAAAAACATCTTGAAAACAACAAGGTTCTGATGGAATTGGATCAGCAGAAGAAATTAAATGTAAACAAAAAGAAGAACAGAAATCAAAATTAATTGGAAAAGAAACAGAGCAAGTTTTCTCAGCTTCAGTTTTCAATCAATAAATCTGGCTTCTGGAGAAAAAAACTTTTTTTAACAGAGGTATAGCCTGACAACAAGTATGGTAGGCCATTATTCCAACCCTTGATGTTCCATAACACCTATACTGCAAGCACCACACAATACGTAGTTATACCATGGGTTGTCCGCCTGTACATGGAGATAATCCACGAGCTTTAGCGAGTGGATTATCTTACGTACAGGTGGACAAACATGGTATAACTATTTTATACCACCTACATCAGTGTAGACCTTGCACATCAAGTGATATTTCATGCTAACGTTGGTAAAGGTGGTATAAAGGCACTTCACCTACTGCAAGCCAAGCATTGCACAAGTAAGGCCAAATAAAAAAATACCTGTGTTTAGGGTAACCCGACCCTACCTAAATTTACTGGTGAAACCTAGACTTTTTTTTCAGGTGGAAAAAATATATTGCCTTTCATAATGCATAAAACTCTTTTTTTTCCAGAATTAAGCCATATTACAGAGCTACTTAGCTGTCTTGACAATTGAGATCACAATGACATGATGTTCAGACATTCCCATGATAAATCAATCAGTACCTGTCAATACAAACATAATATTCCGAAATCTAAACCATTCATCAACTCTAATGTCATTCAGTGACCACAAAAAACTAGCTGAAAAAACCAACATAGTTTATTCCCTTAATAAAGACAGTCTACCCAAATAAATACAATAAGAATAACTTCACTAAATCATGACAAATTGCAGCAACACTGTCCAATTAAAACTATTAATTTCTTAAGTTTTTTTACCACATATTTTAGGAATTAACCAATATATTCCAAAACTAAACCATTCATCAACTCCACTGTCACGTACTGAAAACGATTGACCACAAAACAACTAGCCAAAAAAATCAACATTATTTTCTTCCCCTTTAACCACATGTTTAAACCATTTATCAATTTTATTATCAATTTTGCTGTCACTCACTGACCACAAAAAACTAGCCGAAAAATCAACATTGTTTTATTCCCCCTTCACTTTAACCACATGTTTAAAGAATTAACCAATAAATCAGGTCTTACTTTCAATTTTCAATCAACATTGTTTTATTCCCCCCTCAGTTTACTAACCAAATGTTTTAGGAATTCACTAATAAATCAGATAAGAAAAATCACTTCAATTCTAGATAAAAACACTCTTCCCAAATAAATAAAATATTAAAGAACAGTCCAAGATCCAAAACTTCACTAAATCATGACAAATTGCAGCAACACTGTCCAATTTAATTGTAATTTCTAAAATCTATTCATAACATATAAATAGGGCAAACTTTTAAAATATTCAAAAAACGCTGGAATTTAATGCTGTTTTCTTCCTACTTTCTTGACCTTATGAACTGCATAATTACAGAATTCGCATTAAGATACTTTTACTTCTTTCCTTTTTTTTTCATTATGATAATATCAAAATATGACATGGCATAAGAAAATGTAACCACTCAGATGTTAGTTGGTTTGGGCTTTAACAAATTTTGCTGTCAACATTTTTTTCCGTCATATCATGAATATGCAGGCTTCTCTACAGGAACTGACAACCACCCTAATGAAATCAATGAAAGAGAAGCTTTTCCTGTTCAGTGTGTTAGAGAAATTTGGTTCTTGCACTGAAAGACTTAAAGTAGACTGGCTCCAGTCCTTACAACAATTTTTCATCAATGTGCCATATCATATAATTGTAGCCAGTCTAACTCTGATGGCTCTGTTTTAAAAGAGCCATCAGAGTTAGACTGGCTACAAGTATTGCACATTGATGAAAAATGTTTAAAGGACTGGAGCCATTCTAGATTTAAAGCTTTAATTGACAAAATTCTAGCTAGTTTCTGTAGCTAAGCAGGCCTGTTAAGAGTCTAACACAGACCAAACAATTCTGAACACGAACTTTTCTCCTGAATAAAAATCTTGTTTTCTAGGTTTGAGACCAGGTATCACTCAAGCCTGACTGCTCAGCTACAAAGACTAGCTAGAATATTGGATGTAATATGTCCCACTAATAAACAAACCCTCCAGACATTGAATAACAAAGATGCAGATCAGTCTGAGCATATGCTCAGACTGATCTGCATCTTTCTTATTCTCTTGCACACAAAAAGGCAATTGTGTAATGAAGTGGCTGCCACGATATTGTCTCAATTACACAAAATTACACTGGCTCAAAGCTATCACATTATGATACTATAATCTTCTATACAAATAAAAGAAAATCAACGCATTTACAGGTACGAGTCTATAAAAACACCGAAATTATTACTGCGATAACCATCTGACCGAAGCCCTATTAAAGTCATAATTACGGCCAAAGTAGATCAATTCTTAATGTGACTGACACCGAAATGGACATTTTGAACAAAACCTACTATTTATAGCACAACTTTAAAAAGTAAACCTGTCATCAGCTTCATAATCCATGAACTTTTCACTCCATTTAGTTTAATTTTAAAACAGAAATCTACCAAAATTATACAATCAAATTAGTTTCACTAAAACACCCCCTGTATTTGAACTATAGCCAGACTGTCCACTACGATACCATGCAGCAGTCTTGTATACCTTGGCACATGCATTTTGGCGGAAGGTAAAAATGCTTAATTATCCTGCTTTTTTTAAAAAGTGAAGGGGATATTGTTATCACCTCTGCCCGTCTGTCTGTTATGCTGTCTCCTCCTACACCATTGGAAGAAATTCAACCAAATGTGTGTGAGTTACTCACATAAATGGGGTGTGCAACAGCAAAAAATTTTTGGCCCACCCCTGGGGAGGGATCAAAAGATCAAATATCATTAAGTCTCAATAACAAAGTCAATTTCAAAGATTTTTATACCAAACGTTGTGCGTGTTCTTACAAATAAAAGATATAAAACATATCAAACAGGATTTTTGGTGAGACTTGGGGGCGGCGGGGGTGCGCAGGTGGGCATTTTTTTTTTTTCGAACATGGTCATGTGCATTTCATATTGATGGGGATGATGAGACAAACAGGATGCAAGTAAAATTATAACCCTAGGGTCAAACTGGTGACCTTGGGGTGAGGTCAAAAGGTCAAATATTAAATTTCAATTACAAAGTCAATTTCAAAGATTTTTATACCATATTTTGTGTTTGTTCTCACAAATAAAAGATATGAAACATATCAAATGGAATTTTCATTCTGTCGCCTAGTTCATGCCCCAGGGGTGGAACTTGAGCGTGGGGATTTGCGATCAACTGCGCGTTCTAGTTTCATTATTTTCCATTGCTCTTAACTTCATCAAAACTTCCCTACTCTGAAAATAAGACCCTTTTGATTGACAACCCACCCCCTCACCACCCCCACTGTCCACCCACCCAACTGCATGGTTACCTGCCCACTAGGTGGATGGAAGCTGGCTGTGTAAATAAGAAAATGATAATATCCTCATCTGTTATTTATATATCCTACAAATGCAGTTCAATTTAGCATTTTAAAGTTGGAAATATTCCATCATTCAATTTTAATCCATTTCTTAATAATTGATCATTCTACAATATTTTTTAGAAATTTTGCATGTTTTCAAATTCAGTTTTGATAGATAGACAATGAATGTAACAAGTTAATTATACATAAAAAAGTTAATGAATGTAACAAGTTAGTTATACATAAAGAAGTTAACAAAAATTAAAATCCAGAATTGCGAAAATTTCACACATGTACGTCAGAATCCGTAACAGCAACAGAGCACTTAAAACACTTGTCTTGTTCGAAAATCACAATAAATGAGTGCTCTTTGCTTCTTAATTAAACCACACCTTCTTCCGAGACTGTTCGTTAAAAAAGGTCCCTTGTATGAAGTAAAGGAATACAAGTTATCTGATCTGTCCTGTCCTTTGCGGCTGTGACATTCTATATTCCATTGGACATATATCACCGACATGCCTCATACCTATAAAGCCGGGCCGCGTAGCGCAGTCGGTAACGTGCCTGGCTACAGATGCGTGTCTGACTGCAGATCCAGGGGTCGCAAGTTCGATCCTGGTCCGGTCCCATACTTTCGTGGAGATTGATCATGAAATGATTTCTACGGTCATTCTCCTCCCTTCCGCTGATTCATTCAAGAAGGGTTGTTGTCAGTTACAAGCGAAAGTATGTGCACGAATTACTGGTTAACCGCTTGTTCAAGCCTGCCCAGGAAAAAGTGTGTTTAGGTGAACTGACCGTCCCGCAATGACCATAGCTGTTGACTTGGGATGTAAAGCAACAAAACCAACCAAAATCATACCTATAAAGGCAAGTTTTTCAACAATCATCAGGTCTAGTTCTACAGTGCAGTCCAGTGGCGGATCCAGAGGGGGTTCACGACAGAGGGGGTTCTCGTGAACCCCCTCTCTGCCCCCCCCTTTTTTGATATCCCATGAAAATGAAATAATTTGGTCTCAGTGAGACCAAATTTTTTCATTTTTCATGGGATATTTAAGAAAAATGAGATTAAATCAGCAAAGGATCCCCCCCACACACACACACCTTTATACAAATGAACCCCCTTTCCAGAAATCCTGGATCCGCCCCTGCAGTCCCCCTATAATGCTATGTTTGAGGACCATAGGAATTAACCCTGTTATAAGTGAATCATGTTATAAAGGGACAATTTTACCATGGAATTATAGAAAAAATGACCATTCATGGTCATTTTTTCTATAATTCCTTTGTAAAATTCCATGGTAAAAAAATTTGGGAACCACAACATGACCATTTTAAAACCAATCTATGTAATAACGAGGTGTGTTAAAAAGAGACTGCATGGTATTGGGGCATCTTATCTATTGCAGGCTGGCCTAGACTCTGAGGTCTAGAACTTAAACCTGTCCAAAAGGCCCTTTTCTCCAGCTCCAGCCTGCTATAATTACGTGTCCAGTTAAAGAATAGCTGGTGGCTACAAGGTGGTGTCATCTCCATACATCACAAAGATGAAAGACAACACAATGTGCAGGCCTTCAGTTAAGTGTGTGTACCAAAAAATTAATTTTCTTATTTCTCAACCAAAACATATGTTGTGGGTGCTCAAAAGAACTGTCACGGTGAGATGGTTCTTTTGAGCACACAAAACTTTTGTTAAAACTGGCGGGTAAGAAAAAAATTACAATTTTACGCTCAAGAATTGAATAATTGTTTATCTAAACCTATGAATGTAAAAGTCAGCTCCCATTATACCTCTCTATTCTCTTCAAATTATGCCCCTTGGGCAACTTTTTCAATAAAGTCCAGTCAGCTTCAAAACAGTTTATTAACTAAAAATGGTATTTGTGAAAACTCTGCCCCCAACCATATGCTTTTCCATATGGGTACCATCTTCTTTAAACAAGGGCCATAACTTACCTCAAAATCCTGAATTCAAGAATAATCCTGAAAACTTTCACCCATGTTAACGTCCATGTCACAATTTTTCAGTCAGGTTGAGGCATTTTTTGTCTTTTGATTCTATACGTCCCTGGGTCGGTGTGTTTTCCTGTTATGAACCAGTACTAAGCAGCGGATAAAGTGTCTTGCTTAAGAATACAAGACAGTGCCTCCCCTGAAACTCGAACCAGCAAGTGAATGGTAAAAAGTGTTTACTTTACAAGAAATTATTAGGGTCAGCTTAAGTTCACTCCAAATAAACCACTCAACAAACACCCCACTCCTAGGCTCCACTCCATGTATAAGTATATGATGGCTTGAAAGCATGGATATGCCTGAGGTCTGTGCTCAATTGAGTGCTTGTTAGCGCTAACATTACATTGTTGAACGATAGCGAGCGCTTGCTCAATTGGGCCCTGTAATTAGCAAATCAAATGCATCCATTGGTTGGAAAGCAAAGGGCAACACATTTCTACCTGCAGTTTAACCCTTAAAGCGCCAATCAAGACTGCAGCAGATGACAAATTATGTGACATCTTAGCTAATTTTCGAAAGAAATAAGGAATGATATTTCATGAGAATCCAGAAGATTCTCATGAAATTTCATGCCTTATTTGTTATTTTTGAAAAAGGAGCAAAATATTGAATTGTCGTCGACTGCTGCAAATTATAGGTGGTTCTTTAAGGGTTAAATTGTTTCATTCCATATATCCATCAACAAACATAGTCATTCCAAATATTGAGTCTGAAAAACTGCGTGCATAGTCCGTCACGAAAACATATTATTATAATGGTAGCCATCTTGGATTTTGGGCGAAACACCTATCAAGTTGAATCGTGCGTGCATGCAAGGGCTTGCATTCACAGAGAGAGCACTAGAGCGCTCGCATTGTTGAACTTGCCTTTGGTCACAATTTTCAATTTTACAAGAAAACTTCTCAATGCTCCTAAGGCCAAAATAAAAAATATCTGCGTTTAGGGTAACCCGACCCAACCTAAATTTACTGGCAAAACCTAGATTTATTTCGAGGTTTTCTGGAAAATATATAACTTTATGCATTTTGAAAGGCAAAAATGCATTTAATTATCATTACATTTCCAGAAAAAAATATATGTGCCTACCCTACCTAAAATTTTCAAACAGGTTACCCGAAACACACTTATTTTATTATTTGGCGGAATGAAGGTTGTTTTTTTTTGCAGACACATGTCCTACATTTAAACTTGTTTCATCAAATATTGTTTCATCCTTGAAACCAGAAGTTCCTCAGGGAAAGAAGGCTCCAACTTTCTGTGGATCAAAGACACTGGTATCATGTCAGGAGTCAGTTTTTCATCTGCTCCTCCGGTCTGCTTATTTCTTAGGTAGCCTATATTCTAACACAACACTTCCATAACCAAGCAATGTTTTTCGCAACGTTAGGTTCAGCCAAATTTTCTATTGCAAACAATATGGATATCAGACTGCTCCTAAGTCAATGTTCATAATTTGCTTCCATGAACAAATCTAGTCCGAATTAAGTGCACTTGAATATATGCAGAACACATAAAAAGCAGACATTTTCAGGAAAAAAATAAGGGCAGGAATAAAAAAAGGATAAGAGTTAAAATAGCCATCTAAGGCTAATGCATTCACAGAAAGGTTACAAATAAAATGATAATCTGTTACAAACTGACCTCCAAGTACAAAACTGAAAATCTGCTACAAACACAACTGAAAATCTGTTACAAACTGACCACCTAGTACACAACTGATATTATGTTACAAACTGACCACCGAGTACTGTACAAACCTGATAATCTGTTACAAAATGTTACAGACCACAGAGTACAACTTATACCCTGTTACAGGCTACCAAGAACACAATAATCTGTTATCAACCTGTTACAAATGAACCACCAAGTACACACCAGGTTATCTGTTACAATTGACCACCAGGTTCATAAATGATATTTTGTTACAAACTGATAATCTGTCACAAACTCATACACAACTGATATTCTGATACAAACAAACCACACTGAATAAAAAATTATGTTGCAAACTGACTAAAGAGTACACACATGATATTCTGTTACAAATTGATAATCTGTTCCGTACTGTTATAGGCCACCGCCTGCCCAGCCAATATTCTGTAACAAACCAACCACTGAAAATCTGCTACAAACTGACCACCAGGTGCACAGCTGACAATATGTTATAAACTGGCCACCAGGGACACAGCAAAAACTCTGTTACAAACTGACCACCAAGTTCACAATTGATAATCCACTAATTGGTGAAACAATTCAATTGCTATCACAACTGATAGTCTGTTACAAACTGACCATCGAGTACACAACTGATAATCTGTTATGACCTGACCACCGAGTACACAAAAGATAACATGCTACAAACTGACCACCAGGTACACAACTGATTATCTGTTACAAACTGTCCACCAAGTTCACAGCCAATAATCCTCAAACTGTTACAAACTGGCAAACAAATATCTGTTATAAACTGACAGCACAACTGATAATCTGTTACAAACTGACCACTGAGTTCATAATTAATAATGTACTCAAAATATTCTTTCCGGAAACCTATTAGAGTGTCAAACGGTTCGGATCCAGATCAGAACAGATGTTCCGTTCAAACTGTTTTCAAAGACAAAAGTCGGAGCTAGCAAGGCAGTGAGTAACCCATTTAAGCCAAATGAACTTTGCTATCGCTATCAGTAGGGTGAGTCTATTCCATATTTTAGGGGTGTTGGGTGGTATTTTTCATTTTATTGAAATTCTAATAGAACATTCTGTGAGCAAACAGTGGAGACACTGATCAGCAGCTGCATTCTGGGTCTGCGCTGTTTGCCTATGTCCCACAAAAAGGACGCTAGGCTTTTATGGGTTAAAGTGACCTTAAACTTTAATGAAACTTTTTAGTAAACTGTCTCCACAAAGTGTGATTCAGCCACCTAAAACATTTTCATATTTTACAGTATCTGTCCTACAACAAATGAATTAACTAAAAATCATGCCAATTCAGTCAAGATCTGCGCAATTGAGCCCAATTGAAAACTCCCTCAAAATTCAAACTTCATAATGCCTACCCTACAATGAAAAACAGCCTGGCGTGGATAATGGCCGGCAACAGCCAGAACTCCTTGACCTTATATAAAGCTTATGTGGATGCATATAATTGGGCGTAGTGTGCACACATAATATGCCATTGATTTGTTTGTTTGATACTTTACGTCCCAGTCAACAGTCTTTCAGCTATGTTGGGATGGATCTTTCTTGGTTGAATCAGTACTAAGCAAGGATTAATGTGTCTTGCTTAAGGACACAACACAGTGACCCTGGTGAGGCTCAAACCGGCAACCCCTCTGGATGCAATTGATGCTTGTGGCCTTGCTATATTGACACTGAAAATCATGCCCGCCTACAGAGAGGGGTACAGGTGTCCGGACCCCCCCCCCACAACCTGGAAAATCACAAAAGTATAGAGTTCCTTAGCAATAAAGGTCTTGATCTCCTGGAAAAATCACTAAGCTACAAAGCCAGCAGCCATCATCTGCCCTTCAGCGAAATGCCAGCTATTAAAATGACATTTCGCTGGTAGGACATTGATGACCAGCTTATAGTATTTGGATCCTTTCTCCCCTCATGAACTAAAAAAAAGTTAAAGAGTTGGAACTTTCTGGGTACCTGCATGGAAAATCATCATCAACATCAATCATCAATCATGCCAATTTTTGTCTGACAAAGAACTGCAGCAGCAGGATTAAGGATGACCAGGTTGTCACCTTAGTGGTGACAGCCACATGTTTATTTTAGAAATGTTCATGTTCACCACAGTAAATTGATCACCTATCTTCACTAGATCTTTGCCTGCTGGCTACTTTTGAAACCAATAGTAAGATGGTACATGAAGTTATGAACTGAAACCAGAAAAAGGTCCTGTCTTATCATTATGTGTGTGATGTGTTTGTTGATTAAAGTTCCACCCATAGCCACTGTCCTGCCAGCCAAGAGTGACAGTGACGTTGTGTTTTGTTTACAAAGATATCAGGGACTTAGAATCAATAGATCACTTGTGTATTTATCCTATCCTCAGGATAGGATTAATACACAAGTCATCTATCGATTCGCGTTAGCTTAAGTGGAGTGTACAAGTTAACGTTTTACTTAACAATTGTAAACAAAATATTACGTCACTGTCACTCTTGGTTGGCACGACAGTAAAGTTATCTGTGAAGGGAGGGCATATCTTAAACCCTGTTTACAAGAGAACATTTGCTTCGAATCAAAAGCTAATTGCTCATTTAGACTGACAAAGTTTTGAACAGTTCAACCCCTAGGATCAAATTCTATTGGAATTCAGATCAGCTTTTCGGATCGAATTAAAACTATCATCAAAATACTTGAAAACAGTACAAAAGAAGTGAATTCTAAGTAAAATTTATTTTTAGCTTAGTTAATGTTTACATCACTTCCCAAATTTTTGTCAGTTTGTGTAAAATTATGTTACTCATGGGGTAATCGCACAGAAAATTTTCTTGATGAGCCGATATAACACATATCACGCTTATTATTTACAAGTCTAAATGAAGCTAGTTTGAGATTGTTCAATTAATATTTTCAATGTCAAAATCAAGTTAGTCATTTTCTGATAGTGGTATGAATGGCTTCTGCATGCTCTCCTTGTAAACAAATAACAGGATTCCCTTCCAATTGCTCTACTACAAAGCTAGTTAAATCAAAATCTGATTCTTAGTCTATCACCAAGTACTAATTTGCTAACAGTTTTGTTACACACAAAATAAGATGTTATCAGGTTATCATAGTTGATCTATCATTAAGGTTATCACCCTGATAACACTGATACACACTGAAGGAATAGAAACAATACTACATTATTAAGTGTGCCTGTTTATGATAATCACTTGAGCCAGGTAACCAGAATCACGTATTCAGCTCGGTAATTTTTCATGCTTTTGTTTGTCGTTTGAAATTATTCTGAAAAAAAATCAGCAGAGCTGCAAGAATCAGATTGGCGACTTGTAAGAAGCATACACCATATATTACAGCGAGTGAACTACTGACTTGCAAGAGGCAACAAATGAGGCATTGTAACCAACCCACAGCACTTTAAAATTGAGAAAACAATAATACATGAATACCTGCATTTCAATGTGAGAGATAACCATCTGAAGTTGGCTGACCCAGATAATGACACAATGCCCTCGGGTCTTTTCTAGTATATGTAGGAATGAATCATTAACATATTACCTAAATATTACAACCAACAGATACCACATATCTTCAGGCTGTTTAAATTATTTTTGGAAATTTGGTGCATTGACCTAGCTAATTGTTCAGTTTAACAAGTGGTCCCTGGAAAGGCTCCCTAGATTTTGCATCTTAGGTACTGGTAGCTCCTGAAGCCAGCAATGAAGCCAGGAGCCAGCTTGGGGAACCATTTCTACTGACTAAATAATTCTTTCCTAGCAGCAACTTCGATGGGCAGGTTGATCTGTACTTTTGTTATTGGCATGATGGCATGAGTTTTCAAACCACCATGATTTAGATAAGTTAGGAATCTTTCATGCAAACCAAACATCTATGTGTCTTCATCCATGTCGGAATTAGGGTGAGATTGGTACTGTTAAACATGTTTAAGCCCTCCAGTGGAAAAAAACAACTTTAACTGACTATTCCGAGGTGGTGCTTCTTTTGTAGATCCTTTTTGTTATTTATGTTTCATGTTTGTCTTGTCTGTTCCTTGCAGCCTTGCAATCACCTGCTGGGAAAGGGCTGACCTCTTGGCTCTCTTGTGTGTTGTGTTTCCTTGTGTTTTGTCTCTCCTGGGTCAGGTGTGGAACTTGATTGTATCGAGTCCAGGACCTGATCTTTGCTTTTCTCTTTCCTTCTATTTTTTCTGAAAATCTCACTGTATGATCTAAGAGAGCCAGGCATTAGTCATTCCTGCTTCATTGAATGTGCAGCAGACTCAGACAAATATGATACTTCAATTATTGTATTAATGAAATCAATTTTTTGCAGTTTACAGCCATTTTATGCTTTAGCCATAACTCTTAACCTGCCTGAGTCGATCTTTGCTAATATTTTGGACCCAGTTCACAATAGCATAGCCAGAACGCTGAAAAAATTACGCACATCAAAGGGAGACTTCTGGGTTAAGCAGTGATTCTCTTCAACTCCGTCCCTTTTCAAAATGGGAACTTCTCTTCAAGGAAAGAATTTGCTCCCAGAGGGAGCGAATTCTTTCCTTTAAGAGCAGTTCCTTATGGAATGGAAAATCACCGCATTAGGTGACCTCCCTTTAATGTTACTATTTTTTATTATGCATGTCGGTAACTGCATAATGGGAGCTAGGCCAATGGTTCAGGCTCTCCATCAGTCTAAAATGTGACCAGCCTGGCATCCACGCAAACTGACCAAGCGAAAGTATCATCTCTAAACTTACCATATGCGAATTTCAATTTTTAAGTAGTCTCTGTAGCTGAGGAGACTGGTTTGAGTCTCGCTTTGTCGGAGACCCAGAAGACAAGTTTTCACTCATTTGAGAGAACTATGTCATATTGACATATTAAGCCTGCAGCAAAATAAATTCTTCTGTATATGAACAAGAGGCAAAATTCTGACATACAACTTGTGTAACTAGTTATCACATTTTAAGCGCCAATCACCCTGCAGCAGACGCCAAATTTTGCGACATCATTTCCAATTTTCAAAAAAATAAGGTATGATATTTCATGAGAAGCGTCTGCTGGCAGACGATTTTCATGATATATCATGCCTTATTTGTTATTTTTGAAAAAGAGGCAAAATTTGAAATTATCATCTGCTGCAAATTATAGGTGGCCCTTTATGGGTTAAGAATTAGGAGAAAAAATACATACCTCAATTAAATCCGGATTGATTGTTTATATTGCGTATCCATTTATTAGTACCGTTACATACAATAAAACAATGTCAGAGTGAGAAAAATGTCTCGGCTAAAGATCAGCGACAATGATAGTTTTTAGCGACTTTTACGATTGACATAAAACAGTTATCCCCTGAAGACAATCTCTCGAATACAATGGACAATAGTAGATAAGTATTTAAGATCATGACCTATCTATTCTCATCATTACTTGACTATTTTTGTTTTTACAACCCTGTAAATAGTACGTCATATACTTTGAGCTTACGTAGTTGTAGGAAGTAGGCATGTACATGTACTGAGAAACACAATCCATGTATCAGCATCAAAACCCATGTAAGCAGTATATTTAACCCATATAAGCTTAGCGTCCTTTTTAAAGGACATATGCAAACAGTTCAAGCATACCTGAATGTACTACGTCCCCATGTTTAGTTGTATATCCTGACCGCCGCAAAATCTTCAGCTCACCTCCTGAAAAATAATTTAAAAAATCATGGTTACCCCCATTTCTTCTAAATGGAATCCACTGAACTGTTTCAGTTGGTTAGCACGCTTAGGGATGTCTGTTACAACGCAAGGTGGTTCTGGACGACAGTACGTTACGGGTTCCTGACGAAATATTTCTAAATATAGGTTTGTGCTATTGAATGTGTATCGTTTTCGGGAGACTTAAGACACAATAAACAACAAGTAGCTTAATTTGTCATTGTATATTTGTCCACGACACCTATCTAAACTTAATCAATCCTGTAGAGCATGGCAACTGTATCCAGTTAACGCGTATATGATACATTATTATTCTTGAAACTGCATTTTACTACTACACGTGTCCTCATATCCTTATTTAGTACTTTCACTTTCGTTTTCTTTGAACATTTTATGGGTTGATATGATTAGACATTGCATTGTCCATCACAAAGACCAAGAAAGAACTTTCTTATAAATCCGCTTTCTTTAGACGAACACGTTTTTAGAACCAAAACGAATTTACTGCAGTCATTTTTCCATGTTACAGATGTGTAACGACTGCAAATATTTTGTTACAGGTTATTGTCGACAGCGTAGCAGGTGGAGACGACAGTGATGGATTTATAAAATATATCTTACACCGAAGAATCATCTGTTTTGACCAAGGGTGAAATGTCATTTACCCTCTATGAGAATACGAATATGGCCAATACTCCGAATATGTACTGTTATTTCGAGACGCGCACGACTTGACATCATGGCCTTGTGCTTAGCGTGTCAGACTTTGGAACCAGAGGGCCAGGGTCGATTCCAGGGTGGGCACTTATAACATTTTTTTTCTTTTTCTTTTTTCCTCTTGTAATGCAAAATACTTCATACAAGAAATATGGAATTATATAAATGACAAAAATTACACTCCTTAAATTTTTAAATTGAATTATCCTCAAAATTTGTGGGGGTGGGAATAACTTTGGCCTTCCTGCAAGATAATTAGTCTGGTGAACCCATTTTTTTCTTTTTCCTTAAATGCCAAATTATAGTCCATGAAATAATTACAATAAATAAGATTTTTTATTTCAGCTTTGTATATATAATTTACTCCAAAGATCGGAATCCTTTTATGGGGGAATAGCCAAAATGTATCATGCAGTATCTTGACATGGCTTGGGAAAACAAATACATTTTCACATTTTCTAGAAAGCTTGAGGTCATAAGCAATAATTAAAATTAAAATAAAGAAGCTGGATGGAGATTACAAATATTTTAGCTTAATATTAAGGACTTGGATTTTTTCAGAAAATTTGTAAAATGCTGAAACTTCCATGTGAGATTATGAAAAATTGAGTGTGGTGACATATCCATTTTATTTCATAAAGTGACAGTCCATACATAAAACAAACTGTATGCAAACAATTAAAAAGATTTTAACATGGGAAGTATTACCCACAATTGCCTTTAATAAGCTCCAGGTCTGACAAAATGTAAGTCACATATCATACATGTTTGAATAAAATAATATTTTAAGCGAACCAAAGCTGAAGGCTCTGAGGTGAGCTAATTGTATACAAATGACTCCAGCCTCCATCCGTCTGTCTGTTGGTCAACATTTTCAAAAATCTTCTTTGAAAAACCACAATGTCAATCTGATTTCATATGGAGACTCCTTAGAATGGAGGGACGAAAGTTATTTGAATGATCTTAGAATGCATTTAAGCACCCACCCCGTTGCTTAGGCTGCTGTCCCTTCTGAGGCGGTGATTCTCTTGTTGTTGATCTATTGTTTAATGTACTTCTCATTATGGGGGTTCTGTGTTTGTCTTTGTTTTAGTATGCATTACTTTGCGCCCTCCCTAGTTTTGCAATCATCTTGAAGAGGAAGAGAGAGCTGGTAGTTTTTTACTGTCTTACGGATATCTTGTTACTGTAAATGTTCAGTGGCTTTTCCTAATGATCTAGTGGGTTGGTCTGGAGTTTATGATCGTTTTATTTCCTGATCATACTCAGTAAATTCTTGGTTTTGTGACCAAGATGTCGCCATGTTCAAATAAGGTAAAACCCTTTTTAAATATTCTCTGGAACCTGAAGACTAAAATGCCACCAATCCCATATATGGTATTAACCTTTAAATTCTTCTGATTACCTGGGGCTTGGTATGCACATTCGATGGGAGGTCGCACAATGCTAAACAGGCGTTGAATAGGCTTCAGAGCAGTATTTACATCTACTCAAGTGTTCATGAAAGAAATAAAAATGTCGTCTCACATCTGTTACAGAAAAACTGACGTCGTCTATTGCCTGTTACACAGTCGTCTCTAACCAGTAACATTAGAAAAATGAAATTTTGAGGTTTTCAGTATTTTTTTAAGAAGGACATGTTAAAATTGACTGAAAAATCATGTGAGATCTATTGTCTGACCATTTATGCTTATTTCATGATGAGAACGCAAGTAATTAATCACAAACTACACATTCCTGAAGTTCCTTTTTCAGACCAGAGTTTTACAATTTAACTACAAATATATCTATGGTGTTTGTACTTCTAATGTCAAACTTACAAACACTTATATGACAGGAATTATTTAAAATAGCCAAACACACTATATTATCATTTTCTGCGACGTCTGTGTGTATTGCCTCTTTCCACTGTCGTCCAAAACCCTAAATCTGTCAACTAAAACCCGTTACCTGTCGTCCAGCACAGGTAAGCAGTCGTCATGGGCCCGTAACGAATTGTCGTCCAGAACCACCTTGCGTTGTAACTGACATCCCTAAGCGTGGTTAGGGTTGCAGGATTCTTTTGTCGATCGTTTACTCATTTTTAAAAAAAAATTCTTTTGGAAATTCCATACTAGCTGTTAATTTGATTAGATCTAGAACTAAGATCAAGCATGACATTTTGTCAGACCTGATCTGGTTCCAATCTGTTAGTAAGCTATCAGTAGACAGATGACAAAGGTCGTCAGTTAATGGGTATGGGCAAGTAATCGTAAAGGTATCGGCTGTTGGTATGGGACATGATACAGCACATCATTTCTAAGCTATAGGACAGAACAATCAAACAAACAAAACTATAAATATCTAAAAATAAGAAAAAAAACATACATGTACACTTACAATTCTAAATTTCTCACACACTAGATCCACAATCCTTTAATAAATATTAATTGTTTCAGCAACAACTTGTTTATATAATCCAGCTTTAACATGATTTTTCTGACACTCATCTGTCTGTTATAAAATCACCCCATATTTTTTTGCCAAACATTTCATTCAAATTGACAATACAGATTAATCTCTGAATGAAACATCAAACTTTTCTTTTTTGGAAGTAGAAGTATTTCATTTACAATGTCATCTGCTAAAAGATAAGTTCACAGGTCCAATTTTTAAGGTTCTGGATACTTCCTGCAACACTCGAGACCCCTGACTCATCTACAAGTATTGCCTTTCTAAAGTAATTTGTTCAATCTCAATCATGACTACAGTGTGCTGCAACATGTCTAATGCTGCATGCATCAGAGACATGGAACATGACAACAGACACCTTGAACCGCATGCTGAATAACAGCCGCACGATGATCCACTAGCACTTCAACACATGGGTGAAAGTTCAAAATTTCCAAAATCCTGAACTTTAGAAATTCAAATTTTTAAACCTGTAGGATGCCTCCAAAAATTGATTATTTCATATTTTAATGGTTAATTGTGTATTAGTCTGAAAATTAATCAGAGAAGCTATTACAATCTCCCTAATTCAGCATTTTGAGGCTGACTTTCTATGGAAAGTCAGCCTCAAAATCCTGAATTCAGGATTGATCCTGAAAACTTTCACCCATTTTAATGCTGCATGTATCAGAGAAATGGAACACGACAACAGACACCTTGAACTGCATGCTGAGTGACAGCTGCCCGATGGTCCACTAGCACTTCAACACATGGGTGAAAGTTCAAAATTTCAAAAATCCTGAACTTTAGAAATTCAAATTTTTAAACCTGCAGGATGCCTACAAAAATTAATAATTTCATGTTTAAATGGTTAATTGTGTTTAGATAATCTAAAAATTAATCAGAGAAGCTATTATAATCTCCATAATTCAGCATTTTGAGGCTGACTTTCTATGGAAAGTCAGCCTCAAAATCCTGAATTCAGGATTAATCCTGAAAACTTTCACCCATGATAATGCTGCATGAATTAGAGACATGGAACATGACAACAAACACCTTGAACCGCATGCTGAGTAACAGCCGCGCGATGATCCACTAGCACTTCAACATCAAAGCCAAGGACAAAGTTTGTGCACACTCCTTTCTCACAAAGCTTAGCATCTAGGATATAGATGGGGTGCTCTGCACCTGTGGCGGCTTGGCACAGGCTGGATCTCCAGAGGTGGTTGGGTAGAAGAAAGCTAGCAGGCCAAAGAAGGCATCGGAGGAAGTGGTAAGGAATGAAAGAGTGATCCCTATGACTTCAATGGAAACAGCTCTGAGTGAAGCGTGTCATAGTATGACCAGTAAATATACAAGTCAGACAGGAGGATTAATTCTGATCTGTATAACATGTATATGGTTGATGATGATGATGATGATGATGATGATGATGATGATGATGATGATGATGATGATGATGATGATGACTTTTTTTGTTTGGTTTGATTCCTTACATCCCGCAGTCAATCATTTTTCAGTCAAGTCAGGGCTCGTCTTCCTTGGATTAACCAGTCCTAAGCCGACGATAAAGTGTCTTGCTCAAGAACACAATACAGTGCCTCCGGTGAGACTCAAACCCGCTACCCCTTGTTCTCAAGTCAAGCACTCTACCACTGAGCCACCGCGCCCCTCATGATGATGACGGTGATAATGACAGTGATGATGACACAAACCTAACAATTCTTGAACTGCTGGCTCAAAAAGACTGGACTGGAACCAATCTTATCATGATTCACATGCATATTACAACCAGGCAACCACCAAGTAATCATTTCATTCCAATGAAACATCTAAAGATGAGCTGTCAATAATATCAAATTGGCTATCTATTATTATCATCCAGGTGCATGCCAAACTACACAAAAACTTGTTCATTTCTACCTGCTCATTATACTGAAACATAAAAAGTAGTTGTGAAGTTTGTGAAAGGTGAAAAACACTCCTTTATTGAATGGACATTACTGAAATTAAGGAAACCTATTTTGAAATATACACTAAACAAGTATCATGTCCATTGGCTTTGCCTCTTTTGAACATCTCAAACTGCCAATCAGTATTAAATCACCTGTCACTATCTGGCAAATTGTTTATATTTACATGACAGCTATATCGCCAAATTTGATTTCATGAACTATGCTTTTTTGCTAAGCTGGTAGTTGCATGGTAGTAAATAAATTTACCAATGCGTAACATCAAACTTATCTGCATAATCAGGAAACAAGAATCCTCAACTTAGAGAACCTTTTATAATCAGCTTACCTACAAAGAAGACAACCATCAAATCTTTCTCAGAGTTCTCAAGTTTATTTGCTTCTTTGGTAATAGCATCAAATACAAGATCTACATCATCCTCTCCTGAATCTAAGTTACCATGCTTTCCACTACAAAACGTAATCTCATCTTTTTGCAAGCTCACAAACTCAGCCAAACCTGTTGCAGTATCTTCGTTGCTATCTTCTAAATAACTGGCACACTCTTTTTCACAGGCCTGCAATGCATTACATGTATTATAATCGGACTCGGCAACAGAAGCAGTTTCATCCACACCTCTATATATTTCTCTCTCAACTTCTTCCTTCAGATTTGCTAAACTATCTCCAACATTTGAATTTCCATCTCCACCATTCATATATCCACCATGTAAATTATTTCTAATCCATCTGTCTTTGTCATTGAGGGATCTGGCCCTTATGCCTTTAAGTCTATGTCTTCTACTGCTTCTTCTGCTCATCGGCAAAGATCTTGGTCTAACATCCTTCCGTAAAAGTTCCAGATTCCAGTAGCTTGAATCCATCCAAGATGAAGTCTCTTCTGTTTCCTGGACATCCTCTTCATTTTCATTTAAATGTGTTGCATCTCCTTTATGGGCAGCAATTATGTCTGGACAAGCACTCCCAGTATTATCTTCCACTATTCTAGGAAATTCTTTGATATCTCTTCTCTGGGCAGACAGCTCATTGTTTGGTGTGTCATGGCTGTTAATGTCAAGATTTTCTATAGAGTTACAGCTACTCCATGAATCAATTGAATCAAGGCTGTCAAAACTACCACAATAACTATTTCTGTGCCTAGTATTTCTACCATTTTCCAACATTGAATCACTTCTAAAGCTATTATAAAATCCATTTCGTTGAAGTATGTCTTCTCTGAATTTCTGAGTGACACTGTTTCTTCTTAAGCTAGAGATGATTGCTTCAACATATTCCTTTTCATTATCTTTCAGTAAATTGCTATCTGATTCAAACTTGGTGTTTGACTTTGGGTCGTTCATTGACAGTTCATTTGCAGATTCAACATCACCTTCTGATGTGCATCTCTTTCTTGTCCTTATACTTAGATCAGCTGGCTCTTTGGCAGACTCAATATTTTTGTACAGTATGTCACCTTCAGAGTTTCTATGTTTTCTTGCTATCTTACGATTAATGATTTCTGAACCTACTAATATATCCCCTTCAGAGTGCCTGTGATTCCTTGCCATATTCTGCTTTGCAAATTTTGAACCCAGTAATATATCACCATCAGAAGATCTGTGACGTCGTTGATATGAAAGATCTGAGCGATGTCTTCTTCTCATATGTCTTTCTGGTTGTCTTTGCAATGATGGACTCGCTTGCCATGGAGGTGTATTCTGGTGATTAAACCACCTGCCTGGAGAAGAAGATCTGTCAACTCTAAGCGGAGAATTCTGCCTTGACAGGAACATCTTCCCAGAATTAACAGGATATCTTCCCCATGATTCTGAAAAAGACCTGTTCCTACGTGGAACATTCTCTGAACTCTGTCTTAATCCATCTTTGAGACTTTTTCTCTTTCTCACCAAAGGATCTAGACGGATTCCATTGTCATTGTGGATAAAGTCTTCAAACCCCTCCTTGTTGTTCAAACTCCATCTACTTGATAAACTACCTAGAAATGACTGTGCCAAACTGCCTTTTAACCTGCTTCTAAAACTTCCCTTGCCAAGAGAACTAAGAGAATACCTTCTTGCAGTACAGTAACTGGGACCTCCATTTGGTTGGAAACTCATCGCTATTGGTCATTGATTAGTTGTGCTGAATGTTTCAATAAGTTTTACCAGTGTTTTTCTTGGTCCGAAAATTATAGAATCCAAAATTGATTTAGCTATCTTCTCAATCTCATCATCTTTACACAGATTTTTTCAGTGTCTTTGATTCCACTGACTAATAATATATTTTGAGTTTTGAAAGTAGTTAGCAGCAATAATGGTATCCAAATCTAGAATCTTAATCCATGACACACTGATTTTTTTCTTTATATTAAATAGTAAGATTTTACTTTTTTGAAAAATAACTTATCCACGTTTGCAAAAAAAATCACAAAATCATTCCACAGAAAATGTCTGCAAAATCCATTACACAATGTGTTTAAGCTCCTTAACACTGTAAGTTTACACTTTTTTTATAAATCCAAAATGGTCCTCTACTCAAGGTGGTTCCCCAATCCAGCTATAGGTGACCAGCCAGTGCTGGATTATGAAATTATTAATGCACAAGTACACTATGATGAAAGCATGATAAACTTAATTCATTGTCTCAATCCAGAAGAAACCACGCCACTTCAAGATAAAAAAGAATGGTGTTCCTCTTCGAATGCATTTACACAGCTATACAGTGGAGTTTGATGTCTAGTTGTTGATCAGAAGCTTCAAAATGCTTCCATATTTTGCTTGTGTGAGCAGCACCAGCTCGGCCGAGACTGCACACTTGCGCAGTCTCATCCGAGATGGCGCTGCTCACCTTTGCGGTAGGTACCATTTTATATACCAGCTCAATTAATAAAGACTTAGTCTGTCTGCATGCACTAATTAAACTGTCAAGTGGCTTCAGTAGAGAAAAATGAATTTAGACAGTTGTGAACCCTAACAAGCCTGACATACCGACCTATTATTAAGGAGCTGTCATCTTCCAAGGGTAAATAGCTACTAATGGACAGGACATATATTTTCTGCTTAATGTAGCAAACAATATACATGAAACATGTTGTAGGAGGCAGAGAACAATAGATAATTGTTTTGAAAGCAAAAAATTAAACAGCATATAAAAAAGCCAATCCATCTCCTTCATTGCATATACCAAGGGGTAAACTTTTTGCATCCTGTTTTTGAGAGCAAAATCTAGAAATCGGGCATCAAAACTGTTTGCAATGGTAAACCAGCAGACACCAAAAAAAAACTTTTTGTGGCTTTTCCATGGGTAGAAACCAGTACTGGGCCGGGAGGGTTTATGATTTGTGTGTTTATTATATGACGGGAACTCCCGAAGGCTCAACCGAAAGTGGTTTTATGGAGAAGCCGAAAATCGAACCTGCGACCCCTGGTTTACAGGGCATAGCGCTTATCCACTACACCACGGGGGGGCTTTGCCACTAGCAAGGAAAGAGTTTGATATGCTATTCAGGAAAGTATCAAAAAGGACCCCAAAGTATAATAAATAGGCTAAGTATTAGTAGTAACTGCTAATTGATTTTATTTTATAATCTATAAATAAACATCTTCTGATTGGCTCAGATGCCTATCCACTGCCTCTGATATAACTACATGTCGCATGGTTTGCCAGACTTGATGATGCAAAGCACACAGCACGAGTTAATGTTGCACGGTCCAAAATGGCAGAAAATGCATAACAAACATTTATTATATAACAAAACAATTGTTGACTTATGTTTGGTAGATATGGGGTGTTATTGAACTGTAAACTTAATCATATTGACCTCCCCTCCCGGAATGTGCAATAAGGAATTAAAGTAAGAAGCATTTGGTCCAAATTTTGGAGGCAGCAAATGTTCTATCACAAACTGGACATGTAATGTCCATAAGCTGATCATCATAACTGACATAATAATTGTGTTAAATAAATAATCTTTCTCACCCTTACCATTTCCACATCATATTACAACCTACTTATACTTGGACGCCTAGCGCAGTCGGTAACATGTTTGACTGCAGATCCAGGGGTCACGAGTTTGATCCCAGCCTGGTTCAATATTTTCGCGCTGATTGATCACAAAATAATTTCTACCACCATTCTCCTCCCTTCGGCTGATTCAAGAGTGGTTGTTGTCAGTTACAAGCAAAAGTATGCGCACGAAGTACTGGTTAACCACTTAGTCAAGCTTGCCAAAGAAAAAAGTGTGATTAGGTGAACTGACCGTCTCGACATGACCATAGTTGTTGGCTGGGACGTAAATAATTGAACCAAACCAAAAAAAAACTACTTAGACTAATCTTTTTATGAAAGCCAATACTTGTGAAACAAATGAAAAAAATGATCTTGGATTTAGTATTAACGCTAGTCATATCCCACAAAAAGGCTTAATCCACATCTGAACTAAGGGAGAGGTTGGCGCGCTGTGAAACTGTTGAAATCCATCCAGTAAAATATTTTTACTGAGCGTTCCAAGGCGGTGCTTCTTTTGTGGATCATTCATGTTATATATGTCTTGATTTTGTTATGCTTTCGTGAGAGTTTGTTTATTGATGCCTTGTAGTCACCTGCTAGGAAAGGGCTGACCTCTTGGCTCTGGTTTGTGATCTTTAATTGTGAAGTTGTCACTTTCCCATTTGTATCCTGGGTCAGGTGTGGTGCTTGATTGTATCGTTTCCTGATCTTTGCCGTCTTTCTTACATTAATTAGGATCTACACTGTTTTCCTCTCTGCTTGTGAATGCAGCTTAATGACTCAGAATCCTGCAATTTGAATAGAAGTAGGAGACAGCATGGTAAAGGGTGAAGAAGAATGCCAATGATCAAAATATGGTAATATGGGGGCTGTTAACATATTGTGGAAGATTTACTTGAAACGGGTCAGGTCAGTGTAGCCTTTGACTTAATTTTCAATTAAATATTTTGTCATTTGTGTTTGCCAGTGGACAAATTATTAATTATTTTATTTACCATCGACATTTTTGTCGTCTGCAAGGTCACTGAAAATCAGGATGTCCCAGGTTTCATTCCTCAGGTCTCATTCTTACTTACAGAAATCAATTCAAATAGGGCAGTTGCCGGTTACTGACAAAAGGATTTGCAATAAGTACTGTTATAGGTATGCAAGACAAAAGGGCCCTCACGCCCTGGGTCTTTCCACTGTGAATGACTGTTGATAATGGTATAGGAAAGCATAGCTCCCCCAAAAGTCCAGCTATAATTTTGATAGTTCAGCAGTTTCATTAAGACTTTACATGGAAAAGTTTACGTTAATTTTAGGATGTAGCACCTCAACTTTTCTAAGTCTAAGTAAAACCTTTGAAATCTGGGGTGGGGCCATTTGTGACCCCCAGGGGCATAATTTGAACAAACTTGGTAGAGGTTCACTAGATGAAGCTACATGTATAATATCAAGGCTTTAGGCCTACGTAGTGGTTTAAGACAAGACAATTTTTTATGTTTTCTCTATATTATAAGACTATGTAAAACATATGAGCCCCAGGATGAGGCCACTTTAGGGGCCAGGGGCATAGTTTGCTCAAAATTATTTGATAATGGGGAACACTAAAATCTTCTAAGAACATCTACCCAGGATGATAAGATCAAGGGAGAAAACCATAATTACTTTTTGTCACTAATCAAGAAAGATAACCACAACTGCAAGACTGTTGTCTCCCTTACAATACATATTAACATAGGAAAAACTGGCCACAACCCCTGGTGGCCATGTTTTTTCAACCAATCAAAATAATTTGAACAATAAAAGATATGACAGTGAACTGCCATATCAAAGAACCGACCTCATTGAAGTGATGGAAATTGAAATTGATTTGACTACATCAACAAATGTTCATACTGGTTTCTATATAAGTGTAAGGGAATGCCTAGATTAATGAAGAAATGGCGTAAAAGCTAACACAAATTGTAATTATTGTGTCCCTGTTGTCACAGTGTCACAAGCTTCCTATAATTCGAATTATCGATAATTTGAAATTAAATCTCTTCGAAATTACTAGATTCGACTGTATTTATTTTTTATATTTCTCAGGCATGTGTCCATTTTCAATTTTACCGAACATGGCTGGTTTTCCAGTTATTTGAATTATTTCAGACATAACGGAGTTTTTGGAACAGGCAAAACTCCAAATTCCCGCGCTCAGCGTTATTGCGATAAATGTTTCACGTCATATAAACGTATAAGTAAATAAAAAGCGTTATTGGAGAAACACAAAACAGGCGTGCAAACGGGCATCAGAGTGGAAAACAGAGGTCCGACGTTGTGTTAGGGTCTGATCTGGATCTAAACAGTTTGCAAAGCACTAGTAGACACAGCCACTTTTTGATTAGTGCTAGTTCAACCCATGCCAACATAACTGAAAAAGTGTTGACTAGGTTTAACTCATTACCACACATTTTCCGCACTGGGAAATTACCAGCATGCAAAGAGTATTCCACTTTGTGTTAGCCTGGCCTAGGCTCTGAGTTCAAGGAAAACTACTGCTACTGGACACACATTTTCTCTGCATAATCTCCCTTCTTTGCTCAAACTCAGAGCATGTAAAGTCTGCAGAGCTGGTCCCAGGACTTCCTGGGACCTTTAGTTCCGCTGTCATGCTAATGACCCATATAAAATCGCTAGCTCCATTATCAGAATTTATGACTTAACTTGTGTTCATAGAAACATTTTTCCCCAGAGTGAAATGGATGAAAAAATGAGTTTGGGAGTTTTTAGATAGCAGACAGCCAAAAATCAGAAATGTTAAAGAACAATTTGCAGGGGAATGATGATCTGTCCTGCTAGTAAGAGTCTGACATGCCTGCGTGTACCATGGCTGTTAAAGTCCTTAAGCTCTGATCAGCCTGCACAAGCAACGGTGATCTATGTTTCTCATTCGGTCGCCTTGATGCAGTTCCAAGAAATAAAAAAAACATAATTCAGTATGGGAGCGCAGTGGCTCAATATTAGAGTGTTTGACCCGAGACCAATTCAAGCGGTTGCGAGTTCGAGCATCACCGGCGTCACTGTATTGTGTCCTTTAGCAAGACACATCAATCCTTGCTTAGTCGTTCAACCCAGGACGACACGTCCGGACATAACTGAAAAAAAATGTTCTCTTGGACATATCAATAAAAGTGCGCGTAGTATATTCATGAATTCAGCTTACGGACAAATTGATGTCATATATACATCAGCCCAGAATCATTGCTCCAGAAATAATGTTCAGCTGTGGAAAAGGAATATTGTGGAATTCAATCTGGTTTGCATTGTTTACAAAGATACCTAAACAGAAATATACCTCATTTTATAGAAATTATGACCGGCAGCCCCTTAAAAATATGTGATTCTATACTTGTTCAATATGACATAATGCATCAAAAATAGTTAATCTTCTGTGTGTTTGCAATGCAATTGTCAAATTACGCTAACAGATGAGAAAGCAGACAATTTTTGTTGTGGAGTATGTGGAGAGCCATATGCTTCACAAAATATAGGCATCTAAAGCTGGCACTTCACCAGGGTCTGCACCATTTTCTAAGACAAACACAATTTATATTAAAACTTAGAAATTCCAATGTGTGGCCAATATAAAATGGACTTTCCCATACATTTTCCATTATTAAGCTACTTGGTCACTGCATATATGCGGTAACTTTAATATTCATATCTGGGCGTGATTCGACTATTTTATTGCCCAAGAAGGGAGATCTGATAATATTATATTAAGAGGTAACCTGTTTAATACGTTGTTTGAGCCGCGCAGACGTACATGCATTTTATGAAAATCGTAAACTGAAAACTACAATTTTAAAGAATATCTGCTTTTGTCATCTGTTGAAACTGTTTTGAAGCCTCGTCGACAGAGTAGATCAAGATCAGACTTCTCCTGTGGTCAGACTGCACCTGTGGGAGCAGTCTGATCTGGGCATACACTGTTTACCTCTATACTTATGTTAATCATAAACATAGTCATTTTGCTGGCATTTAATGGTTAAAATGACAGTGAGATTTCCAACAATGTGGCATGTCCGACCAGCAAAGGCTCTGATCAGAATTAGCATCTGCCCGGCCTGATAAGAGCATTTGCTAGTCGCTTGAATATTCAATGACAGTTAAGCTACTGACTAAACAGCATTTGGAGTTTCTAAGCTTAAAAGGAGTCTGAGTCTTCCCTTGTCAAAATGACACATTGTAGGAAATCACATGTCACGGCTCATGCGTTTTGTGTCATGCTGCAAGGTGATACTATTTGCATGTTTGGTTAAATTTAGCATGCTTTTTGTCGTCTGCTGATTTTTTTTTCATTTTTTCCCTCAAAATTATGACCGAAAAAAAGGTTGAAGCAACATGAAAAGTAGTCCACACTCTCACTACATAGTTTTTGTGAAAGAGAAGAAATTTCAGTATCTAAACTCTTTGCACGCTGGGAAACTTTGCTATTGTGTCGTCTGCCGATTTCTTTTCTAAATTTAACTTTTTAAATACTTTCAGAAGCAGCTTTATTGTTTAGTATCAAACAATTTGAATTCACATCAGGCAGAATGTAGTGCGTTTACTATATTGGTCTAAACTAGATGCGATAGCACTGGCATGCAAAGGGTGAATACTGGCCGAATCAACATTTTATGTAAAATTACCCCAGTATTTTCTCAAGATATTAACCAAAACGAATTTGACCAGCAGTGAATAATTATCTAATAATTATTTGAGGTAGCAGTACATCACTTAATGGATTCTTCAAACTGATAGTCCTCTTTTGTGTGTAAAACGGCCATCATAATTGGGTCGCCGTATCAAATGAATACGCATTATCAGAAACCTTTACCTGGAAAGCTTGTCTGTGTTTTGATAAAATTGGCTGTAATAAAAGAATTTCGCATTGAATTTTAAAACTCAGACTAATATAATTTCCAAACTATGATGTCGGTGTCCAAATAGACAATTGTTGGTTTTCAGTGTTACATGTAATTTATGTGGATATATTAAATGTTTAGCCAGGAACCTTTTCCCAAGGCCAGTTAGACTGACAGTCCGTGTAAACTTAAGAGCGATTATTTTAGTCTGGTTCCATCCCCTAGATCTAACTATTAACAGGGCACCAGATTAGATTTATTTGTGAAGTCTTCTTTACCCTAAAGTCCTTACAAATAAAAAATAAATAGATCTAAATAATAATAATAAGATATAACTTATAATAAATAAAACAGATTGTATAATAAAAATGCATTTCGATTCGACCGTCAAAGACACATTTCCCATGAAATGATTCTGTGTATAGCCCTGACACTGTGTAACTTTCGACCGGAACTACTTGTGTAAGTCTCATTTAGCCGATTACAATTATAGAGACATATGAATGTTTAGTGAACGATTTGATCGGGTCTCAAAAATGCTGGTAGAGCCCAGGCCAGTCACACAAGGACCATCTGTACCAGGTTATTTTGAAATCTGACCAGTAGTTTTTGAATAGATTATTTTTCCTTTTGGTTGTCATGGCAACAAGAATTCTACCTGGAAAGGAGTTCTTTGAACAACTTTGAAAGGGGACCACCGAAGGATCATTCCTGTGAAGTTTGCAGACAATCCACCTTGTGGTTTAGGAGATGTTGTTAAAGCAAATTGTTGACTGACGACGGATGATGGACAACGGAGATGGACAACTGACATCATATGATCACAATAAGTGTGGTAGCTTTTTCCAGCAATTTTGGGAAAAGGCCCCTGGCCAAAATTGGAAAAAAATTATGGACTTAACATCAAAATTGGGAGAAATTAACGACATAGAACATAATATATCCTCAAAATCAAGTTATTTTAGATTGTATAATGTCAAGCATACCACTTTAACTCAAGTGTTTAAGTATCATTCTGATATGGGAAATTGTTTCTCATAAGAAGTAGTGGTCTTTAAAAAAAAAGGAAAAAAAAAAAAAAAAAGCATTTTTTTTTTTTTTTACATTTCATTATTTGAGGAAAATGGACATGGTATTGGGAAAAAAGTGTCTATTTTCGATTCGGGAATTGCGCCGAAATTCGGCCCCTAGAGATGGGCAGAAAATCCCCTGAAGTGCATGTGTCTGTTTTTGATGGCCACTTGCACACCTATGCAGGCCTCCCAAAAAGAATGCTTAATAGAAAATTGCTTCTTAACCAAAACATGTTGTGGGCCCTCAAAAGAATTGCTTGAGACGGTTCGTTTGAGCACCCAAAATGATGGGTAAGAAAATGATAATTAAAGCCTCTGGTGAGGCTCGAACCTGCAATCCCTCATTCTCTAGTCAAGCACTCTACCACTAAGCCACTGCACACCCGGTCCACTTTATCCAATGGGTAATTTTGAATGCTTTTGTTGTCATCTGCTGACATTTTTCAAAATAATTTTTTTTGAAAAATTCTTCCGGAGTACCGCCAGTGTCAAACAGTTTGGGCCCAGATCAGGACCGACAGAATGTCTGTCGAACCTGCTCTGGGCCCACTCTGTTTGCAAAGGTGATCAGCAGATGACATTAGTAGGCACAGAATTAAATAGCTCTTGCATACCCTTTTTCTTTTCCAACTTTTTCTTATTTGGGCGACGATACCATAGATCCTCGTAACTCAGTGCCTCTTTATAAAACATTCCGATATCACGCTCGAGACTCTCGATCTCGAGGCCCATCGATAAGTCATCCTCAAACTCGTCGTCATCGGTATCCATGACAACCAGGAGAAGCACTAAATCAGATCCACGTTTAATCTATCACTCCATTCCATTGAAATATTGCGGAAACCTCATCGGTTTCTGAAGGCATATATCACACACACAATTTCCAAGACAGAAATGTTAAGAATCATCATAAAAACAAATTTAATCCAAAATTTCTGACAAATGAATTCCGATCAAATGTAATTTGCAGAAAGTTTCATCCTTCCAATGAATCCTATTTTTATCTGCAATTTGAAAACATTACAAATATGGGCCTGAGCTTATCAAATTGTGTTGCTTTAACTCCTCTCATGCTACCGCCACTTTTGTAGTATGCAGATAGCCTTTGCAAACAGTTTGGACCCAGATCAGGACCGAATGTCGGTCCTGATCTGGATCCAAACTGTTTGACGCTCTGATTGTGTTCACGAAAGAACTTTTGGAAAAAAGTTATTTTTGAAAAAAGTCAGCAGACGACAACATTGTCCTTATCACATTTTGTGCTCAAGAATCTACATGGAATTCCTGGCTGGGGTCTTCACCTTGGTCTGCTTACTTGGAACAGCTGAGACTCTGGCCAGTGAGACTGCGCGTTTGCTTTCACTTATCAGAGCTGTGCTCACAGATTTTTAAGCGGCGACATACGGTGTATATGTGAGAATCTCATTGTGATTATACAACACATAATTTATAAAAAAAAAAATGAATTTCTTCAAAAAATTTTGGTTTAATAATTGAAAAGAAAAAAAAATCAAATTCGTATCCTCAAAATGTTTTGTAGCTGGCAAAAACAGACATTTATAGTAAATTAAAGTGTTATGTCCAATTTAAATGTCTCTTGGCTTGAAATATTACACATAATATTACATCTGAATGTCAGCACATTTTAAAAGTACACTCCTCCCACTCAGAAAATTACGTTGATTTTCTCAATTCTGGCAAGTGCGTTTTTGATGTGCATCCCTTCCCCAAACCAAATGAGTCCTCAGCTTGAGCTTTAAGGGTCACCCAGTACCAGTATCCTGCTTAAAACCATTTGGAGCTAATGTCATAGTCAAACAAGCTAAAAGTTACATAAAATTTGCACTTTTGTGAACCTTGGTATCAGTAGATTGTTATCAAGTAAGAAGAGACTGTAGATTAGTAGCAAGTGACAAAGAGTATGTAGATTGGTATCAAATGAATAGACTGTAAATTGTTATCAATTGAATAGAGGGTGTAGACTGGTATACTGTAGATTGGTATTGATTGAATAGAGACTGTAGATTGGTATGATTTTGTTTGATATGATTCTTTACCTCCCAGATTAATGTGTCTTGCTCAAGGACAAAACGCAGTGACGCTGGTGAGGCTCGAACCTGAGGCCGTACAATCTCAAAGTAATAAGGTTGCAAAGATCAGGAATCGATACAATCAAGTACCACACCTGACCCAGGATACCAATGGGAAAGTGACAAACTCACAGAAGACACCACAAACGAGAGCCAAGAGGTCAGCCCTTTCCCAGCAGGTGACCACAAAGCACATATAAACAGACGCGCACAAAACATAGCAAACACAAGACAGAACAAAAACATAAAAGATCCACAAAAGAAGTACCGCCTTGGAACGGTCAGTAAAATATTTTACTGGAGGGCTTAAACCGGTTTAACGGCGCCAACCTCACCCTTAATTCAGATGTGGATCAAGACACATAAATATTTGGTTTGCATGAAAGACCCCTAACTTATCAATGCATCATCTCCTAAAACATATAAATCAAGATATAACAAGGAGATAAAGCAAGGATAAGGACTCAACAGTAAATTAAACTGAATACCGGAGCAAAAGAAATCCAACAGGTAAACCCCGGTGGGCCCGACAAACAGCCAAAGCATCAGGCCCCTACCATCTCATCAATAGATAAGTCTTTAAGTCGGAACCATCATAGAGTCTGAAGTCCGACCCACCGGCGTGCAATTAAAGAGGAAAGCAAAGTTGCCAACCGTGATTGGGTTGACTACCAAGCATGCAGTCTGTTGCAATACATTAATATTATAGCCAATCTTTTTATAATGGGAAATTATTTTAATGAACTGCGCTGAAAAATTATTAGAGCCAACAATCTTCTTCAACTTATACACCAAGTCACCATAGAAATCAGGTTCCGAAAGTCCTTGGCGCAAGAGAGATTTAAGTCCAACTTGGAATTCAGAAATCAAATCATAGTATCGTCTATAAAATTTTGAAAATGTTTTGCGAAGTTTATGATACCGATAGCCCTGTTTAAGAAGTTTCTGAGTTAACAATTTATTGCGAGTGTTGAAGTCAGTAACATAGCTGGATGCTCTAGCAAAACGAATGAGTTGAGAGATATAGACTCCATAGGATGTAGAACGAGGAACATCACCATCTAAAAATGGGAAATTGACAATTTCAAAATCAAAGTCGTCACGTTTATCATAAATTTTGGTAGAAACAATATCATTAGAAATTGACAAATGCAAGTCTAAAAATGCGGCTTCGGTATCAGAGGCATTGGCTTTATTAAGTTGGAGCTCTGAAGGGTATATTTGACTAACCATATTTTCAAAATAAACATTATTAATATTTAAAATATCGTCCAAATATCTGGAAGTAGTGTTAAACGCATCAATAACATCAGCCTGCTTATCATCAGAAAGAGACATCATAAAGTCCCTTTCATAACAAAACAGGAATAAATCTGCAACCAGGGGAGCACAATTAGTGCCCATAGGAATCCCAACTACTTGTCTATAGAGCTTGGTGCCAAATCGAATAAAAATGTTGTCCAACAAAAAGGTCAGCGCATCACATACATTTTGACACGACCATGCATGATATTTTTTAGGTTTTTCTGAAGTAAAAAATGCATTTCTGTCACTACATGCAAGGTAAGGAGAGCCTTCTCTCTGGAAGGTTCTTTCAATAAGATCAATAAGTTTATCTTTAATTAAATTATGAGGTAAAGTAGTGTAAAGAGTAGAAAAATCATAAGTAGACAAACTGGTCGCATTGAAATCTCTAGCTTTAAGTTTATCTAAAATTTCACCTGAATTTTTAATGGACCAAAATAGGTTTTTACCGGATCTCTCATATACTTTTTCACAATATTTGATAACATGTTTTTTAATAGCTGTAAGACACGAGGTTAACAATTTAGAAAGTTCTGTTGTCGTACAAGAACTAGAATTTGCAATAAATCTTGCTTTATAGGGTTTTTTATGGAGTTTAGGTAACCAGTACAACGTAGGAACTTTGTCTTGATTTTCTTTAGCTTTGACACCAAAATGTAGGGCTGTATGACAACCATGCCCATCAACAATCACCCTTTCACTTAAAGAAGGCTGCAGTTTATAGGCATTAGTGTCAACAAGCTCACGCTTAAGAGTATTAATATAATACAATCGTCAAACAACTACAACATTGTTAGCAGCTTTATCTGCTGGAACCAAAACATAGTTCATATGAAAATCCTGGATACCTCGTTTAAGATGACGAAAAGAGGATTTAGGTTTAGGGGGCAAAAGATGTGTATTACGAGAGTAAAATGAAATACGAGTATCAATAATTTTAAAAATGTTAATCTTCCATTCCTTCAAAGCATCAGGTTCAACATTTTCCCGTTTGCACCAACGATTACTGAAGCTTAAAGAAGCAGCAATCTCTCTACGACATTTAGAGAAATCAATATAAGAGGGAAATCTATATTTAGGACCTTTAGAAATGATATTGCGAACTCTAGCGTCAGGAATGACATTTAGATTACCTGTAATAACATGCCCTGCAGAGGGATATAAATAATTTGAATTTTTACAATCTCAGGAGGCAGGAGTATTGGAATCTATATCTAAATCATTTACAATTTTATTAAAGTTAAATATCGTAGACCTTATTGGTTTGTTATATTTATAACAAATGATAGGAGTTTCAGAATTATTAAAGTAATTTGGAATAGATGAAATCACAGAATTATCCTTGAAGATACTATGTAAATCAATAAACTCAATACCTTTGTTAATGAATGGGATTTTGATAAAATGTCGTTTATGGTTGACTTCAGAATCGATATAAGGACTAAGGAAATGTTGAACATAACACCTTGTAAGGAGTGCTGCTTTATATAATTTGTTTGCTCTATCATAAAGTTTATTAGCCTCTAACTCTAAATTGCGTAAAACTGAGATAGGCAAGGAACTTAAAAATGAAAATAAGCCATGTCGACCATGATTAGTTAAAGCCAAAGAAAGATCCTTTAGAGAAGTATTTAAGCGTTTTTCAGTACAAATTTTGCGCTTAATGTTGCCATTTTTACGTTTACAAGTCAAGAACACTACCACTGAGCCACTGCACTCCCTAAAGATAGGTATGAAGTGGCAAGAGACTGTAGACTTGTAATCAGTGATAAGACAGAAGATTGGTATGATTGTAGATTTGTGACAAGAACACTTATATTAACATCAAGTTAATATGCACTGTAGACTGGTATAAAAAGAATAGACCCTAGATTGGCATCAAGTGACAAGAAATGGTAGATTGGTATCAATTGAATAGTGCCTGTACATTGCCATCAAAAGAAAAGAGACTATAGATTGGTATCAAATGACAAGAAACTGTAGATTGGTATCAAGTGACCAGAGACTGTAGATCATTGGTATCAAGGTAATAGAGATTGTACATGTAGATTAGTATCAAGTGAACAGAGACTGTAGATTGATTTGAATTGAATAGAGACTGTAGGTTGGTTCAAAGTCACAAGAGACTGTAGATTTGTATCAAGTGAAAAGAGACACTGTAGATGAATATCAGAGAGGATTGGTATCAAGTGAATGTAAACAGACACAAGTGACCAGAGACTTTAGATTGGAATCAGTTGAATAGAGACTGTAGATTGGTATCAAAAGACATGAGACAATAGACTGGTATCAAGTGAACATAGACTGTAGATTGGAATCAACTGAACAGAAACTGTAGATTGAGGGGAAGTGATAAGATCTACATGTATACTGGTAATTGTAAATTGGAATCAGGTGACTGGCATCAAATTAACAGAGACTGTAGATTGGTATCAAGTGAAAAGAAACCATAGATTGGTTTCAAGTGATAAGAGACTGAAGATTGGTATCAAGTGAATAGAGATAGCAGATTAGTATCAAGTGGCATGAGACTGTAGATTGGTATCAAGTGACAAGAGGCTGTAGATTGACATCAAGTAGAGAAAGACTGCAAATTGGTATCAAGTAAACAGAATATCCAGAGAAAAGACACTGTAGATATATGGTATCAAGTGGATAGAGAAATTGATTTATCTGCAAATAGCTTTTCAATGCCTTTGGTTTATTTCCCTGCATTATTAGTCACCTCCTGTAGTCTGTCAGACAATGTGGACGCACCATGATTCTGACATTCCTAATTTCCTTCTTAGCAGTAGTAAAGGCCAGACAGCATACATATACTCAGAAAAACAATTGAAGGATATTAAAATTCTTTTGACTTTATAACATTTGGGAAATTAATTTTCAAACAAATTATTTTTGTCATTGATAGAAATTGTCACTATGCAATTCACCAAAATGAAAAATTGAAATTCACGGGTCATTAGTTACGATACAGTACTACACAAAATGTACCTACCCTCTCTACCCAAAGTTCACAAGCAAAAAATTTAGCGCTCTCAATTTTTGCTGCAACATTTACCAGGTCATTGCTTATGTTCTAATTCCGACCACAGACAAAAGTTAACACCAATTTATCAGTCATCGCCTCTAATAATGGGACAACTTCTTCAACAAAAATACACAAATATGGCATACCCCCGGTAAATTTGACTACAAATTTGCAGTAAAACACTGAAAACAGCTTCAAAATTAGGTGCCATTTTTGGAGGGAGAACCAGCGATGATTTTGGAGTCAGTCATTATGGAATACAAATGATAAGAATGGGTTTAAATCATTTTTGAACGTGTGTGACTGTTCAGTATAGAGGGATAAACCATTTGGATTTGTACTGTACTTTAACCATTGAAGCGTGACTTAAATAAAGCATCCATTTTTATTGCAGATGTCTGGAACTATGAAATGCGTGCATAATTAGTAAAGTTTTTATTGTATTGAATGTTTGAGGTGAGACTGAATTCAAATATCCTTCAATTATTTTTCTGAGTATATATCTCTAGATAAAAGGAATAGCCAGGCCTATGATAAACACCATCACCTGTCACCACCAGAAGATCTGACACCAGTTGCCTCATAAGGACAACAGTATGACCTGTCACACCTGCCTCTGTCACCATCTGGCATCACTGTTCCTATCTACACAACAATATGACCTGTCACACCAAACGCTGTCACCTGTTATCACTGACCTGAAGTTCCCCCATCAGGACAACAGTATGACCGGTCACGCCGGCCTCTGTCACCATCTGACATCACTTTTCACATCTAGACAACAGTATGACCTGTCACACCTGACTCTGTCACCTGTTATCACTGACCTTAAGTCACATCATCTAGACAACAGTATGACCTGTCACACCTGACTCTGTCACCTGTTATCACTGATCTGAATGAAGTCACATCATCTGGACAACAGTATGACCTGTCACACCTGACTCTGTCACCTGTAATCACTGACCTGAAGTCACCTCATCTAGACAACAGTATGACCTGTCACACCTGACTCTGTCACCTGTTATCACTGACCTGAATTAAGTCACCTCATCTGGACAACAGTATGACCTGTCACACCTGACTCTGTCACCTGTTATCACTGACCTGAAGTCACCTCATCTAGACAACAGTATGACCTGTCACACCTGACTCTGTCACCTGTTATCACTGACCTGAATGAAGTCACATCATCTGGACAACAGTATGACCTGTCACACCTGACTCTGTCACCTGTTATCACTGACCTGAAGTCACCTCATCTAGACAACAGTATGACCTGTCACACCTGACTCTGTCACCTGTTATCACTGACCTGAAGTCACATCATCTAGACAACAGTATGACCTGTCACACCTGACTCTGTCACCTGTTATCACTGACCTGAATGAAGTCACCTCATCTGGACAACAGTATGACCTGTCACACCTGACTCTGTCACCTGTTATCACTGACCTGAAGTCACCTCATCTAGACAACAGTATGACCTGTCACACCTGACTCTGTCACCTGTCATCAGAAGGTTCTGACATCACTTTTCCTATTTGGATAACATTATGACCTGTCACACCCAACACTGTCACCTGTTATCACTTTGATCTGAAAAGTCACTCAATTGGGACAATAGCGTGACATGTCACACCTGGCTCTATCACCTGTCATCAGAAGGATCTGATCACCTCATCTGGACAACAGTATGACATGTCACAGGTGACACCTGTCATCAGTAAGATCTGACATCAGTTACCTCATTTAAACAACATTGTGACCGGTCACTCTTGTCTGTCACCAGTAGGCTCTGACCCCAGCCATCTTGTTTGGTCAACAGTGTGACCTGTCACACCTGACTGTCAGCTGTCATTAGTAGGATCTAACACAAGTCACCTCGTGACCTGACACTAGCTGTCATCTGTCATCAATAGGATCGGACACCTGTCATCTTATTTGGACAACATTGTGACCTGTCAAACTTGACACTGTCATTTGTCTTCAATAGGACCTGACATCAGTCACCTCATTTGGTTTGTTTGTTTGTTTTGATGCTTTACATCCCAGCCAACAGCTTTAGTCCTGTTGGGATGGTCAGTTGACCTTTTCCGAGGCAAGCTAGACTAAGCGGTTAACCGGTTCTTTGTTAATGTAACTTCTTGACTCTTGAAGGGAGGAGAATGACTGTAGAAACTATTTCATGATCAATCTCCATGAAAGAATGGGACCCGGACAGGCAAACTCTGGGTCTGCAGTCAGACACATATCTGTAGTCAGACACGTCACTGACAACACTATGCTTCCCGGTACCTCATTTGGACAACACTGTAACCTGTAACAACTGTCTCTAACACTAGTAGGCTCTGATTCTAGTCACCTTGTTTGGACAACAGTGTGACCTGTCACACCTGTCACCTGTCATTTGTAGAATCTGTTGTCAGTCACCTTGTTTGGACAACAGTGACTAGTTCTGACAATGTCAACAATGGACAACAATGTGACATGTTACACCAGTCCTGACACTGTCATCTGGCATCAATAGGATCTGATACCACCCACCTTATTTAGACAACAGTGTGACACTGACATCTGTCATCAATAGAATGTGACATCAGTTATCTTGTGTAGACAACAATGTGACACTGTCATCTGTCATCAATAGAATGTGACATCAGTCATCTTATTTAGACAACAGTGTGACACTGTCATCCGTCATCAAAAGAATCTGACATCAGTCATCTTATTTAGACAATAATGTGACCCGTCACTCCTGACAGTTATCTGCCATCAATTATAGAATCTGCACCAGTCACCTAGTTTGGACAACAGTGTGACCTGTCACACCTGACTGCAGTCACCTGTCATCAGTTGGATTTGTTATCACACACCGAGTAGGCGGCAATCGAAAACACTATCAACAATCGACGAACTCGGCTCAAAAATCGATAGAAACAGTGTTTTCAATTGCCATTTGTCGCCAGTGTGGCGACAAATGGCGATGGAAAACTCTGTTTCTAATGATTTTTGATCTACGTTCCTCGATAGAATTGGCGTTTTCGAATGCCACCTACCCGGTGTGTACCAGTCAAACTTAATAATTCCGGCACTTCTTTGTGATGTTTAATATCCTTCCACAGTATGAAGCCATACAGTGATAACTGTCAAAAAGCACAATGTCATGTTGGTGTCTCTCTCTCTGATCTGATGCACATTGAGCAGCCATATGATCCCCACCATTCATTCAAATTTCAACTAATCAGATATTGCACAATGAAATGCAGACACCATTAATCACCCTTTTATATCCGAGAAATTAACTGCTGTTAACAAGATCGAAGCACATTCAGCAAGCACATTCAGCCTGTATGCTGAATCATTCATTTTTAGAAATTTTGTCATGAGCCACTATTTGACAGTCGGTTAATTCAGACCCTGATCTAAGTACTTTGCACGCTGGGTAATCTTTCATGCTTTTGTTGTCCTCTGCTGACTTTTTTCAAAATTAACGTATCCCAAAAAAATTTTCAGGAACACCATCAGATCTGAGTGTCAAAGGTTTGGATCAAGATCAGGACCTAAATTATTGGGCCATTATTTGGTGCAGCATTTGCTGCACCAAATAAAGGCACAATAATTTTATTATGACTAACAGGGCTATATGATTCCTCAGCACTTTCTAATGCAGATTCAATTTTTTCAAGGACTTTTCAAGAAAGCCCTTCACATTCAACTACTTTTTACTCTTAGTATGCAAACCCTGAGTCCGGTAGGTTACATGCATTATAATCCTTGACTTCAAAAGATGAATCACTAAAATGGTCATATCCAATTTTCAATAGGAGATTCACTTAAATAGTGAATTCAGTCTTACAACCATGCAACTAGCAATTTAGCAATATACTCCCATGAAACATCTTAAGATAAGCTGCCAGAAGCATAAAATAGTCTATTATTGTCATTCTGGTGCATGACAAAATACATGAAAAGTTGTTCATTTCTACATGCTCATTTCTTTGAATAAATGAAAGTGGTTTAGAATTTGTTTAAAAAAAGCTTATTGTGAAAAACTCATTTATTGAAAAGACATATGTTGTAGGTACACATTGGAATTGCCTCATAGAGGCAATTCCAATGTGTACCTACAACATAAGTTACTGAAAATAAGGAAGAAAACTATTTGGAAATTTACATTTTCCAAGTATCATGTCCATTGACTTTACCTCTTTGAAACATCCCAAACTACCAATCAGTATTAAAATTCCTGTCACTCTACTGCAAACCTGACAGTTATATCTCCAAATTCGAGTTCATGAACTACCTTATTGCTAACCTGCTAGTTGCGTGGTTGTAATTCCTGCAACAACATTTGCATGTCTATGCATTGTTGTTAACACATCTCTCTAACAACTATAAAAGCAGGTTTTCTCACACAGCCTGTCAAAACATTACCCAAGAAACAATATATCCTGGCAGGAAATTATAACACCTTGAAACTACTGCATTCCAGCTGGCATGCTTCCATTACATAGGATTACAAGAGAAACGGCAAGACAATTAACACAGTTGCATGTATCTTTCATAACAGGTTGCCTGCTGGGTACAGGGGAACCAAGGAGCAGTCTGCTCTGGGTTCATATTGTTTGCAATATAGGTTACCGAAGAACATAAGCAGATGAGAGAGCAGACAACAACGGGGGAAAGAAACTTGAGAGATTTTAGATTTAACATGCTAATTAAAGTTTATGTGTAGACTAAGGTTTGGTTTGTTTTCCAAAGTGAGACATCGGAAACAATTGTAAAGCTCAGCCATTTTTGGACACCCAGTCGTTGTCTGTAGCAGAGATGTCCCAAAGTCAAAACGCCGAAGAAAGCTGGTGGATTGATTTTTTGACCACCAGTGGTCAGAGCGCCTGACCAGTGTTCCAAGGGCTGTGAGCTCAAACGGCAAAATCTGCCTGCCTGCCTGTTCGTCTGGCTGACTGTCACAAACCTATGTTTCCCTTTGCTTAAAACATTTAATACTTGTTCAGACAGAAGCATCCCCAAGTCAAGATGCCACAAATGGGTCAAGAAAGCACGAGTAGCTCAAGTGGTATGCCTGCCTTCCTAGGGCTGTGAGCTTGTCTGCCTGCCTACCTGTGTGCCTACCTGTCTGTCTGTCAAACACATAGGGCCAGTTAAGCAAAATCAATTTGCATAAAATTGGGATTATTTTCTTATCCATCAGTTTAACATGTGTTTTGGGTGCTCAAAAGAACCCTCTCATATGTTTTGGATGAGAAATAAGAAAATTAATTTTTTGGTACGCACTCTTATCTAAAGTCCTGAAACATGAACAATTTTATATAAGCTTTTTGTGAAAGCTTATACTTGCCAGTTTAACAATTGAACTTGTGTAAAATATATGACAATTGCATATGAATTGTTCCATATAATTAAATTCCAAGCAAGCACGACCTTTTTGCTTCAAATTTTCAAGTGCAGCCAGGCTATTCTGTATCCATTATCCCATCAAGAGAACCTTGAACTTTATATATATTCAGTAGATAAATTCCCTCACGAATATTCAAATGGCATCAAATCAATCTATATGTCCCTAAAGAGATTGTTTGAACCAATATAATATCCCGTAATACACACGTCTGTCTGCCGTGACAATGGCACTATCCCAAAATCAGCAATTCCGAAAATGACACGGAATATTCTGCAGAATACACAACCAGAGCCCACATAAGAGAAAAATCTATTGAGATATATTTTTGCTTGATTCTCACAGCATACGTTGTCTTGCTCAAAGTGCCAAACGCAACAAAAGTCGTCTGCTTTTCTCGTCTGCTGAAATGTTTAAGAAGCCTCTATGGCAAACAGGGTGGACCCAAATCAGACTGCTCCTATAGGAGCAGTCTGTTCTGGGTCGACGCTGTTTGCCTCTATACTTAATTCGTCCGTAATGTTAAGCAATTATTTGCAGCAGACGACTTCAGCGGACGACATTTACAGATGCATTTTTTCTTGGCGCTTTAAGGGTTAATCCCATTGGAAAGATTCTGTTATGTACATGTCCCATCAACATAAAGATGGTGAGTTAGGGTTAGAATAGTATCAAGTTCTCCAAGGCCTCTGATAGGATTACTTAATCGAAAATTAATTTTCAAAGCAATGAATTCTCTCAACCAAAACATATGTTGTGGGTTACTCAAAAGAACTGTCATGCCATTATTATAACTCTTGTCTCATTTGGGCACCTAAAGCTTATGCTTAAACTGAATAACATTTCTATGAACAAAAATATTGATCACTTTCAATATCACACAATATGAATTTATCACAGCTTGACCACGCTTCCAGAAACTTAGTGGTTAATCTAATCACCAGTATATTTCTGCGGATCAGGATCTACCGAAGAACAAATAAGGTAACTAATATGATTCTGTTTTGAAGGTTATATAATAATCCAAACATATCATAAAAAAGGCTGCTGTTTTTTTTTAACCCAAATTGTCTTATTTCTTTGTCAAGCCATAATACAATATTGTGAGTACTCATTAGAAGCATCTCATAGAGATGCTTCCAATAAGTACCGACAATATTTAAAATGTTTTTTTATTGAGAAATACAGAAATTAGCAATAAAGATATAGAGCTCTTATCAAGCACTTTATCAAGCAAACTGCTGCAGAGAGCATGGATCCAGGTTAGTAAAATTTTTCTTCATTTTCTTTTTTCTTTCTCCTTTTTTTTTACTTTCTCAACAAAATGCAATCTATTGATCATCCAAAATGCTGCGGGTGCTCAATAAAAATGCAAAATGAAAACCACAAACAATAAGTTTTATCAGAGATCAGAAAACTCCTTGCTCCTCGTCTGGGGCCCCTGCAGATCTATATTCTGCCTTTCAAAAAAAAGAAAATTCAATTTCGCTGCCAATTTTTGCTATACAATAAATCATACAACAGTTAACATGGATCACCTTGAGACCAACAATTTTTCATATCAGCATAGTAAAACATCCCTTAGATTCTTCAATGGAATCTCCCATGGCTGAAAAGGTAGAGAATACCCAAGATTGAACTCACATGTTAGGTTATTTTGCATATTTTTTTGTCTTCCGCTGAATTTGTTTAAAATTAAATTTTTCAAAAATTCTTTCATTAATACCATCATATACAAGTATCAATTAGTTTTTAAGTTTGATTTTTTTTCTTGACAAAATGCAAAGGTTATCAACTTAGCCATCACTTGTCAAACTTAAATAGTAGCTCAAAAATGTTCTTAAAAAACATTGATTTCTGATTTGTTTCAGTGCTCACTAATCAAAGGGAGATTACTAGAAATTTATGATACTAATTCTCTTCATCCTTCAATGCATCTATGAAATTTTTACTTCCATCAATTATAGATCCTTCAAAGGGGGATAACTCATAATCTAGGACTCAAAGAGAGTATCAAATGAGAGTATCAAATCTTCTCCAGTGACCCATTTTGATAAATTAGCTCTAATATGAATCTTCAAAGAGAGAAATTCACCCAAAAGATCAATAAAACAATGGTCTATAAACTAATAACAATTTATTTCCTTGGAATATATTCCTTTCCTTAGACATACCACTTTATAAGTTGGGAAACAATATTCCCAGATGCTAACAGAAGAAATAACATCCTGAAACACTTTTAATTGGAGCACATAAAATAACTCAATAACTATGCAATGATCATAATTAACCTTTCTCCTGCTGAAGATAACAGACTTCCCTTCGCAATCTTTGGCCAACAATCAAATTATCCGATTCCAATAACTTTATTGCTGTGGTAGCTCAAGAAGCTGAATGGTTAAGCTGTAGATCCAGATCAGCTGGCTTCTTCAGTGAAGAAGCCAGCTGATCTGGATCTACAGTTTGCAAACGGGAGCAGATGTCCCAAATCAGCGGGATAATGGATGATTACTAATTAAATCTATATTAATAAGTATGTCACCCTTCAAAATCAACAAATAGCCCAAGGTATTATAACACCATTTTTCAATCAAATGATGTCACGCCTTGGAGTGAAATAACTCCATGCAATAAAATTGATAATAAATCACTAGTGGTTTACAGAACGTAATGACGTCCATTATAACGTTGTGTAAAAGATGGCAAAATTATGCCAACAATATGATTTTCAAGTAATTTCAATGTCATGTGATAAATAGAATCTAACATTCGTGCTCCCATATTACTGAATTTATTAAACAAGTTGCGAAACAGCGATAAAATGCTCGGCAAGCCTCGCGTTTTATCCCTTTTCCTCAACTTGTTTAATAACTTCAATAAATCATGAGCACTCATGTAATATCCTCTATATATTTCTCAATATATGCTGTGGAAATCATTGGAGGAGCTTCCATTGAGTATCCACAATATATGTTTTTGATGAGAAAAAGGAAAAAATAGCCATGTGAATGCTAAACATATCTAGGGCTATACATAATTAAAAGAAAAGCATTTATGCATCTTTGGACCCTACAAAAATCTTACCACCTGCGCTCCAAACAGCTTGTTGGTACAGAAGAGGAAAATGAAACACATGTTACTGAAACTGACCAAAAGAGATTGACGTCCACAAGCAGTGGAACAAAACTGTAGGATAATGTATAAGGGTCATTTTCAACTCATTATGTTTCACCAAGTAGGTTGACAGATATTAAGTCAGAAGATCTGAATGATAAGCTTGCAGCAAGTCAATCAATCACCTTTCAAGTTAAAGAGCGACCTCAAAACTTTTTTTAAAATCAGCCATCAGTGGAGATGGTAAATCAACAACCAACTGCATCATTACTTGCCAGCACACTAGATTTTGTTACTTATCGCATCAGCGAGCAGCAAAGACTCAGGCGAGCCTGGACAGATTCACTAGAGCCATCGCTGCTGCCATCCACTAAGTAGAGATGTAGATGAAAACTCAAACCAATAATTAGGCCTCTTGTCTGGCTAGGTACATCAGCATGGGCATTTAAAGGAGGCTAAATTTTGGCCATAAGCGATCATAATGTCAAAAATCTTGTTGGCTAGCCAATGTTATGTTAGTTGCTGAGATACTACCTCCTAAATTCATTCACGGGAGGTAAGCTGAAAAGTAACCATGTCTTGCACCCAACACATAATCTTGATATCTCAAAGAGTATGAGAGGTATATAAACACACTGTTTTGCCTTTAAAATGTGTTCATGGGAGATAATTCAGACAGGGCAGGATTCAAGCTGGGCCCTGACAGTAGGGAGAAGTCACTTCTCCCTCCAGGAAAATTAGGGAGATGTGACAGTCAGATAGGGAGAAGTTATAGCACAAAATAGCATTTTCTGTCAGTATAGAAGCAAATTAGCCATTACACATACTATTGCCATTAAATGGAAGGAGAAGTATGCTGCAGTGGTAGTAGATTGTCACCACAGCTAGCATTTGTGTGGTGACAGCCTCCCTAAAAAAAATTTTTTTTAGGGAGACTCCCACTTCCCCCTGGGTCACATTTATGGTGAAATTTCAGCCCTATATATGGGCCACTATTTCGCCCTAGTCACCCTCTAGCTTATTCCCTGCAGGGAGCAAGATAGAACAACCATTGTGAACAAGACTTAGTGTAGTGAACAGCCACTCAATCGTTCCAAAGGAAGTCACTATTGGATTAAATATCAAATTGCTTTCCTTAACTTATGGAATGGAAGCTACCCAATTGAGGCTGGAGTGTTAGTCTGATGTAGTTGTCTCAGCTTTCAACAAGAAATGTGAAGACATGGTTCTCAAAATGACCATCTTAATGAGGCGGTTGTTTTGAGCACACAGTAGGCAATGTTACAGTGGCCCAGCAGGCAATAGTACAGTGGCCCAGCAGGCAATAGTACAGTGGCCCAGCAGGCATTGTTACAGGTGTCATGTTGTACTGTTACAGTGGCCCAGTCGGCAATGTTACAGTGGCCCAGCAGGCAATAGTACAGTGGCCCAGTAGGCAATGTTACAGTGGTCCAGCAGGCAATGTTACAGTGGTCCAGATGCACTGTTACAGCGGCCCAGCAGGCAATATTATAGTGGTCCAGATGCACTGTTACAGTGGCCCAGCAGGCACTCTTACAGTGGCCCAGCAGGCAATGTTACAGTGGTCCAGCAGGCAATGTTACAGTGGTCCAGCAGGCAATGTTACAGTGGTCCAGCAGGCAATTATATAGACGCAGTGGTCCAGATGTACTGTTACTGTGGCCCAGCAGGCACTGTTACAGTGGCCCAGCAGGCAATTTAAGTGGTCCGGCAGGCAATATTATAGTGGTCCAGATGCACTGTTACAGTGGCCCAGCAGGCAATGTTACAGTGGTCCAGCAGACAATGTTACAGTGGTCCAGCAGGCAATGTTACAGTGGTCCAGAAGGCACTGTTACAGTGGCCCAGCAGGCAATTTTATAGTGGTCCAGATGCACTGTTACAGTGGCACAGCAGGCAGTGTTACAGTGGTCCAGCAGGCAATATTATAGTGGTCCAGAGACACTGTTACCGTGGCCCAGCAGGAAATGATACAGTGGTCCAGCAGGAAATGTTACAGTGGTCCAGATGCACTGTTACAGTGGTCAAGCAGGCAATGTTACAGTGGTCCAGCAGGCAATGTTACAGTGGTCCAGATGCACTGTTACAGAGGTCCAGAAGGCAATGTTACAGTGGTCCAGCAGGCAATGTTACAGTGGTCCAGCAGGCAATGTTACAGTGGTCCAGATGCACTGTTACAGAGGTCCAGAAGGCAAAGTTACAATGGTCCAGCAGGCAATGTTACAGTGGTCCAGCAGGCAATGTTACTGTGGCCCAGCAGGCACTGTTACAGTGGTCCAGCAGGCAATGTTACAGTGGTCCAGAAGGCAATGTTACAGTGGTCCAGCAGGCAATGTTACAGTGGTCCAGCAGGAAATATTATAGTGGTCCAGCAGGCAATATCACAGTGGTCCAGCTACAATGTTACAGGGGCCTAGCAGGCAACATTACATGGGTACTGATGCACTGTTACAGTGGTCCAGCAGGCAATGTTACAGTGGTCCTGATGTACTGTTACAGCGGTATAGAAGACATTGTTACATTCTTCCAGCAGGCAATGTTACAGTGGTCCAGATGCTCTGTTACAGTGGCCCAGCAGGCAATGTTACAGTGGTCCAGATGTACTGTTACAGTGGCGAGAAGACAACGTTACAGTGGTCCAGCAATAAATGCTACAGTGGCCCAGTAGGCAATGTAACTGTGGTCCAGATGTACTGTTACAGTGGTCCATCAGGCAATTATACAGACGCAGTGGTCCAGATGAACTGTTACTGTGGCCCAGCAGGCACTGTTCAGTGGCCCAGCAGGCACTGTTACAGTGGCCCAGCAGGCAATGTTACAGTGGTCCAGCAGGCAATGTTACAGTGGTCCAGCAGGCAATGTTACAGTGGTCCAGCAGGCAATTATATAGACGCAGTGGTCCAGATGTACTGTTACTTTGGCCCAGCAGGCACTGTTACAGTGGCCCAGCAGGCAATGTTAGTGGTCCGGCAGGCAATGTTACAGTGGTCCAGCAGGCAATGTTACAGTGGTCCAGCAGGCAATGTTACTGTGGTCCAGATGTACTGTTACAGTGGTCCAAAATGCACTGTTACAGAGGTACAGATATACTGTTACTGTGGTCAAAATACACTGTTACAGTGGTCCAAATGCACTTTTACTTAGGTCCAAATGCACTTTTAGTTAGGTCCAAATGCACTGTTACTTAGGTCCAAATGCACTGATGCACAGTTACGTCGGCTCAGAGGCACGTTTATAATGGCACTGTTACAGTGGTTCAGAATGCACTGTAACAGTGGTTCAGAATACACTGTTACAGGGGTTCAGACTGCACTGTTACACTGGTTCATGTGCAATGTTACAATGGTCCAGATGCGCTGTTAGTGTTCAAGATGCACTGTTAGTAGTCCAGAATGTACTGTTAGTTATCCAGAATGCAGTGTTACAGTGGTCCAGATGCACAGTGGTCCAGGTGCACAGTTACAATGGTCCAGGTGCACAGTTACAATGGTCCAGGTGCACAATTACAATGGTCCAGGTGCACTGGTACAGTGGTCCAGGTGCACTATTACATTGGTCTAGGTGCACAGTTACAGTGTTTCGTGTGCACTATGAGTGTGGTCCTGGTGCACTGTTACAGTGGTTGAGATGCATTAATAAAGTTGGCCAGTTTCACTGTAGCAGTCTTCAGATACATATTCATTATTGGCATTATAGCTTGTGGATTAGCTTTCTGTACCGGGAGCGCAGAGGCTCAGTGGTAGAGTGCTTGACTCGAGACTGAGAGGCTGCGGGTTTGAGCCTCATTGTTGTCACTGCGTTGTGTCCTTGATCAAGACACATTAATCCTAGCTTATTGCTGGTTAAACCCAGGAAAACGGTCCCTACATAACTGAAAGATTGTTGAATTGTTGATGGGACATAAAGAATCCAATCAAACAAACAAAACCTTCCTGTACAGTCTCACAAACCATACAGTAACTTACATTTGTAGTCTCAAAAACAATATTTACATCTTTCCTCTTTTCTTTGAGTGTAATTTCTTGTTTTGACAAGTATATCTATCAAAACATATTACATATAATTTATATACACAGGTGCCTTCAAATTATGATTATCTAATGTAATTTCAACCATTATTTTTCTATCTAAATTCAAACCATAACATTTGAAAATCTGTTTAATTCTTTGCCTACCAGTGCCGAAAGCTGAGAACCTTTGCAAACAGTTAAGAACACTGGCCAGGTCAGACCCATCAAAATGTAGAATCTAATCTGGATCCGATCTGTATGATACACTAATGAATTTATTGAAAGAATTTTATGAAAACGTTAATTTTGAAAAAATAAACAGACATCAAAATACATGTAAGACTACCTAGCATACAATGTAGACTTACTACACTAATTTATAATAAAAGCACTGCATGCATGCATCGTACCCTGCCAAGAAATATTTTCGATACAAAGAAAATCCATAAATCAAGGGCAATAACTCAGATTAAAACTTGATGCAATTGTCTGGACCTTGATCTTGTATACAAAATTTCATATCTTCAAATGAAGGGCCATAACTCTGTATTTTCTTCACAAAATTAAATGATATGCAATCCAATAACTCTCCTCCCCAATATCAACTATTATGCAAAGTTTAAAGAAATTCTGTCGAGATATGCTCAAGATAGAAAGCAGAAACGAAGTGGTGACAGATGGACGGACGGACAGACGGACGGACGGACGGACACTCAATGCAAATTTTTGAACTTTTTAAGTGGCGGGGTATAAAAAGTGTACGTGTATTTTCTCTAAATTTCAAGCGGTTGTTTTGCTTCGAGGACACAACCTAGTATCTCTGGTGTCAGTTAGTGAGTGAATCCTCAATCTCAAATCTTTCGCTCTACCACTGAGCCACCAGGCTCCTCCATAAGGTGTGACTGTAACTTAAATTACAGTTATATATTTTCAAAATTAATTCAAAACTGCATTTTAATAGCATCATAAAGTTGTGAATTGACAATAAAGTAAAAATTTCATCTTTTTGCTATTTTTCATCAGTCTTTGATCACATATGCAGGTTTTCGTCATAACTTTTAGTAAGAACTTTTTTGCATACCAAATTCATCCTAACAAAATGATCTAGGGCGTTGCGAATTTTCAGTCCAACAAAAGAATTTCTTCAGTAATAATCCTCCCTGTTTTAGAAGGGGTGTTTTTATATAGACAAACAGAAAAATGCCCTCTTTCATTTAACCCATATAAGCCCAGCGTCCTTTTTGTGGGACAAAACCAAACATTGCAGACCCAGATCAGACGCTGCCGCGTCTGATCAGGGTCTCCACTGTTTGCTTACAGAAAATTATATCAAAATGTGGATAAAAATGAAAAATAGCACTCAACAACCCTTAAAACAGAAATGGACTGGTCCAATTGATAAGGGTAGGAAAGTCCATTTGGCATAAATGGGCTAAAATCTCCCCACCCCCACCTGGATTTCAAATCCTAGAATAGACACTGTACTGTAACACTGTTCAAAAGCAATTCTGAAACCATTTGCCCATTTTTTTCTCTCATGAAATTTTTAGAGAAGCATTAGGCCAGATTTTTTTCAGTAGTTGATTTACGGGAAATGCTTTTCGGATTTAAGGTTGGGGGACGGGGAAAAAAAGAAAAAAACTCTGAAAATGACCAGTTGACTGGTCATTTTCAGAGCTTTTTTTTTTTTTTTTTTTTTTAATACCTCCAGAACAAACAGTTAAGCTAATAAAGTAAACTAACAGTCTAAATAATTCATAATTTTCCGGCATAGGACAATCGCTTTTAACAGTGTCACTCTCAAAAATACATTATTTTTTCAACAAAACAAATAATATGATAATTTTAGAAATTTTCTACTCTCTATAAAATTACAGTAGGACCCTGAGTTCGTAAATCGACATAATAAAAAAAATTATGGCCTTAATATTAAAACTGGGAATTTATCAGAATGAATATGGTGTTGCAACTATTTGGGTGTCTGGTTACTAATGTTATCAAAACCATGCGCCCAGAAACAAGGTGGGAGTCTGTGAGAAATTTGATCGCAGTTGCAGATTTACTGTTAATGACTTAATGCTTTTATTATTAATCATTATCAAACTGTTCAATCAGTGAGTTTCAATGGTTTCCCATGATTTACTTCAGTCTTATGCACCAGTCATTTGTATTCACTGCTCCCCCACCTACGGGGATGGGCCTGGATAGTGACTTCACTTTTCAGAGCCCTGGTATAAGCCCTGCCCTGTGGGGACAAGCTGATGGTAACAACCCTACTCTTAGCCCCGCCCTACACTGCAGAAAAACTCACGGGGGTAAGTTTCCCAATGTTATAGCCCCCACACTTCCCCGGCACAGCGGGGACAATCAAAAAGTACTTGCACTGCACCATAGCCTGGCTATTCCACCGCTATCCCCGTAGGTGGGGGGGGCCTTGGATACAAATGACTGGTGCATTAACGGTACAGTTAATAGTATTTTAGTCATCTCGAGTCATTTTTTCAAGAATCACAGTAAACACAAATGTGATGTCACTGGCCCCGTGGTGTGGGATACCAATAATATGTTGTATTTATATTCATTCAAAATTCCCCAGCAGTTTAGTTGCATGTTCCTCCTAGCTAAATAGAAAACAGTGTGTATCAGAATTAAACCAGTTGATCCGGATCAACACTGTTTTTTATTAAGAAGGCCATTTTTGAAAGGACCTGCTGTTAAACAGAGTATAGGCTATGAATGTGACAAGTTTAGATGTAATCTTAAGATATCTTCATCACTATCAAGGCAATCAATAATAGTTTGCTGATTGCCACTAAATAGTCCATTAACCACAACTGATAATATCAGGGTTATATAGGGGTGCATTACATTTACAACCACGCAACTAGCAAGTTAGCAAAAGCATAGTTCATGACATCAAATTTGGTGATATAATTGTCATGCAACTGTAAACGATTTTCAGTAGAGTGACATGAATTTTAATACTGATTGGCAGTTTGGGGTGTTTAAAAGAGGTAAAGACAATGGACATGATACTTGGAAATGTAAATTTCCAAATAGTGTTCTTCCTTATTTTCAGTAACATACGTTGTAGGTACACATCGGAATTGCCTCTATGAGGCAATTCCAATGTGCACCTACAACATATGTATTTTCAATACTTAAGCTTTTTTCAAACAAATTCTCAACGGGTCATTATTCAAAGAATAAGCATGTAGAAATGAACAACTTTTCATGTAGTTTGTCACGCACCTTGATGACAGTCTATTTTATGCTTCTGACAGCTTATCTTGAGATGTTTCATGGGAGTATATTGCTAAATTGCTAGTTGCGTGGTTGTATTACCATGTAAGAATTTTAACTCCCCCCCTTTTGACAGTCATTTGTTGATATTGTGACCTTTGCAAACATTCTGTCTGTTCCGATCTGGTTCCAAACAGATTGACACGCTAGCAGTGTTCCTGAAAGAATTTTTTGAAGAAGTTTTGTTTATTTGATTTGATTCTTTACATCCCAGTCAACTTTTTTTCAGTCATGTCGGGACCGGTCTTCCTGGGTTGAACCAGTACTAAGCAAGGATTAATGAATGTTGGCCACCCCCCCCCCCCCCCCGGCAAGGATTAATGTTGGCCATCCATCCATCCCCCCCCCCCCCCCCCCCCCCCCCCCCCCCCCCCCGGCATGGACCTTGGGGTCCGATGTTGTGGAATGAAAGCAAACCCTACAAGGTATCTATGGTGCAAGTATGAACGCTTTCTGACAGGTAGTTGTCAAAATATGGACTTCTAGAAAAATTGTAATGCAAAAATCATATCTTTTGGATATGTACTAGATTTTGACCTATAGCCCCACCCACCAGCATGGATTCTAGGGTCCGATGTCGTGGAATGAAAGCTAACCATACAAAGTTGGAATGAAAGCTAACCATACAAGGTATCTATGGTGCAAGTATGAATGTTTTCTGACAAGTGGTTGTCAAGATATGGACTTCTAAAAAACTTTAACGCAGTGTGATGGGAACGGAATGGGAACGTGTACGACCGTGGTGACTACAATAGCTCTTTTGCATTTCATGCAGTTCAGCTAAAAATGGACAGACAAGCCTATAATGATAGAGCTCCACCAATAAGAAACCGGTTATTAAATGACAGTTAAATGTGTCCACAAGAGCAAACAAACAAGTGGCAGCCATTTTAGCCACCATCTTGGTTATCACTCATGTACACAGTCTGGTCCATATTCGTTCACAAAACCCATAATCAAACCTGGGTGAGAGTTTGATGAAAGTAATCTATATATGAATTTTGGAAGAAATCGGGTGATTAATGACAAAGTTAGTGTCTACAAAAGAGGACGGACAGATGGACAGACAGACAAAGGGACAGACAAGCAGAAATCAATCAACTCTGCCAATGTTTATTGGCAAAGCCCTTAAAACAAGGTTTAAGATATACATGTATTTTTCATCTATGTTTGGATACTTTTGCCATTATCAAATAAAATATTTCTTACCTTTGCGAGTTGAAAAATTATGTCCCAGGTTGAAAGTTACGGAGCGGCGAAGGCCGCGTAGCATCTTCTGTTTTGGATTCATTCTGAACTTCAATCACTTAAAATCCAAGCTTATTAGTAACATTAATCCACAGTGTATATCCAATAAGTTGTCATCCTTTTTCACAAAATATTTGTTCACCATAAATTTAGTCCATTTTCACAAAATATTTTATCCGATGTTATATGAAAGATGTCAATAATATCTAACTAACAACATCTGTGACCACCGATACTTCGCAGGTATTGGGAAAATAATTTATACCTCATACAATGGATGCAAGTTTAGCAGAAAACAAAGTCTTAAAAATCTTTAATTTTTCTGCAACACTGGCAAAGAGGGAGTTTGAATGGAATTTCAAGTTTAAAATTTTAGAGGGGGAGTGGGGGGAGGGGGCGGATTATGGTAACTGCTTTTATAGGTATTTTAAGAAGTTTGTCAAGTGGTAGTGGAGTTTTTTTAAATAAAAGTCTTGGAGGTTTTATTTGAGAAAAGCCACTCGATTTTAACCCTTAAAGCGCCACCTATAATTTGCAGCAGACGACAATTTCAAATTTTGCCGCTTTTTCAAAAATAACCAATAAGGCATGATATTTCATGACAATCGTCTGCTGGCAGACCATTCTCATGTAATATCATTCCTTATTCTTGTTGAAAATTGGTAAAAATGTCGCAAAATTTGTCGTCTGCTGCAGTCGTGATTGGCCCTTTAAGGGTCAAGTCCTATGTATTTTAGCAGTTATGTAGGTTGCACTATCCTTTCACTCCTTGATTGCAACTCGGACCCAATAGACTGTATTACTGGGTCCGAGATTGCAAGTACCAAAGTACTCAGGCAGGAAAAGCATGAGCACACAAAATAGTTTCAGATTTACAATCTGGAACTATTTTGTGTGCTCATGCCATATTTGGGACTATTTGTTTTCATTCAACAACATTTTACTCACAACTGGACGGGTAAGTCCAGACCACCAGCTGGAAGATTCCAATTTAGAAATTCAGTACTAAACGAGTTAATTGATCATAATGCACATTAACAAACAAGCACTTACAGAAATTGCTAGAGAAATCTTGGTAAGAAATCAATCAACTAATACCCATTGATAAAAAATCCATCAAGAAAATCCTCTTTACATCATTTTTGATTGACTTTTTATCAAAGTGACTTAAGTGAGAATCATCTGTAAAGTGGCATATTACATATCTGATCAAAAGTTCTATATTAACCTGTTCGATAGTGGCAAATGTAAGCCAAATGAACAAAATCGGACCAACATTTACATCAGAACTTTTTTTTGCCCCACTGTACAGTAAGGCCTGCATTTGTATATATGTACAGTCTGGTCTACATTTAGCTACATGCTCTATCTAGTCTACATTTAGCCATCTATACAGTCCAGACTACATTTATATATCAATACAGTCTGGTCTTAATTAAGACATCAATACAGTCTGGTCTACATTTGGCCATCTGTTTAGTCTGGTCTACATTTAGCCATTATATGTACAGTCTGGTCTACAATTTGTTATCTTTACAGTCTGGTCTACATTTGTCCACCTGTACAGTCTGATCTACATATAGCCACCATACAGTCTGGTCTTCTTTTGCCATCTGTTCAAACTGTTCTACATTTGGCTGTCAGTACAGTGTGGTCATCTATCCCACAATCTGCACAGTCTGGCTTACATTTAGGCATGTAACATGCGCAGATCCAAGAATTTTTATCAGGGGGGTCCAGGTCAATCTGACAAAAAAGCTCTGACGTTTTTTTTTCTTTTTTTGTTTTTTGTTAGTCCTCAGCTTATTTTACAGAAGTCAAATGGTTAATTTCAAAGAAAACTATAATTCATTCTTTGAAGGTTCCAGAGGGGGTCCAACATTTTCCAGGGGGGGGGGGGGGGGGTCCTACTTTTTCCAGGGGGGGTCCAATTGCTTATTCCCTATAGAAACCCATATAACTTGTGATTTTCCAGGGGGGGGGGGGGGGGGGGGTCCGGACCCATGTCCACCCTCTGGATCCGCACTTGCGTAAAGTCATGTCTTCTATCATTATTTCAAGTCTGCCCTATATTAGGCCATAAGTATAGTCTAGTCTTCTCTCACAATCTGTACAGTCTGGCCAATATTTGTTCATCAGTACAGTCTGGTCTTCTATCACAATTTTTACAGAACCCATCACAATCTGTACAGTCTGGCCTACATTTGGCCATCTGGTCTTCTATCACAATCTGTTAGTCTGACCTATCTTTGGCAATCAGTACTGTCTGGCCTTCTATTACAATCTGTACAGGCTGGCCGATACTTGGCCATCAGTAAAATATGGTCTTCTATCACAATCTGAATGTCTGGCCTACATTTTGGCCATTAGTAAAGTCTGGTCTTCTTTTACAATCTGTACAGTCTGGCTTATATTTGGTCATCAGAACAGTCTGGTCTTCTATCACAATCTGTATAGTCTGACCTATATTTGGCCATCAGTACAGTCTGGTCTTCTATCACAATCTGTACAGTCTGGCCTTAATTTGGCCATCTGTACAGTCTGGACATCTATCACAATCTTTACAGTCTGGTCTATATTTGGCCATCAGTACAGTCTGGTCTTTTATCACAATCTGTTAAGTCTGGTCTAAATTTGGCCATCAGAACAAACTGGTCATCTATCACAATCTGTCAATCTGGCCTATATTTGGCCATCAGTACAGTCTGGTCTTCTATCACAATCTGTACAGTCTGCCATATATTTGGCCATCAGTACAGTCTGGTCTTCTATCATAATCTGTACAGTCTGGTCTATATTTGGCCATCAGTACAGTCTGGTCTTTTATCACAATCTGTTAAGTCTGGTCTAAATTTGGCCATCAGAACAGTCTGGTCTTCTATCATAATCTGTACAGTCTGGTCTATATTTGGCCATCAGTACAGTCTGGTCTTTTATCACAATCTGTACAGTCTGGTCTATATTTGGCCATCAGAACAGTCTGGTCTTCTATCATTATCTGTACAGTCTGGTCTATATTTGGCCATCAGTACAGTCTGGTCTTTTATCACAATCTGTAAAGTCTGGTCTAAATTTGGCCATCAGAACAGTCTGGTCATCTATCACAATCTGTCAATCTGGCCTATATTTGGCCATCAGTACAATCTGGCCTTCTATCACAATCTGTACAGTCTGCCATATATTTGGCCATCAGTACAGTCTGGTCTTCTATCATAATCTGTACAGTCTGGTCTATATTTGGCCATCAGTACAGTCTGGTCTTTTATCACAATCTGTACAGTCTGGTCTATATTTGGCCATCAGAATAGTCTGGTCTTCTATCATAATCTGTACAGTCTGGCCTTTATTTGACCATCTGTACAGTCTGGTCTTCTATCATAATCTGTACAGTCTGCTCTTTATTTGGCTATCAGTTCAGTCTGGTCTTCTATGACAATCTGTACAGTCTGGCCCATATTTGTCCATCAGTTCAGTCTGGTCTTTTATCACAATCTGTACAGTCTGACCTACATTTGTTCAGTACAGTCTGGTCTTCTATCACAATCTGTACAGTCTGCCCTATAATTGGCCATCAGTACAGTCTGATCTTTTATCACAATCTGTACAGTCTGGTCTATATTTGGCCATCAGTACAGTCTGGTCTTCTATCACAATCTGTACAGTCTGGTCTATATTTGGCCATCAGTACAGTCTGATCTTCTTTCACAAACTGTACAGTCTGGCCTATATTTGGCCATCAGTACAGTCTGATCTTCTTTCACAATCTGTACAGTCTGGCCTATATTTGGCCATCAGAACAGTTTGGTCTTCTATCACAATCTGTACAGTCTGACCTATATTTGGCCATCAATATTCTGGTCTTCTATCACAATCTGTACAGTCTGTCCTATATTTGGCCATCAGTACAGTCTGGTCTTCTATCACAATCTGTACAGTCTGCTCTATATTTGGCCATTAGAACAGTTTGGTCTTCTATCACAATCTGTACAGTCTGCCCTATAATTGGCCATCAGTACAGTCTGATCTTTTATCACAATCTGTACAGTCTGGTCTATATTTGGCCATCAGTACAGTCTGGTCTTCTATCACAATCTGTACAGTCTGGTCTATATTTGGCCATCAGTACAGTCTGATCTTCTTTCACAAACTGTACAGTCTGGCCTATATTTGGCCATCAGTACAGTCTGATCTTCTTTCACAATCTGTACAGTCTGGCCTATATTTGGCCATCAGAACAGTTTGGTCTTCTATCACAATCTGTACAGTCTGACCTATGTTTGGCCATCAATATTCTGGTCTTCTATCACAATCTGTACAGTCTGCCCTATATTTGGTCATCAGTACAGTCTGGTCTTTTATCACAATCTGTACAGTCATGCTTATATTCGGTCATCAGAACAGTCTGGTCATCTATCACAATCTGTACAGTCTGCTCTATATTTGGCCATCAGTATAGTCTGATCTTCTATCACAATCTGTACAGTCTGACCTATATTTGACCAACAGTATGGCTTTTATTTGGTCATCAGTACAGTCTGTCCTTCTATTACAATCTGTACAAGCTGGTCTATATTTGGCCATCAGTACAGTCTGATCATCTATCACAATCTGTCAATCTGGCCTATATTTGGCCATCAGTACAGTCCGATCATCTATCACAATCTGTACAGTCTGGTCTATATTTGGCCATCAGTACAGTCTGATCATCTATCACAATCTGTCAATCTGGCCTATATTTGGCCATCAGTACAATCTGGTCTTCTATCACAATCTGTACAGTCTGGCCTATATTTGGCCATCAGTACAGTCTGATCATCTATCACAATCTGTCCATCTGGCCCTTATTTGGCCATCAGTACAGTCTGGTAATCTATCACAATCTGTACAGTCTGCCATATATTTGGCCATCAGTACAGTCTGGTCTTCTATCACAATCTGTACAGTCTGGCCTATATTTGGCCATCAGTACAGTCTGGTCTTCTATCATAAACTGTACAGTCTGGCCTATATTTGGCCATCAATATTCTGATCATCTATCACAATCTGTACAGTCTGGCCTATATTTGGCCATCAATATTCTGATCATCTATCACAATCTGTACAGTCTGGCCTATATTTGGCCATCAGAACAGTCTGGTCTTCTATCACAATCTATACAGTCTGGCCTATATTTGGCCATCAGTACAGTCTGGTCTTCTATCACAATCTGTACAGTCTGCCATATATTTGGTCATCAGTACAGTCTGTCCTTCTATCACAATCTGTACAGTCTGGTCTTCATTTGGCCATCAGTACAGTCTGATCATCTATCACAATCTGTCAATCTGGCCTATATTTGGCCATCAGTACAGTCTGGTCTTCTATCACAATCTGTACAGTCTGCCATATATTTGGCCATCAGTACAGTCTGGTCTTCTATCATAATCTGTTCAGTCTGGCCTATATTTGGCCATCAGTAAAGTCTGGTCTTCTATCACAATCTGTACAGTCTGGCCTATATTTGGCCATCAGTAAAGTCTGGTCTTCTATCATAATCTGTACAGTCTGGCCTATATTTGGCCATCAGTACAGTCTGGTCTTCTATCATAATCTGTACAGTCTGGCCTTTATTTGGCCATCAGTAAAGTCTGGTCTTCTATCATAATCTGTACAGTCTGGCCTATATTTGGCCATCAGTACAGTCTGGTCTTCTATCATAATCTGTACAGTCTGGCCTTTATTCGGCCATCAGTAAAGTCTGGTCTTCTATCATAATCTGTACAGTCTGGCCTTTATTTGGCCATCAGTAAAGTCTGGTCTTCTATCATAATCTGTACAGTCTGGCCTTTATTTGGCCATCAGTAAAGTCTGGTCTTCTATCATAATCTGTACAGTCTGGCCTATATTTGGCCATCAGTACAGTCTGGTCTTCTATCACAATCTGTACAGTCTGGCCTTTATTTGGCCATCAGTAAAGTCTGGTCTTCTATCATAATCTGTACAGTCTGGCCTATATTTGGCCATCAATATTCTGGTCTTCTATCACAATCTGTACAGTCTGCCATATATTTGGCCATCAGTACAGCCTGGTCATCTACTCACAAGATCTGGCCTACATTTGGCATCAGTACAGTTGAATCTATCTCAATCTGTACAGTTTGTCCTATATTTGACCATCAGTACATAACAATTTTTACAGAACTTATCTTTGCAGATCTTTACAGTCTGATCTGGGTCCACCTCTTTTCAAAGGTTATCAGTAGATGCAAAGGAATCACATTCAAAGATGAAGCCATAGGAAGCTTTTTTAACCCTTAAAGTGCCAATCACGACTGCAGCAGACGACAAATTTTGAGACATCTTTGCCAATTTTCTACAAAAATAAGGTATGATATTATATGAGAATCGTCTGCCAGCAGCTGATTCTCATGAAAAATCATGCCTTATTTGTTATTTTTGAAAAAGCGGAATTTTTTTTAATTCTTGTTTGCTAGCTGCAAATTATAGGTGGCCCTTTAAGGGTTAAGAACTATGCATTAGACAAAGTAAGCAAAAACACAAATTAAAAAACAGCTGTTGAAAGTTGAAGAATAAAAAATCCGAACAACAAAGCCTCACAGCTGTGTTCTGTACTTTTACTTAAATATTTTTAAAGAATGAAAGTTCAAAACAAAAGCTGCACTTAGAAGCGCTTTAAAGACTAATCCATAAAGAAAAACAGTTTGCATTTCCAAAATACCATAGTAACCAGAGTCCACTGTTTGAGATGATTTAGGCAGGAACCTAGATAGTATGCATGAGTGTGTGTGTTCGAAAAATACACTCATTGATGCTCACACATTATCATTAAATCCAAAAGAAAACTATATCTACATTGTATAATCAAACTCACCATAGATGCAAATTAGCACATGACAAAAAATTATCAAATTTTTTACGCAAAAAATCATATTCCTGGATATAGTGGTGCCCGGATTGATTTATTTTGTCCAATAAAAAAAACCAAATTTTTTATGTTGTTGATATTCTATCAATATCTCATTGATAATCATCTTTTTATTATGTTGCAAAAAAAGAGTATCCTTCTAAAGAAAATAAGGTTAAAATTGTTGAATCTTATTTTTTACCACATTGACACAATCCCCAAACGCACGTCCAAACCAAAAAATGCACAGGTATGACCGTCCCCAGTTTTATATAGCCACACAACTTACATGCTTTATAGTCAACCCCCATAAATCAAATTTAATAAGACCCGCCTTTTCAATATCAAAACAGAAAGGGAATTGTTTCCACCAGAAATGCATCAAATCTTCATTTCCTATTTTCTCCCCTTTGATAAAATGATAACATTAAAGAAATATCCCAAATCTATCCATTGAACTGTACTACCCCTCCGATAAAATCACAAAACTGGAAAGTTTCAAATCTAAACTGTTACAAGACTGACAAAACATAATGGTATTTTCAATTTATTACAATATCTCATTTCCAAGCCCATAAATGTGAGTAAGAAAGTCGAAATTTATGTAAAAATGAAATAAAGTATAAAATTCCTCAGCAATTTGTCACAATTTCTTCACAGCAGATGACAACAGCAATGTTGCTTATCCATTTAAATTGAACAAAGAGAAGTGAAAAAAATCTCCGAACCTCACAACCCCAGTGGTCAAACTTTTACAAGTTTTTCAATGAGAAAATTGCATAAATAACTTTAATACCATTAAATTTGTAACAAAACTAGTCTCTATACAATTTTGTTATGCTTAGTTGACTTATATAGTTAAGCAAATTATTAACTCTTTCCTAGCTAGCAGCGACTTTTGTGGCCTTTGCAAACAGTTTGTACCCAGATCAGGACAGACAGAACGTCTGGTTTACCAATCTGATAGTACTCCTGAAATTTTTTGAAAAAAAAAAAAAAGTCAGCAGATAACAAAAGCATGAAAATAGCCGAGCATGCAATGAGTCAAACAAGTTATTAATATATAGAACAAATAAGCAGGCTCTGCAGATAGCACTAATTTTCTTAACCCCTCTCTATGAAGAATGTTGTTAGACCGGAGGCTCGAAACCAGGGACTTCCTAACCTTAAATCTACATTGTGGACCCTATTATGAGACACCCCATTTTAAAGAATGCTGCAATATTATAAACAGTCATTTTGAACTTGATTTTTTAACTAATTGTGTGCCTTTAAATACAGTAAAAACTCTTTATAACGTCACTCTTTATAACAGAATATTCACTATCCAACAGTAATTTGCAGGGAACGGATCAGTTTCCATTAAAATTTCCTCTTTATAACAGACTATTCACTTAACGACAGCGACAGTAAGTTCTTGGAACAGATATACATTTTCTATTGAAAATAAATTCATTATAACAGAATTTTTACCATGTGTCAGTCAATTTGGTGAGAAGGACAAGGTCTTTTGCATGCACAGGTATCTGTCACATTTGATAAGAGGGAAGCTTTGTGAATTTTGATGCATTATGAAATTTGACTGATGTATGCATTTGGAATAATAGCATTTAAATTCATTTGTACGAGGGCTGTTCAAATATGAATGCAAGTAGCTTCATAACTTTCTTCACGTATATGCTACGACAAAATGTCATACCTTTCTGGAAAGAACTGTTTCTCGCCTTTCAAATGGTACCAAACATAAAGAAACACTCACTATTTTTCTCGAGTTACAGACCCTTATATAAAGACCGCTCTAGTATACTGAAGGTTTTCTGAATCAAATTGCAACACACGTTTTGGTACTTGTGCGGATATAGTGTCATATCTTTGTTAATTTGAGACAAAATGACACCAAATTTTACCTGCAAGTCTAAGTAACAATCCCAAAGTTGCTTGCAGGAAAAACTTTATATAATCCTGTTTCTAACTCGAGTAAATAGGTACGTTTGTGACGTCATTAATTTTATGATCAACGTCATTTTGAGTTATCTGCTGTTGATGTAATAATGAACATCGCTGTGTCTTTTTCTTTGCATATTGCTGAAAACATGTTAAATTTGTCATAAGGGAGTTTTCAAAATGCACCGTCCTCTATTTACAGAGTTATCATATTTTATATCATTTTTCAAGCATTTATTCTGATTCTTAATGACGTGTTTACATAAATTAAAATAGGGTCCATCTGTCTACTTCTCAAGACCAGGTGAGTAATTTTATTGTAAATAATGTCTATAGAGGTCAAACTCAAAGTTTACGTCCAAATTTAGAATAAAGTCGCAATATTATGAAAACAAAATTAAGAATAAATTCTATAACCCCTCCACTTTAGGCATTTTTGACTTAATAAAAATGCTTTTCAGCGTTTAAAAATTACCCATTATCCATCAATAATTTGTAGCAACAACTCAGTATGAGCGATCAACATATTGTCTTTGAGTTAAAACAAGTTTAAATGTTGCTTCGTGCATTGAAAGGTTTAACTGAAAACTGCAAGGTAATGTTTTGTTTAGCATTCATTTGCAAACATAAGGAGACTTGAATGAAAAGGATTCGTTTTAATTTAACAAAAGAATGTCTGATTTTCGCAACCTTCACAGAATCATAATATTAGAATATGGGGATACTTCCTTCAAAATTTCAAGAAATTTCACCTGTTTATCGAAGAATTATACGCTCGTCTATCACTGGTATATGTTCAAAGCATTGAGTTTGTTAGTATACTAACGTGACCCTCATTCCAAGTGCTATAACTCGATAAGTATACTGTGTTTGTCTTTAGGACTGGTGCCAGTTTAAAGGTGACATACAGTCCTTTATAAAAACGCTTACCATTTTGTCGTAGCATATATGTGAAGAAAGTTATGAAGCCACTTGCATTCATATTTGAACAGCCCTCGTATACTATTTTCTTTTACCAAATGATTATGATGTGGAAACATGGTACTGGTCGGCATTTCTTTATAACAGCAAATTCACTTTAACGTCAAAGATAGCTTGGAACAAACATGGTCGTTATAAAAAGGGTTGACTGTACAAACAAGAGGTCCCTTGGGCCCTGGGTTGCTCACCTGAGAATGACTGTCTATAAAGTAATAAGAGATCAAAGCTCCTCTCAAAGTCAAACTATGAGTTTTGATAGATCAGTAGTTTCATTAAGACCTAACATGGGTTATGTTGACAAAATTAACAGGATAAAACAAGTGACAACAAATAAAACAAGTGACATCTGGGGCGGGGCCATTTTTTGGCCGCCAGGGGCAAAATTTGAACAAACTTGGTAGAGGTTCACAAGATGATGCTACAAACATAGGCTCTAAGGCTCTAAGCATAGTGGTTTCAGACCCAGGGGCATTACTCCGTTGAACTTTGTTTGATAATTTGGAATAAATCCTTTGTACGCCGGAAACCCCTGAAAGGGTAGTTTGGTAGTTTGCTGCATTTCATCAGGGTCTGCACTGTATGATAAATGCAATATTCAGAGACTGAAGTACAGGAAAGTCCACCTGTGACACCTTAAAACATATAATGGACAATGTAGCTATCTGTCCAAGAATCAAGGGATAACCTCTCTACAAACAAGACAGCCACATTTGCACAATTGTCTCCCTTACAAGAATCCTTTAATATTTTTAATTGAGACTTAATGGTCCTTTAAATACATTTCTCATCTAGAGCTCTGGTGCCAGCCCCTTTGATCAGTGGAGTGGAACCATTTGTGAAATTTTGGTTGAGTGCATCATGAGGAACAATTCTGTGAAAATATTTTGAATTTGGGTCAGTGGTTCAGGAGGAGATGTTGTTTAAAAATTTCTTATCTGGAGCTCTGGCAGCCCTCCTGTTCAGTGGAGCAGAACCATTTATGCAATTTTGAAAAAGGGCATCATGGGAAACATTCATGTGAAGTTATATTTGGACCAGTGGTTCAGAAGATGTTGTTTAAAGACATTTCTTATCTAGAGCTCTGGCAGTCCCTTTGTTCAGTGGAGCGTAACCATTTGTGCAATATGGTAGAGGGTATTATGAGGAACAATTCTGTGAAATTATTCTGAATTTGGGTCAGTGGATCAGGAGCTCTTGTGGCCCTCCTGTTAGGTGGAGCTGAACCATTAATGCAATTTTGAAAGAGGGTATCATACAATGTAGGAAACATTCATGTGAAGTTATATGAAATTTGGACCAGTGGTTCAGGAGGAGATATGTCGTTTGAAGACATTTCTTATCTAGAGCTCTAGCAGCCCCTTTGTTCAGTGGACTGGAACCATATGAGCAATTTTGGTAGAAGGCATCATGAGGAACAATCCTGTGAAATTATTTTGAATTTGGACCAGTGGTTCAGGAGAAAATGCCATTTAAAGTTATTTCTTATCTGAAGCTCTGGCAGCCCTTTGTTCAGCAGAGCGTAACCATTTGTGCAATTTTAGTAGAGGGTATTATGAGGAACAATTCTGTGAAAATATTTGAATTTGGGCCAGTGGTTCAGGAGGCGATGTCGTTTAAAAGATTTCTTATCTTGAGCTCTTATGGCCCTCCTGTTAGGTGGAGCTGAACCATTTATGCAATTTTGATAGAGGGCATCATAGGGAACATTCATGTGAAGCTATATGAAATTTGGACCAGTGGTACAGGAGATGTCGTTTATTGAAAAAAGTTTATTGAAGGACGCACACACGACAAAGACCGATTATAATAGCACACTTTGAGCCTTCGGCTCAGGTGAGCTAAAAAGGGACTTCCATTCCTCTTTTTTATACCTTAAATTTTGCAAAAACTCAATTGACTCTTTGGTTATTAACTCTTTACCTACAAGCGTCGTCTGCTGATAACCTTTGCAAACAGTCTATGTCTGGCCTGATCTGGATCCAAACTGTTTGACTCTCTGATGGTATTCCTGAAAGAATTTTTCGAAAAAATCAATTTTGAAAAAAATCAGCAGACGACAAAAAATCATGAAAAATCTCCCAGCGTGCAAAGAGTTAAAGGTTTAAATCCATTAGAGAACACAATGAAAAACCAACAAAAATTTCATGGTCATGTAAAACCATCCATTAAAGTGTGTAGCCATCAATTATTTCGCTGTAATTACAGAAATTATCCTGGCCTCCATTAAACATTTACAGCAGGTGAAATCACAAAGTAAAATGACCCCCACAACAATACCTGACCAATGATACATCAACACTAAACAAGCTAGCCTTAACCTGACCAACGAAAACCCTAAAATACTAAATACCGATACATCAACACTAAACAAGCTAGCCTTAACCTGACCAACGAAAACCCTAAAAATACAAAATACCGATACATCAATGCTAGAGAGTCTAAGATGGCCCTAAAAACAAATTATTAGCCCTCTCTAAAAGGTTCGACCCATGTCTACTCTGTTTACTTAAAATGAAAACTTTGACTGGAGACCATTCATTTTTTTATATTGCCAGTTCTTTTGAACGCTTAAAAACACGACTTAGAAAATATTCACAATTTTAGGCTAAAAATGTTGTTGAGTGTCATGGATGTTGAACTGGTCACAATACTATAATCCTTTCAAAATGTGCAGTGCTCTGCTCTCAAGAATTATTCAGGAACTATATTTTGGCCAATCGGTACATTTTTTTTATTCGATCAACAAAAATGGTGCTTTCAAACATATGTTTCTGCGGTAGAATAGTAAATTAGCGCCTATCAAGGAATTTAACCAAAGAACCAGGTTTTGACATCACCTGGTTCAAATGTCATGAAATTCATACAACCCAATCCACCAACACAAAGAGAAGATGTTTTTACAACCCGTTACAACTTTTATAGTCGAGTGATCCGCTTTAAAGCGAAAAGGGTTAAGATTTTTTACATATTATTTTGCATGATTCATAGAATTTAGCTAAAGACGTATAAAAGGATGGTCAAATGAAAAGTAAACACATTTTAATTCACTGGGTATAAATTGATGATGAAGCTGACAAATCAATCTAAATTAGCCCAACGTCAACCAAATAAACAGGACACAAACATATACCGGTTAACAGGGCACAAACACAAAATTGTAAATAAAAAAAAGCAAGCGCAAAATAGTTTAATTAAAGGAGAGCATCTAAAATCACAGTTTGAAATCCTTGCAAGTTAAAGCATCAAATTAAAGCACAATATTATTAAGTCACCCATTTTATATTTTCAATTATAAAGGAACAGTTTAGTCTTTCACATTATTATCTCCCAAGAGCTCATAACATCAGCTACATATACTTGTTTATCCCTTTACGCCACATTAGCGCCTTTTGTTGTCTTTGAAATATCACATACTTGAAAATATTATGGAAAATGGAGCATTTGCTCTTTTGGAGCAAATGCTCCATTTTCCAAAATATTTTCAAAATATGCAAAACTTTACTTAAATTTTTCTTCAATTTTTTCAATGTTGTCTAAAATGGAATATGATGCCATGATCTAAAAATAGTCTATGGATCGAGTAAAGGGTTAAATATATCACACCATTGTTGCATATACATGTATATATATAAGAATTTAAATCAACCGCAGAATCAATTAAATAAGCTTATAATCCATCAGGTTACTCCAGGTATGAAAAGAAGAATAAACTCAAAATCAGAACAATAGAAAACATCGATGAAAGAACAAACAAGAAAGCTAAATCAATTTCTGACACAATTTATTAAAATAAGCTTAAATTCCATCCTAGTACGAAAACAAATATCTGGATTGAACAACAGAAAATATAGAAGAACAAAGGCCTGTCAGAGAAAGTTATGATAACCATAAACACTATCACACACCTGATAATCCCAATTATGATATGGCTGTTCCTCTCAAACCAATAGATAAAGCAGGTAATAAAAGACTGGAGAGAGCCAAAGTGAACAGAAAACAATCAGACACTAATCATGTCCAATTAATTCATCCAACCCAAAGATTGAGAAAAAAGTAAATACCGATGGTAAGGAGCCCATCAAAAACTCTAAAACTCAAATGCATTAGTACATGCCCAAGTTTTGGCCCTTAAAGACATTTAAAATTTTGTTTTCTGCACACTAATTGAGCCTTATTGAGCAGTGACATGAGATTTCCAACAATGTGGTATGTGCGACCAGCAATTAATGGCTCAGACCAGCCTGCGTAAATGCGCAGTCTGATCAGAGCCTTTGCTACTTGCTTGAATATTCTGTGACTGTTAAGCTACTGACAGAACATCATTTGGAGTTTCTGAGCTTTAAAGGAGTCTGCACGGGCTCATCTGAGTCTACACTTGTCAAAATGCCACATTGTTGGAAATCACATGTTGCAGCTCAATTATAATCAAAGCCAATTAAAACCAATTAACAGTTTTAAATATTCCATCACAAGCATGATTGCTGCTGCTATTCCTTTTCAAACACTCTGCCATCCAGAATTAATGATAAATTACATGCATGCACAATGGAATTCACCTGGAATTTAAGATCTTGTCCAATTGCATAATACCTATCAAAATCCAAAATAAAACCAATAATAAATGCCTATGTTCAAATATTAAACTGAAGTAATCAGCTAATTTCTGAACAATTGTTGACAAATAAGACATAACTTAAGGAGAATACGACATCCAATACACAGTTAAGTCATTCAAACCATGGCCAAAACTTGATGGAGTTTGGGACCTACCGCTATCCAATGTGGAGTAATAATATATTGGTTTTCCTTTTAGGACTTAAATATACTCCGTGTTCAACACTGACTGACTTTTTGTGTGCAACACTGACTGCAACACTGACTGACATTTTTGTGTTCAACACTGACTGACATTTTTGTGTGAAACACAGACTGACATTTTTGTGTGCAACACTGACTGACATTTTTATGTGCAACACTGATTGACATTTCTGTGCGCAACACCAACTGACATTTTTGTGTAAAACACTGACTGACATTTTTATGTGCAACACAGACTGACATTTTTGTGTGTAACACTGACTGACAATTTTGTGAGCAACACTGAATGACAATTTTGTGTACAACACTGACTGACATTTTTGTGTGCAAAACAGACTGAAATTTTTGTGTTCAACACTGACTCACATTTTTGTGTGCTACACTGACATTTTTGTGTGCAGAATTGACTGACATTTTGTGTGCAACACAGACTGACATTTTTGTGTGCAACACTGACCGACATTTTTGTGTCAAACTCTGACTGACATTTTTTTGTGTTCAACACTGACTGACATTTTGTGTTCAACACAGTCTGTCACAGACTAACATTTATGTGTCAAACACTGACTAAAACTTTTGTGTCCAACACTGACATTTTTGTGTTCAACACTCACTGGCATTTTTGTGTTCAACACAGACTGACATTTTTGTGTGCAACAATGACTGACATTTTTTGTGAGCAAGACCTTCTGACATTTTTAGTGCAAAATTGACTGACATTTTTGTGTGCAATACTGACTGACTTTTTTGTGTTCAACACTGACTGATATTTTGTGTTCAACACAGACTGACATTTTTGTGTCCAACACTGACTGAAATTTTTGTGTTCAACAATGACTGACATTTTTGTGTTTTGTGTGCATTACCGACTGACATTTTTTGTGTGCAACACTGACTAACATTTTGTGTTCAACACTGACTGACATTTTGTGTTCAACACTGACTGACATTTTTGTGTTCAACACTGACTGACATTTTTGTGTTTTGTGTGCATTACCGACTGACATTTTTTTTGTTCAACACTGACTGACATTTTTGTGTTCAACACTGACTGACATTTTGTGTTCAACACTGTCTGACATTTTGTGTTCAATACAGACTGCCATTTTAGTGACCAACACCGACTGACACATTTGTGTGCAACACTGACTGACATTTTTGTGTTCAACACTGACTGACAACTTTGTATTCAACACAGACTGACATTTCTTGTGTGTAACACTGACTGACATTTTTGTGTGCAACACTGGCTGACCTTTTTGGTGCAACACTGACTGACATTTTTGCGTGCAACACTGTCTGATATTTTTGTGTTCAACACTGGCTGACATTTTTGAGTGCAACCCTTACATTTTTGTGTGCAATACTGACTGAAATTTTTTGTGTTCAACACTGACTAACATTTTATGTTCAAAACAGACTGACATTTTTGTGTCCAACACGGACTAACATTTTTGTGTCCATCACTGACTGACATTTTTTGTGTGAAACACAGACTGACATTTTTGTGTGCAACACTGACATTTTTTGTGTCAAACTCTGACTGACATTTTTGTGTGCAACACTGTCTGATATTTTTGTGTGCAACACTGACTGACATTTTGTGTTCAACACTGACTGACATTTTTTTGTGCAACACAGACTGACATTTTTGTGTGCAACACAGACTGACATTTTTGTGTGCAACACTGAGTGACATTATTGTGTTCTACACAGACTGACATTTTTTGTGTTCAACACTGACTGACATTTTTTTTGTGAGCAACACCTTCTGACATTTTGAGTGCAGAACTTACTGACATTCTGTGTGCAACACTGTCCGATATTGTTGTGTTCAACACTGACTGACATTTTTTGTGTGCAATACTGACTGACTTTTTTTTTGTGTGCAATACTGACTGACTTTTTTTTGTGTTCAACACTGACTGATATTTTTTTTTGTGTGCAATACTGACTGACTTTTTTTTTTGTTCAACACTGACTGATATTTTGTGTTCAACACAGACTGACATTTTTGTGTCCAAAACTGACTGACATTTTTCTTAAGTGAACTTGAACTTGCAGCTGACAATTTCTTGAAAAAAAATATGTGTGAGCCAGAAAAATAATCTATCAAGCCCAAATGGTAGTGGAATTATGCTAATTTTAACAGACCAAAAATTTAAACTCATGTTTAATAACAATTCAAACAGTAAAAACATGTTCAAATTATTTTCGTTGTCCTTGATCAAGAATGCAATACATCCATTAATAGAATATGCAATAAAAAGTTCAAACTGAAAAATTAAATTAAAATTAATAAGTCCAAGAATTATATGTTCCCTTTCAAACCACACACCTTGAACTCCAAAAATAAGTGTCGTATTGACTCCTTTATCAAATGTTCGTTCAACTCTGTCCCTGCTTACGGCAACTTTTGTCATCTGCTGATAACATTTGCTAACAGTTTGGACCCAGATCAGGTTCGAGGAAACAATTGGCATGAGCTGAATCTAAATCCAAATTGTTTGTCACTGTAATTTTATATTTAGCTAGATCTGCAGCCCACAAAAAAACATGAAAAATTATCCAGCATGTCTTATGCGTAATAAGAAAAAATTTTGAAACAAAATAAATTTATGGCAATTTTATTTACACTTTCACAGCCAACATTCCACAATCAGTAAATACTTATTTACATAATATGAACCCTGTCGCAAGAAAACCAGTTGCTTCCAGGCCTCGAGGTAATAAAACTTTTTCCATGCTCAACTCAGCTGAGCACGAAAATACACCTGCTAATAAATGTTAAAATGCCAAAAGATGTTGCCATTTTAACATTTATTAGCATGATAAATACAACATCTGATAGACTTAAAGCATGACACTTCTTTATTTGTCGGTATTTTAGTTTTTATGAGCAGCTGAAATTTCGTGCTCAGTTGGGTTGAGCATGAAAAAAGTTTTATAACCTCTAGAGCAGGTTTCCGACCAGGTCATGCTCAAACCAGCTACATAGACTAGCCAGAATCTTGAAAAGTCAGATAGCATACTTTCCAGAAAGCAAACAACAAAGTCACTGATCAGTATGATCAGGAGACAAAAATATTTCAACATTGCACTTGCACTTGTCCTGCAGGACAAGTGACTTACAATTTTAACTCTCCCTGCAAACACAATGCACTTGTCCTTTAAAAGTGTATCCAATAAAAACATAAGGGAGTAATATGTAATATGACTTCCTCAAGTAGTTCTTCCTACAGGACGAGTGCTATAGGAAGAATAACTCAACCTTTCTGGATTTCACACATAATTACAAGTGGACGAGTAGAATATTTGTCCCTTGCTGATCGTTCACATGCAACAAAGTCGGGCTTTCTCTGGTTGAGGCCCATTTGTGGCTCAACTTGAGAAAAGGTCCCATCAAACAAATACAAACAATATCAAGGCTACCAACCAATAAATGACCTTACTGGAACAATGGCCTAGCCAAAACACTGAAAAAGTTACGCTCATCAAAGGGGGACTACAGTATCAAGCAGTGATTCTCTACAATTACGTCACTTTTAATAATGGGAACTTCTCTTAAAGGAAAGAATTTGCTCCCAGAGGGAGCACTCTGGGAGCAAATTCTTTCCTTTAAGAGCAGTTCCTTAAAACCCCAGTTACACATTCCCGATTCTGGATAAGATTCATCACGATTTGTCCCGATGTTACCTATATTGTAAAATCAGGATGTTCGCGATGTTCCTACGGTATCTATACGAATCCACTACAATTCATGGCGGTGCTTCTACGATGCTACTACGGTGCTACTATGGCAGCATATCGACATAACCGTAGGACAATCGTACTGTATTCGTGGTGAATCTGGATGAGTTGGGGGTGAATCGTGATGACAGATGATACTCAGATTAACCCAGAACTCCCAAGAATGACGACAAATACTACCACTGTCCCGCTTCCGCTACTGTAGAGCTACAATCTAGATCACACCCACAATCCAGCACGATTCACCCGGACAAATTTAAACAGTTTAAACTCGTCGTAGCTTTGTCCTCGAGGTTCCCGAATCACCAGGATTCTTCAAGAATCATTATGGTACTTCTACAACTGACGTGGCTGCATCACGACGGCGCAACAGTGCTACTAAGAATCATGCCAATGTATCCCGATTTGACAAATTATTTTGAATACTGACCACCAGAGTTTCAGAAGGGATTCTAAAAGATAAGCCATGCCCCCAAGCGGCCATGTTTTTATGATGGATCAAATTCATTTAGCTTCTTTTTTTTAAAGCAAATTGTTGACACCACACGATGATCACTTGGTGCTCGGGTGAGCTAGTAAATTTAAAAAGTTACGGTCTTTAATATTCATAGCTTTTCTGTTAAATTTAGAAAACAATTAATTGTTGAAAGTGTTTTAATTATTTCCCATATCCTACATTCCATTACTGTGTAATTATTCAATAAACGTCCTGCCCATGACTTGGAATACTGATATCTCTGAGGAAAATATATGTCAGTAGAAGTTTTTTTTGTCAACTATGTCACTTACGGGATAACTGTATTCAAAATTTTAAATTGAGGGTATATCATCGGATATACATTTGGAAATCATGTTTTACTGCTCCGCTCATACGGCGATGCACGAGTGGAGCCATAACCTGTGATTTCCGAACATATACCCGACGATATACCTCCCAAAATTAAAATTTTGAATATGGTTATCCCCATTCTAATGCGCTTATACAGTCTTGTCTCAATTAGAGTGTTGTGAGCCATATACAGCCGCATGTCATCCAAGGAATGTGACGTAATTAATGACGTCAAACTATTTCAGACAGTATATCACAAGATATACTGTTGCAAATTTTTGACGTGATCCAATCAGACGTCACGTTACAAAAGCCAGTGCTTTAGAGTTTAAGATTACTTGAGCTCAAACGTCATAGAATCTTTGTTTGTTTGATTTGATTCTTTACGTCCCAGCCAACATTTTTTTAGTCATGTCGGGATGGGTCTTCCTAGGTTGACCCAGTACTTAGCAGATCTAGAGGATAAAGTGTCTTGCTCAAGGACACAACGCAGTTCCTCCGGCAAGGCTCGAGCCCGCATCTTGAGTCAAGCACTCTTCCACTGAGCCACCGCGCTCCTAATCATATAAATCTGTATATAAACAGCTTATGACTTTTGTCAGGGGGTGTTCATCATAAATCAGGGATTATTCCAGCAATTTGGGAAAAGGCCCTGGCCAAAATTGGGAAAAAATGATCGACTTTGGGAGAAATTAACGACATAGAACATGACTAGAAATGTGTCCATAGGACACGGATGCCCCTGCTATTGCCAAATTCGCATAAATAGGGAATTGTCAGTAACAAAGGGCAATAACTCCTGAAGGCATGATGCGAAATGGGCCATTCTGAAACTTGAAGACATTATGGTACTTAATAATGTGACCAATTTTCACAGAATTATAATCAAAACTATTTATCTTAGAGCAGACGTCGTTTCAACCGACAATTTTTCATAAACTAAGGGCAATAACTCCTTAAAGCATGGTGCCATATAGACCATTATTAAACTTGAAGAAGACATCATGGTCCTAAACAATGTGACAAAGTTTCATAAAATTCTGATCAAAACTATTTGACTTTGAAAGCGGACATCGTTTCAAATGGTGAATTTTCATAAACAAAGGGCCATTACTGCTGAAAACATGGTGCGATATGCACCATTATCGAACTTGAAGAAGACATCATGGTACTAAACAATGTGACCAAGTTTCATATAATTCTGATCAAAAATATTCGACTTAGAGAGTGGACATCGTTTCAAATGGTGAATTTTCATAAACAAAGGGCCATAACTACTGAAAGCATGGTGCGATATGGACCATTATCAAACTTGAAGAAGACATCATGGTACTAAACAATGTGACCAAGTTTCATTAAATCTGATTGAAAGTATTCGATTTAGAGAGCGGACGTCGTTTGGACAGATGTATGTACATTTGTGTACCTACGTATGGACGGACGGACAGGGGTAACACTTAATGCCCCGGCCATTGTCATGGCGGGGGCATAACAAGGGTAGCAAAAAATGATCAATTTGGGAGAAATTAACGATATAGAACATGACAAGGGTAGCCAAATATATCCTCAAAATCAAGTTATTTTGCATTGTATCACGTTTAAGTATCATTCTGATATGGGTCATTGTTTCTCATAAGTAGTAGTGGTCTCTAAAAAATGCAAAACAATTTTTTTTTTTTTTTTTTACTTCTCTTATTTGGGAAAAACAGACTTGGTATTGGGGAAAAGGTGGCTATTTACGATTGGGAATGGGGTCGAAATTCGGCTCCTAGAGAAGGGTAAATGACCTATGTCTAGGATTTAATGCCACTTTCAAGTTAGGTATATGTCAGTGACTGGTGAATGTACAGTGGCCTCCCTTTATAATGCTATATTTGGAATCCATTATATAGGAATGGACAGTGTAATAACACATCGGGTAGGTGGCAATAGCAAACGTTAACACTATCGACGAACGTAGAGCAAGAATGGTTAGAAACAGAGTTTTTGATTGTCATTTGTCGCCAGACTGGTGACAAATGGCAATCGAAAACACTGTTTTTAGCCATTTTTTATCCGGGTTCGTCGATTGCTAAGAGCATTTTTCGATTCCCCCCCTACCAGGTGTGAATAAGAAAACCGTGTTATAAAGGGACAATTTTACAAAAAGAATCATGAAAGGTCATTTCATGGTGCCACAACATGACTGTGCTAGATCCAAACCTGTGTTATAATGAGGTGTGTTTTAAAGGGACTGTACTGTATACATACAATAAGTGATTGGTAAACCTGCTTTAGAGTAGTCTGCCCTTGCAAAAATAACGCAGTTTTTCTACAGCTTTAGCCCAGCTTTCAAAGCTTTGTAAAAGCTGGTGGTATCGGAACCTACATATTTAGCTGCAGAAACTTTAACACAGAGCTGAAGAAAAGCCGGCTTTAAGGCAGCTTTTGTGAAGCTTTAACGTAGCTTTAGCGCAGTCACATAAAAGTTGCGATGCCCATGATGACTGGCTGTTGTGATATGACTGTGGAAGATTGTTTAAAGCAACGTTAAAACACAATAGACATATTTAAACTGAATCTGCAATTTTTCTAACTTTATTAATAAAAGTACTGCAGGCATGCAACATACCCCGCCACAGGATATTTTCAATGAAAAGAAAATCATTCTGAAACTAGACTTTTTCATGTAAAGTTTGAAGAAAATCGGTAAAGAAATGCCAAAGATAGAGAGTGAAAAACCAATTTATAACGTCAATCAAGGGACATAACTGTACTTATTTGTCGAAATTTATCCATCTGCAATCCCAGAACACTCCTTTACAATATCGACTCTCATACCAAGTTTGAAGAAAATCTGTAAAGGAATGCCAAAGATAGAGAGTGAAAACCAATTTCTAACGTCAATCATGGGCCGTAACTCTGTACTTATTTGCCAAATTTACCCATCTGCAATCCCAGGACACTCCTTCCCAATATCAACTCTCATAGAAAGTTTGAAGAAAATTGGTTAAAAAATGCTCCAAGCAAAGTGAAAACGATGCGCTGCCGGACGGACGTACAGATGGACGGACGGACAGACGCTCGAACGCAATTTTTGAATGGAAGGTATAACATAATACCCCGCACTTTTAAAAGTGGCGGGGTATAAAAAGGTTGTGATTCATTTTATCTTGTTATTTAGCCATTTTTGAAGCTCGCTGTAACTGATTTTTTTAAAAATCAATCTACGATTTTCTAAACAGCTGTTACCCCTGATCACAGTGCATCATACACTACGATAAATCGGGTTGTCAGCAGTACTGTAACACAAGTTTGTTACCCCCACGCTTTTTTTTTAAAAAAAGAAAGGGATATTGTAATCACCTCCGTCTGTCCATTATGCTAGAACTTATCCTTATGCACCAGCCATTTGTATCCATCCCCCCCCCCAACCTACTGGGATAGCCGTGGAATATCACGGCTAAGGTCCAGGGCAATTACTTTTTGGTTGTCCCCTCAGTGCCGGGGAAGTACGTGGGCTATAACATTGGGACACTTACCATGGTGGGATTTTCTGCTGTGTAGGGCGGGAAAAGAGAAGGGTTGTTACCATCAGCTTGTCCCCACAGGGGGTGAATTATACCAGGGCTCTGAAAAGTGAAAATCATTATCCCGCCCATTCCCGTAGGTGGGGGAGCAGTGGATACAATGACTGGTGCATTACATATGGATTATAAGAACTATCAGGACAAAAAAATACAAAACATCAACATCAAAAAATTACTGATGGCTTAACCCAAATTACTCCATAGGCTATTTTTAGATCATGACATCATTTTCTATTTTTAGACAACACTGAAAAAATTCAAGGAAATTTTAAGTAAAGTTTAGTTTATACTTATGAAAATATTATTATTATTATTATTATTATTATTATACTTTCAAACACATGATATTTCAAAGGCGTCAAAAGGCGTTACTATGGAGTAAAGGGTTAATAATGTAAAGTACTTAGTAGCATACGGTTTGAGTCTTTTCTGCTCTTGAAAGTACTGATTCTGAAAGTCCTGTCTGTTGCAAACAGTTTCATGAAATTAAATAACATCAGTACTGTATCAGAAAATCACTGGTCCAAGGGAAGCAGCTCCTAATAGCTTATAATAATTGTAAGAAGGATCATAACTCTCTTTCTGGACCTTGATAACCGGCTTGATCTAATAATCATATTTCAAAACTGATGGTATTCTAGTAAATCAATTTTGAAAAATAATAAGCAGAAATAAATATGGATGATGATGATGATGATGATGATGATGATGATGATGATGATGATGATGATGATGATGATGATGATGATGATGGGTGGTGGTGGTGGTTGTGGTGGCCACAACAGCGGCGGCGACATTGATGATGAGGAGGAGGACGAGGTGGGAGAGAGGGATAACTGGGATGAAGAGACTGATTTTAGGTTAACGGCCTTTATGGGAGTTTCAACCCCAGTTTTGATTTAACCTGCCCCAACATGAACATATAATTTGACCAAGTTCAACTGGTCTTGCAAAATGATAAACTAAAGAGGGGTAGATGCCACACCCTTGCTTTACTATAAGTTCACCTTTTGAACCTTCCACTAAAACAATCCAAACCTAACATTTAACCAACCTTTACCTAATGAATGGCAAGAAAGTGTGAAAATATAATAAGATCATAGCCTGGAAAGTGTTTTCTAAGCTTTTATTAGTATATTAACTCTTTCCTTGCTAGTGGCGACTTTTGTCGTCTGCTGATAACCTTTGCAAACAGTTTGGACCCACTTCAGGACCGACATTCTGTCGGTCCTGATCTGTATCCAAACAGTTTGACACTTTGATAGTGTCCCTGAAAATTTTTTTTGAGAAAGTTAATTTTGAAAAGTCAGCAGACGACAACAAAAGCCTAAAAAATTACCCAGCATGCAATGAGTTAACAGGTGTTCTGAGTCTGTATTAACCCTTAAAGCGCCAAGAAAAAAAATGGATCTAAAAAAGTCGTCTGTTGAAGCTGTCTGCTGCAAAAATTGCCTAAAATTAATGACGTATTAAGTATAGAAGCAAACAGCGTGGACCCAGAACAGACTGCTCCTATAGGAGCAGTCTGATCTGGGTCCACACTGTTTGACATAGAGGCTTCCAGCTGACGAGAAAAGCAGACGACTTTTGTAGCGATTGGCGCATTAAGGGTTAAAGAAGCAATTATAGATCAGTGAAAAATTCGACAACCCAGACCTCTTGTTGATTTTGGATCAAAATTAATATACTACAGATATACTATAGATACATTAGGATCATGAACCCTATCAAATGGAATTGGCTCGTGGAAAAACAGCCATGAGGTCTATAAAAATGTCTTTGGTGAATGAAAGTGTGGACACCCCTCTCAAACTATCAAACTGGTCGATCATGATTGAATCCTTAAGTCATGGTCAATCAAAGTCAAATGACCATTGTCAAAACTAGTAGATGTCACTATAGTCAGTCCATGGTTGACCATTGCTGGTAGATGGCACCAGTCAGTCCATGGTTGACCATTGCTAATAGATGGCACCATAATCATTCCATGGTTGCCGTTTGTCAAAACACAGGTGACCTTTACTGGTAGATGGCACCATAATCATTCCATGGTTGACCATTGTTGGTAAGTGACATAATATACAGTCCATGGTTGATCATGGTCACACATGGTTGATCATTGTTTGTAGATGGCACCATAAACAGTCTATGGTTGATCATTGTCAAAACCTGGTTAACCATTGCTGGTTGATGGCACCATAGTCAGTCCATGGTTGTTCATGGTTTAAAACATGGTAGACCATTGCTGGTAGATGGCACAATGGTCAGTCCATGATTGACCATGGTCAAAGCATGGTTGCTCATGGCTAGTAGATGGCACTATAGTCATTCCATGGTTGACTATTACTGGGAGATAGGACCACAGTCAGTCCATGGTTGCTCATTGTCAAAACATAATAGACCATTGCTGGTAGATGGCACCCTAATCAGTCCATGGTTGATCATTGCTTGTAGATGGCACACTAATCAGTCCATGGTTGATCATTGCTGGTAAATTGCACCATAGTAAGTCCAAGTTGATCATTGCTGGTAGATGGCACCATAGTCAGTCCATGATTGATCATTGCTGGTCGATGGCACAATAGTCAGTCCATGATTGATCATTGCTGGTAGAGGGCACCATAGTCAGTCCATGATTGATCATTGCTGGTAGATGGCACAATAGTCGGTCCATGATTGATCATTGCTGGTAGATGGCACAATAGTCAGTCCATGATTGATCATTGCTGGTAGATGGCAACATAGTCAGTCCATGATTGATAATTGCTGGTAGATGGCACCATGGTATCAATGGTTGATCATTGCTGGTAGATGGCATTATTGTCAGTCCATGGTTGACCCGTTGCTAGTAGATGGCACCATAGTCAGTCCATGGTTGATCATTGCTGGTAGATGGCACAATAGTCAGTCTATGGTTGATCATTGCTGGTAGATGGCACAATAGTCAGTCTATGGTTGATAATTGCTGGTAGATGGCACAATAGTCAGTCTATGGTTGATCATTGCTGGTAGATGGCACAATAGTCAGTCTATGGTTGATCATTGCTGGTAGATGGCACAATAGTCAGTCTATGGTTGATCATTGCTGGTAGATGGCACAATAGTCAGTCTATGGTTGATCATTGCTGGTAGATGGCACATTAGTCAGTCTATGGTTGATCATTGCCGGTAGATGGCACAATAGTCAGTCTATGGTTGATCATTGCCGGTAGATGGCAACATAGTCAGTCCATGGTTGATCATTGCTGGTAGATGGCATAATAGTTAGTCCATGATTGATCATTGTTGGTAGATGGCACCATGGTCAGTCCATGGTTGGTCATTGCTGGTAGATGGCACATTAGTCAGTCCATGATTGACCATTGCTGGTAGATGGCACCATAGTCAGTCTATGGTTGACTAATGCTGAAAGATGGCACCATGGTCAGTCTATGGTTAATCATGGTACAAACATGGTTGACCATTACTGGCAGATGGCACCATATTCAGTCTACGGTTGACCATTGCTGGTTGATGGCACAATAGTCAGTCCATGGTTGACCATTGCTGTGACATGGCACCATAGTTAGTCTATGGTTGACCATTGCTGGTTGATGGCACCATGGTCAGTGTATGGTTAATCACATGGTTGACCATGGTTGAACATTTTATGTCGACCATGCTTAGCAGGCATCATAGTCAGTCTGGTTGACCATTGCCAGTAGATGGCACCATAATCAGTCCATAGTTGATCATGGTTTAAAACATGATTTACAATTGCTGGTAGGTGACAATAGTCAGTCCACGGTTGATCATGGTCAATACCTGGTTAACCATTGCCAGGTAGATGCGTCATAGTCAGTCTAGGGTTGATCATGGTCAAAACCTGGTTGGCCATTGCTGGTAGATGGTACCTTAGTCAGTCCATTGTTGACCACAGTAAAACATGGTTGACCATTGCTGTTAGATGGAACCAGTCAATGCATGGTTGAGCATGGTCAACCACGATCATTCTAATCATGGTCAATTTGGGAATGTGACCATGGTCAGTTTAGTATTCTGCCATGTTCAACCATGTTCAAACAGTGTTCAGCATGTTCAAACTAATGTTGACATAGTGTTGACTTGCTAACCCTTCTTTAGATATTGGGAATTTTCACTCCCTCAGCCATTAAATAGCAAACAATTCTATAATAGAATAAGCAAGCAAAAAAAGAATTCATTTTCCAATTGCAAAAAAATAATAAAACAATCAAGAAACACGTACTAGCCCAAATGATTGAATTAGAATTCTTGCATGAATACCTATTCGTACAGCTGTTTTAACCCATTGTCAAATGAACGAAAATCCACGTTCAAATCAGGAGATTCACTTGCCGTTTGAACATGGGTTTGAACTTGAAAATACATAAAATGAGCCCTGTGTTATTTGCATGACGTTATACGGAAAGAGTTGTGAACCAGACTGATCATTTCGCCGATGCTTTTGCTCGCGAAAACGTTATGATAACCGAAAGTTTACAGCTGGCGCCATTTTGTTTAGCGAAATCTAGTGAAAGAAAATGGACATTTTAATGTTTTACATGTAGCAGGGTTTTCAGCACGAACTTGGTTGGAATAAGTTAAAATGCAAGAAGTGCAATCACACATGTTTGTTTTATTGCATTAACACTTGCCAGGTCCCTTGGACGATGTTTGAAATCGTGTTCAAACAGCTTCCTTGGGACCACCGGCAAATGTTAATGCATGTAAAAACATGTGTGATCCCTATAGTGTACATGACAGAGAGAGATCGAGGGAGCTGGGGGATATTAAATGAGCTATTTCCACAAGACATGACTATTGACTAGCAAAGGTGCTCTATGCCTAGTGGACAGAAACTAGTATGCCTCTGAGCTACCCATAATTGCTAAAGCAGTTGAGAAAACCTATCATGTAACTAACCTCATTGATGGACATTGCCAGAAGTGCTAATGGACATTGGATTGAAACTTACATTAGGCCAGAGTTTTTTAAATAGTTGATTTACAAACCCTCCTACTGTGATTTTCCGGAAAATAGAAAAAAAAGAAATTAATTTCTAAAATTATTTTTTTATTTTATCCGCGGACTCTTAAACATTATTTTGTTTTGTTGAAAAAAATAATCTATTTTTGAGGTTCTGTTTGTGTATTTTCGAGAGTGGCACTGTTAAAAGTGATTGTCCTGTCCAGATTTTTAGGAAAATGCTCGGACCCAATAAACACGGACTGGTTACTTACGTACATAAACATACAGGTAAATGTATATATTGGAAATACGTTGTCGTGGCTCATCGGTGGCTGAGCTTTCAAAACTGACATATGTTGAAAATTAAATAATCATATCGTCGTTAGTTCTTTGCATATTTTTGAATTTTCTTCAAAAAGCAATGGTTCAATATACTATTTTTTAGACTGTATTGTCATATCTATTGAAAGTTTATCCGTCTTTATGAACCTCAGCAAGAAACCTAGGTACCCTTTTTAGCTATTTTCCGCACTTTTAGCCGAAAGTCGTCAGAAATCAACATAAAAAGATGAGAAAACTTTAATTCTATTTACTGTAACTGGTAATATTTCAGCTTCGCATACCGATAGTAATCTCTTATTAGTAATCTCTTATAATCTTGTGTATATTCAGAATCAATTTTATTGGCTGTAGTACTTTGAAATAGCGCTAAAATAAAACATGACTTTGTATTTCCGTCAGTGACCAGTCCATTTATACTGAGTCAGAGGGAAAATGATAAAATATTTAAAGATTTAATACAGACTTTTGGTTTACCTTACTAGTTTTACTGTTTTTTCTGGAGATATTAAAAAAAAAAAAACTCTGAAAATGACCAGTTAACTGGTCATTTTCAGAGCTTTTTTTTTTGCTTTTTTTTTCGTCCCCCCCCCCCCCCCTCCCCCCCCCGACCCTAAATCTGAAAACAATTTCCCGTAAATCAACTAATAAAAAAATTCTGGCCTTACCATGAGCAGATGTAGTTGATTTGATTCTTTTACATCCAATCAGCAATCCTTCAGTTAAACAGGGACAGGTCTTTCTGGGATGAACCAGTACTAAGCTAGGATAAATGTGTCTTGCTCAAGGACCACAACACAGTGACGCCGGTGAGGCTCAAACCCGCGGCCTCTCGGTCTCGAGTCAAGCACTCTACCACTGAGCCACTGCGCTCCCTACCCTGAGCAGATGAGAAAACATATGTAACTTACCTCGCGGTAAACTTTGAACTCTGTACTCATTCACAGAACAGTCTTCCCAGTTAAAACTCCAGGAACTTAGCGCCATCCTTACTCACGGAATATAATCCACATTTATGCACATGTATTCCAACACCAATATCACATTTACGATAAACTTTATCCACGAATATTGTGTTTCAAATATCAAAACCTTTAGCAAAACTTCATTAGAATTTAACAATTGTATGAGTATGCGAACACATTGTATATGGAGCTTTAAATTCAAGAACTGACAGTGTACTTAATCCGCAAATATTGTGTTTCAAATATCAAAACCTTCAGCAAAACTTCATTAGAATTTAACAATTGTATGAGTATGCGAACACATTGTATATGGAGATTTAAATTCAAGAACTGACAGTGTACTTTATCTGCAAATATTGTGTTTCAAATATCAAAACCTTCAGCAAAACTTCACTAGAATTTAACAATTGTATGAGTATATGTGAACATATTGTATATGGAGCTTTAAATTCAAGAACTCATAGTGTACTGGTTCAAGAATTCCCGGTATAAATAATATGAAATTTGTAATACTGATTCAAGAACTCACAGTATAAATATGAAATGAGCCAGTGCATGAGATTTCCAACAATGTGGTATGTGCGACCAGCAAAGCCTCAGATCAGCCTGCGCATACGCGCGGTCTGATCAGAGCCTTTGCTAGTGGCTTGAGTATTCTATGATTGTAAAGCTACTCACTGAACACCATTTGGAGTTTCTAAGCTCTAAAGGAGGCTGCAGAGGCTCGTCAGAGTCTACACTTGCCAAATTTTCAAATTGTTGGAAATCTAATGCTTCGGCTCAAAAGTGAATTATGACTGAGCTTCAAATTCGGAAATTCTCAGTAAAACTTCACCACATCGGTACATGTTTAAAAATTTGGAACACTTAAGTTTTACTGCTCTCAATAAATATCATATGTTTCACAATCACGTCACTTCAATTCACAAAATAAACCACAGCCTGATTAGCAATGAGTGAAGATTGAAGATCCTGATCAGACTGTTCCTTATCTGATCTAGGCCTTCAATCTTTTCCTATGCCTTTTTGCGAGAGATAATAACTGTTTGAAATTCTAGAACACTTTCCGTAAATTTAATAATCTTATGAGTTTGTATGATTACATACTCTTGATACCTTCAAATTTTGAAGGTTTTGCCAGAACATAAGGTTAAACCAAATTATCCCCTTGGCTCCAAAAAGATAAAACATGTAATAAGTATCATCAATATTTTTCTGATTAATCCAAAAATTCTCGGGAATTACTACCAGTATCTCTAAAAATCACCCTTAGATAAGAGAGGTATTCGGATATTACTATTTTTCTTATTTGTACATTAAAACATATGTTGTGGGTACTCAATGGAAGTGTTTCAGATGAAAAAGTTTGAGTCAATCTGCTATATCACTTCCACATGGGTGAAAGTTCAAAATTTCCAAAATCCTGAACTTTAGAAATTCAAATTTTTAAACATGCATGCACGGCCTCCAATCTCGGCCTCCTTCTCCAAAAAGAGCAGAGCGTAAAGTGAGGCGAAGGCCCTTCCGGGAAGCAGGCAGTGGGCAAAACAATGGAACACGGTAAGTTGTGTTGACACATTTTCAATCATAAGTAAATTTTCAGCGCAAAACTCGAAAATCTAAGAATGCTATGCTTCGGGCAATTGTTCAAGCTATCCGTAGAGCATGCTGTTTGCACATTTGAACTTAGTTTGTAAGCGTGAGAGTTTTTCTCCCGTTGCACAGTTGTCCAAGAAACGGTGGTTCCCGCATGGTTTTGCCTTCTAACCAAACGTATAGTAGCGTTTGGACCCTTATTCATACTACCGAGGCCCCTCCACACCCATGTTGTCCCAAATGCAATTTTTCGAGATATTTCAATGATAATTGAGTGATTTAGAGCCAAATTTCTTTAGGAGCAGGAGGCGAAGGGCAGGAGAAGCAGGCTGGGAGAGGAGAAGCAGGCGGCGATGAAATCAAAATTTGCATTGGTTTTGCTTATTTTTAATAATATACTTATCCAATCTATATCAAACTTGCATGTATGAATATTTCAAAACATTTAAATAAATCGAAATTAATTTGCTTTAAATGCCACCACCAACGTAATGTGTGGTTCACTTTTTTTCTCATTGGAATCATGTAATGCTCACAGATTAGTGATACTTGTGAATTTCTCCCTAAGTTCTTGGGAAAAGGATTATCAAAAATCTCAGACTGGGTCGAACCTCTGTTTTATACCCACCCCCTCTCAAGCTTTGATTAAGAGCAACAATTACTGATGGTGCAAAAGACTTAGACGCAGAAAAAAAAGGAATTCAAACCAAGTGTTCCTTGAAATTTGAACATCGGGGCGCCCCACTGACCGTTCTACGAGACTCCTACGCCTATAAATCATAAATAGATAGTCCAAATTGACAGACTCTTACTTAAATCAACATAATTATTAAATATTTAAACACATCTTTTTACCGATGGGGGCCTATAAACCCACTCTTGCCGACTCTTGACTTTTATATAAAAACAGCATTTGGTTTGTCACTTACTTATCTCATTTTTATAAACCCATTTTGTCCTGGTGACGCATTCAGTCTTCTTTGAGATTTTCGCTATCAAAAAACGTTGACAGCTGTATGTTTTTTTTTCCGCAAATAAATGTTTATAAGATATACAAAATGTCTTCCGAATATTCATTTATAAATGAGTTATTCTCAATAATGTTTACCAACTATTACGTCCCTACAAAGTTGCGTTAAATGTTTGCCCTGTTGGCTGCTTTATCGATCGCATGATTAAGATGCGGCTTAAAATATTTGTGTGTGTATGTGTAACTCTTACCTGGACGACAGTGGCGCACTTCGAATCGAACTATAGTTCGTACTATAGTGGCTAAAGTTTGATTCGAACATCGAAATTGTATAGGCCGATTTGGTTATGGGCCGAAATTGACATGGGCCGAAATTGTTATGGGCCGAAATGTCCAGCGACTGATTGGATAAGTATATTATTAAAAATAAGCAAAATCAATGCAAATTTTGATTTCATCGCCGCCTGCTTCTCCTCTCCCAGCCTGCTTCTCCTGCCCTTCGCCTCCTGCTCCTAAAGAAATTTGGCTCTAAATCACTCAATTATCATTGAAATATCTCGAAAAATTGCATTTGGGACAACATGGGTGTGGAGGGGCCTCAGTAGTATGAATAAGGGTCCAAACGCTACTATACGTTTGGTTAGAAGGCAAAACCATGCGGGAACCACCGTTTCTTGGACAACTGTGCAACGGGAGAAAAACTCTCACGCTTACAAACTAAGTTCAAATGTGCAAACAGCATGCTCTACGGATAGCTTGAACAATTGCCCGAAGCATAGCATTCTTAGATTTTTGAGTTTTGCGCTGAAAATTTACTTATGATTGAAAATGTGTCAACACAACTTACCGTGTTCCATTGTTTTGCCCACTGCCTGCTTCCCGGAAGGGCCTTCGCCTCACTTTACGCTCTGCTCTTTTTGGAGAAGGAGGCCGAGATTGGAGGCCGTGGCATGATGCCTACTTAAATAAATAATTTCATCTTTAAATAGATAATCTGAAACTTAATCAGAGAAGATATTATAATCTCCCTAAAGCATTTTGAGGCTGACTTTCTATGGAAAGTCAGCCTCAAAATCCTGAATTCAGGATTAATCCTGAAAACTTTCACCCATGCTTCCAACAGGGCTATAGAATCTGATTTGAGTCTACATGATTGCTAATGAAATCTTAATAAACTGATCCATATCTTCTAAGTTATTACTTATTTCGATTAAAGGCCTATCCACAATGCTAGTTTTCATATTTATATATTTTCTCAAAGAAAAATTATAGGTGCATTACAATTCACATGTATATCCCTAACGCTATCATTTTTTTCAGTATCACAATTTTACTCTTTCAGTCTTTGCCTCCTGGGAAATTTTTCATGCTTTTTTGTCATCTTCTGTTTTTTTTTCAAAATCAACTTTTTCGAAAAATTCTTTCCAGGAATACCATCACAAGTGTCAAACAGTTGGATCCAGATCAGGCCCGACATTTTGTCGGGCCTGATCTGGGTCCAAACTGTTTGCAAAAATTATCAGCAGGCGACACTAGGATATAAGTTAAAGCCATTTCCAATGTATCACTCCTTTCAATTCCCTACTTCTACTTCTATATTCAGAATCCTAACTCGAGCTATTTTAACCATCCACTTAGAAATTTGGCTGAGGTTTTGTGCACAGACAAAATTATAACTACATTTATTTGTCTTTCCAAAAATATACAACTTACTAGAGATATTATCTTTATTCATCAGATATCTGCACAACAGGCATAATTAAATTTTCCATAAAGCCAATACTTGATGTATTCCTGTTTTCTTGTTATTACTCTTTGCATGCTGGGTAATTTCTAATTTGTTTGCTGTCGTATGTTAACTTTACAAAAAAAATCTTTCAGGAATTTAACAGTATTAGAGGGTCAATTACCCTTCTGAGGGGCATATCTAAGAGTATGCAAAAAGGCATGTGCGTACAACTCGGTGCCGCACGTACAGCTACATGTACTTAATTTGATTTTTGAAAGAAAAATGCAACAATATGTAACATAATGTTTGATTGTGTGTCATCATAGCTCTGTGAAATACTCTACAACCTGAGCTTTCAACCCCTGGTACCCTATAGGGTGAGTACCTAAAGACCCATTCTAGAGTGCATATTCTATAAAAATGCCTCAGATCAGGCCGGACATTTTGACGCTGTCATATTCAGAGTTGCATGATTTGTTCACAAGGTATAAGTAAGATAACTCTGAATGCTGTTGGACTAATATTTACCAAATTTTTAATTTATCTTTCCAAATATTTAGCCACAGCAGAAAACTATGCAATAAAACACCCTCATAAATTATGTTTTAACTTGACAACAGTATAATTTAATCACTTGAAACTAAGTAAATTTTTTCTAACTAGGACAGTAAAAGTAAATCTTTTTTCCTTCCGCTTTTCTCACTTTCCATATTCGGGTCTCTAGATAAGAGTGTGTAATTGATAATTAAATTTCTTATTTCTCAACCAAAACATATGTTGTGGGTACTCAAAAGAACCGTCTCAATGAGATGGTTCTTTTGAGCACCCACAAGACATGTTACAAGTAATGGATAAGAAAATAATCAAAATTTTTCTTTACCTAGACCTACGTTTTATGAGTGCCTCTACACAATGCTTTTTTTAATGTGGTATTGAAATATTTTACCCTCCTTTTTTTCTTAACGGTATTTTCTTATTCAACAAAGATTTTTCAATTAATTTATCAACCTATAAGTGTATTTTGATGCAACCTGAGTGCATTTTGATGCATAATATCGATTGAGAAGTGCAAACCTAAGTGTATTTTGATGCATAAAGAAGGCCAAACTTAAGTGTCTGTTGATGCACTGAGAAGGCAAACCTAAGTGTATCTGATGCATTGATAAGTTTAATTTTAAGTGCATTTTGATGCATTGAGAAATTCAAATCTAAGTGCAATTTGATGTTTTGAGAAGTGCAAATCCAAGTGCATTTTGATGTATTGTAAAGTGTAATCATTTTATTGCATTTTGATGCATTGAGAAGGCAAACATTAGTGCATTTTGATGCATTGAGAAGTTTAAACCTAAGTACAAATTGATGGATTGAGATGGCCAAACATACATGCAATTTGATGCATGGGGAAGTCCAAACCTTAGTGCAATTTGATGCATTGAGAAGTACAAACCTAAGTGCAATATAATGTATTGAGAAGTGCAAACCTAAGTGCATTTTGATGTATTGAGAAATGCTAACCTAAGTGTGTTTTGGTGTATTAAGAAGTTTAAACTGAAGTGCATTTTTTGATGCATTGAGATGTATTGGGAAGTCCAAACCTAAGTGCTTTAGATGTATTGGGAAGTCCAAACCTAAGTGCATTTTGATGTATAGGGAAATCCAAACCTAAGTGCATTGGGAAGTCCAAACCTACATGCATTTTTATGCATTGGGATGGCCAAACCTAAGTGCATTTAAATGTATTGGAAAATCCAAACCTTAGTGCATTCTGGTGCATTGAGAAGCCCAAACCTACATGCATTTTGATGCATTGAAGTGCATCTTAATGTATTGGGAAATCCAAACCTAAGTGTATTCTGGTGCATTGAGAAGCCCAAAGCTACATGCATTTTGATGCATTGAGATGGCCAAACCTAAGTGCATTTTGATGTACTTGGAAGTCCAAGCCTAATAGCATTTTTGATGTATTGGGAAATCCAAACCTAAGTGCATTCTGGTGCATTGGGAAGCCCAAACCTACATGCATTTTGATGCATTGAGATGGCCAAACCTAAGTGCATTTTAATGTATTGGGAAATCCAAACCTTAGTGCATTCTGGTGCATTGAGAAGCCCAAACCTACATGCATTTTGATGCGTTGAAGTGCATCTTAATGTATTGGGAAATCCAAACCTAAGTGCATTCTGGTGCATTGGGAAGCCCAAACATACATGCATTTTGATGCATTGAGATGGCCAAACCTAAGTGCATTTTAATGTATTGGGAAATCCAAATCTAAGTGCATTCAGGTGCATTGAGAAGCCCAAACCTACATGCATTGATACATTGAGATGGCCAAACCTAAGTGCATTTTGATGTATTGAGAAGTCCAAACCTAAGTCTATTTTGATGCATTGAGATTGCCAAACCTTAGTGCATTTTGGTGCATTGGGATGGCCAAAACTAAATGTATTTTGGTACATTGAGATGTTCAAACCTAAGTGCGTTTTGATCCATTGCGGTGGCCAAACATAAGTGCATTTTGATGTATTGGGATGCCCAAACCTAAATGTATTTTGATGCATTAAGATGACCAAACCCATGTGCATTATGGTGCATTGAGATGGCCAAACTCAAAGTGCATTTTGATGTATTGAAAAGTCCAAACCTAAGTGCATTTTGATGCATTGGGATGGTCAAACCTAAGTGCATTTTGGTGCATCAGGATGTCCAAACCTAAGTGCATTTTGATGCATTGAGATGACCAAACCTAAGTGCATTTTAGTGCATTGACTGGTGGCCAAATCTTAGTGAATTCTGATGAATTGGGATGACCATACCTAAGTGTGTTTTGATGCATTGATAAGTGTAAACCTGAGTGCATTTTGATGCATTGAGAGGTGCAATGCTGAAGCATTTTGATGCATTGAGATGGCCAAACCTAAGTGTAATTTGGTGCATTGGGAAGGTCAAACCTAAGTACATTTTGATGCATTGGGAATTTAAGTCCAAACCCAAGTGCATTTAATTATATTGAGGTCAAACCTAAATTATTTTTTTATGTATTGAGAATATGAGTCCCAAAGTGCAGTTTGATGTCTTGAGAACCTTGCCATTTGATGTATTGAGAAGTCAAAGACTAAGAGCATAAATGCTAGTTATATCATGATCTAAGCTCAAATTTAGAAATCAACTTTCTAAAGCAAAATTAATTCTAAAACAATAAAACTTACATCCTCTTTATCCATTATATAGTTCACACTTTTAACCATATCATGTACAACACTCCTCCACAATTTTTGCAGAATGTATTCTAGTTATCAACATGTTTTGTTTTTTTACATTAGTACTTCCTGTGAAAAATCAAAATGCACAACATCATTTCTTAGTCCCTCTTTAAGACATTTTTTCCAACTTCAAAATGGTGACAATTCCTAATTTTTCTCTATGTAAACATTTGAGATGCTTCCAACGAATACATGTACCCACAACATATTATGTTTACTTGAAAAAACAACAACAATAATCCCAACAGCTCTCTGGATCTTCAAGGCATAAGACAAAAATATTCACATGTTTAGCCATGTATTTACAAGTTACATGTCACTGGCTGTGATAGGCTTGTAATTCCGAGGTTAATTTAACCCTTGTCCTGCTGAACTAAAATTTATCCTATTTTGAAAACACTGTAGATCCAGATCAGATGGCTTCTGATGAAGCCATCTGATCAGGATCCACACTGTTTTCTACTCCGATTGAAAATATATGCTTAAAACCGGAATGCTGCAGGTTAACAGGATAAAAATTGGCAAGTAGTGTAGTACATAAAAATGTTCAGCATGACAAGGGTTAATTTTATAACCGTTGTAAAACACCATACCATAAAACAAGATGCATCCACAAACAATTAAAAGTTATTGTCCTATCCTTGGGTTACTCCCATTTAGATTACTTTTTAATGATACAGGTTTGAACTTTAATCGGCAGGTGTGTGAATTGAACATTCCATGTTATTTCCCATAATGCACATGACCCAGGTCCTTTGCTGTGAACTGTTAGGTCTTGGTATCGTGTGATACTGATATATCTATTATTGCACATTGTGACAACTCATTAGAATTGCCTCACAGCTATCTACAGTTATCCAAAATTATGCATAAACAATTTATTTCTATTTACAATGCAATCATACACGCCAATGGTTGACAGATAATATAGCCACAACTGCAACTCTAAGGGCCCTTGATATTTGATATCCATCCAAGCCATTTCCAGTGAAAAAGCAAGAAAAAAAATATTTATCACAGTGTAGGATTGAACAAGCAATCATATCTACTCCTTCACTGTGCACAGGCACACACATACATATATCCAGAGAATGAAATTACAGTGGGGTCATGAGCTTGAGCCCCCTGAGTCCAGCCACAAGCATTTAATATAGATATTCTTTTCTCCCTACCGCAGACGTTTTCAGTTATTGATGATCATATGTATACACTAAGTACTGGTTAAGCACTTAGAAGCATATAGGAGAAGCTTGCAGCCTTGTCCAGGCATAATGAGTGTGATAGAATAACTGACAGCCATATGATACGGGAAAGCAGCCTTAAATCTAAACAGAACGAATGAAGATCCAATGATGCCACAAGATGTTTTAAGCAACTGCTCTTTTGAGAGACTGTTCAAAGGCGTTTAAAGGACCAAACGAGCAAGATGTTAAGGCCCATTTTCTGATGAAAACAGTCAGCTGATAACTTATCCTAATTGGTAAATACAATTCAATTCAAAGTGCATCTGTGACTGAATCATAATATCTCTGCTGATACTGATAATGATATTAACAGTATCAGTTTAGCCCTTAAAGCGCCAATCACGACTGCAGCAGACGATGAATTTTGCAACATTTTCCCTAGTTTTCAGAAAAAATAAGGTATGATATTACATGAGCAGACAATTCTCATGAAATATCATGCCTTATTTGTTATTTTTGCAAAAAGCAGCAAAATTTGAAATTGTCGTCTGCTGCAAATTATAGGTGGCGCTTTATGAGTTAAGACATTTTTACATACTATGTTCCTCCCCAATTTTCATCCTGCTATGATACAGCTTTTTGTTAAAAGCCAGTTATTACAAGCAAAGTAGAAAACAATGTAGATCCTGATTAGATGGCTTCGTCAGAAGCCATCTAATCTGGATCTACAGTGTTTTCAAATAAGGAAAAATCTGGGTTCAGCAGGCAAGGGTTTACAGTATCAGTATTGAAACAGCTATTAATGAATAGGTAAAATAAAACGGTATTTTCTCCGAACAAACTGTAAATATCTTCTTTAATTTTGCATGTAAACATTTGCTGTGGGGCTCATTAGAATCGTCTCAATGAGACGCTTCAAATGTGTACCCACAACATATATTTTCTTTGAGAAATAAGAAAGAAAGCGATGTAAATATCCCCAATTTTCTAGGGCTATGGTGGGGACTACAAAAGATAAACTTCAAAGAAACCACCTTTAATGCTATATAAACTTTTACTTTTCAATTATTGAATATTGGTACATGTAATATGAAAATAAACATTGGTCCGAGAGTCAGTAATACCCTACCTAATACCCTGTTTGGATGGAACCGAACCTGGTCCGATATCCGGTATAAGGTAGAATGGTATAAATGTATCTTCTTGTTTACACTGTAAAATTTAGATTGGTTTTCAACTTTTGTTTGATTTGATTCTTTACATTCCAGTCAACAATTTTTCAGTTATCTCGGGACGGGTCTCCCTGGGTTGAACCAGTACTAAGCAATGATAAATGTGTTTTGCACAAGGACACAACACAGTGACGCCTTTGAGGCTCGAATTTCAGCCCCTATGCCTCTGAGCCACTGTGCTCCAAAAATTTAGATCTGGATAAATGCTTCACTCTTGTATCTATTGTATTCGGCGTCTTTCATTTTTTTTCAATTTATTCGTTTAAATCCCACCATTTCTTCTGGATATTTCGAGTTATTTTGTAAGCTTGCATCCACTCAAATCAGAACCTCAGTTTTCCTCCAGTTTTGGCCAATATTTTCTTCTTAACAAATAATATAATCATTTTTTTTATATAACACAGAAATACATGTAGCATGGTAAATGAACATGCGGCAGCATTATGCACGTTGACCTTTGCTTGCTGCAAAATTCCAGGCTGTCTAAAAATAAATATAAATTCTACCTTGGACCAATACAAAGTGTTTAGACGGCAAATTTATCCCGCACCAGGATCAGAACAGTACTTGGATCGGTCCTGGTCCTAGGTGTTGAGATGGTCCAGATTGGATCAGTACTGGTTCGGTCCAAGTGTTTAGACGAACAAATATGTTTTGCTCCAAATCCTTATATCGGTCCTGAATCAGAACAAATGCATCATCTAAAGAGGGGTGGAGAGAGTCAAAATTGGAACACTTTCGGCAAAATTTGTTTGGAGAGGGCAGGTTAAGGGGACGTTGTTTTAAAAAGCTCTTACTTGGATGAAAATTTGAACCGGACAAGTGAGTTTATTTATTTTTGAATTACAAGAAGCTGCTCGGCTAAATATGGGACAAAAAACATGCAAAATCAAGCACCGAAACAGCTACCATGAAGCTACTTCAGAGGCTTATTCCAAGTAAATTCATTCAGGAGAACAAAGGTTAAGCACAGACCAATTTTCATGATGAATGGAAATATAATGGATGCTGAGATTTTAGACAGCAATAATAGAGATTCCAGGTGGGTTCCATGTATTACTTAGAGAAAGAAAAAATAAAGATGTGAACAAAAATCTGCAAACATTGTTTCAGACAGCAAATTTTGCATATTGCAATGCAAAAAAGATTTTTTTCTTAACTCTTTGCATGCTTTAAATAAAGGATCTTACATATGTGTTCCCCTTGTTGCAGATGTAGAAGCTCTTACATGAGTGCTCCTCTTGTTGCAGATATAGAGGATCTTACATAAGTGCTCCTCTTGTTGCAGATAAATAGGATCTTACATGAGTGCTCCTCTTGTTGCAGATATAGAGGATCTTACATGAGTGCTCCTCTTGTTACAGATATAGAGGATCTTACATGAGTGCTCCTCTTGTTGCAGATATAGAGGATTTTACATGAGTGCTCCTCTTGTTACAGATATAGAGGATTTTACATGAGTGCTCCTCTTGTTGCAGATATAGAGGATCTTACATGAGGGCTCCTCTTGTTGCAGATATAGAATCTTACAGGAGTGCTCCTCTTGTTGCAGATATAGAGGATCTTACATGAGTGCTCCTCTTGTTACAGATATAGAGGATCTTACATGAGTGCTCCTCTTGTTGCAGATATAGAGGATTTTAAATGTGTGCTCCTCTTGTTGCAGATATAGAGGATTTTACATGAGTGCTCCCCTTGTTGCAGATATAGAGGATCTTACACGAGTTCTCCTCTTGTTGCAGATATAGAGGATCTTACATGAGTGCTCCCCTTGTTGCATAAATACATGAGTGCTCATGTTTCTTGTTTGTTTGTTTGTTTGATTTGATTCTTTACATCCACTCAACAATCTTTCAGTTATGCGGGACGAGTCTTCCTGGGTTGAACCAGTACTAAGCTAGGATAAATGTGTCTTACTCAAGGACCACAACGCAGTGACACCGGTGAGGCTCGAACCCGCGGCCCTTCGGTCTCGAGTCAAGCACTCTACCACTGAGCCACTGCGCTCCCATGTGCTCATGTTTCATTGAATTTATTAAATGAGTTGAGGACAATAGATCAAATGCGAGGCTTGCCGAGCTATTATCTTTCTTTCACAACGAGTTTAATAAATTCAATAATACAAGAGCACAAATGTTAGATTCTATTTATCACATGACATTAAGATTACTTTGAAATCTCATTTCTGCCATAGAAAACGTTATAATTTTGTCCTTATGTACGCAACGTTGTTACGGACGTCCTAACGTTTCTCATAAATCTATAAACCACTAGTGGTTTATCCATTTTATTGCATGGCCTTATTTCACTCCCAGACGCGACATCATATGATGACAAGGTTTCTCCCTTCTAAACTGGGCTTGAAAGAAGGAAGTAGATTTCGGGAGATTTTTAGAAAAGAAAACCTATCCCATATAAAAGTTTTACCTCCATACAATAGAAACGAATCTAAACTCTTTCCTACAAGAGATATGAAATGCAGTTTTTACTTGTCATACTGTGTAAAGCTATTTATTATTTATTATATCTTGTTTTATGATGCAGCTTCTTGCAACTTCAAGGCCATACAAATGGCTTCAGTTAACAGGCCTTTAGTTAAAGAGTCAAACCGAAAAAGTATTTTTCTTATTTCTCGACCAAAACATAAGTTGTATGTACTCAAAAGAACCATCTCAATGAGACGGTTCTTTTGAGCACCCAAAACATATGATTAAACTAATGGGTAAGAAAATATTTACAATTTTGCAAGCACAAATTTTGTTTATCTAAACCTATGTGTTTAGAATATGTTTGAACTATTTCTGGTGCTTTTAACCCGAAGAATTTTATATGAATTCACTATTAAATTTTGTATGAAAACTTTACTTGGGGTGCTTGGCATATCATTTACACACACCATGCATTTTCATGGAGATCTAAAACAAATGATTTGAAGCAATATTTAACTTCTAATACTTTAGACTTACACCATCATACTTCTCTAAAGGGGACAGACAATGCAAAAAGTGAATATACAAAACTGTTGTTTGTTTCATTTCTTTATGTCCCAGTCAACAATTTTTCAGTAATATCAGGACAGGTCTTCCTGGGTTGAACCAGTTCTAAGCAGGGGATAAAGTGTTTTGCTCAATGACCTGTTGGCAGTGAGATTCGAACTAGCAACCCTTTATACCCCAGACTAACGCTCTACCAACCAAGCCACTGCGCTCTGCTAAAAAATGATCCATCTTTTCAGATTAATAATTTCATGCATTATCTTTTTGTCTGCTGTTAAATTTAATACTGCAGCAAATACAGTCTGTTGAAACTTTAAAGTTGGCATTCTGCTAAATTTACTGTAGCAACGGAAAAGGTACATCCCATTGTTGTCAAAAGAGCTTGGAAGCTAAGAGAAGTTTGGGAGAATGTATGCTCTAAATATGGTCACCCTGGGTAAATGAGATCATCATCATCATCATCATCATCATCATCATCATCATCATCATCATCATCATCATCATCAGTTTTTTGCTTAACCTTTAATGCGCCAATCCAGGGTTCATACAGGCAAGTTTGAGTAAAAGTAAAGGACTTTTCAAGGACTCCTAAAAACTATCCTACAGTTTTCAAGGACTAAAAAATTATGAAAAAACCTGATTTAAGTGTTAAACTCTCTTCCAGAAATGCTAGACTGAGATAATGGAGACATTAGCGCTGGAAAATTAATATAAAATTATTGTGCCTTTATTTGCTGCACCAAATATAGGCACAACAATTTTAAACTGATTTAGGTCTCTATCTACTGTGCTAAGTCCTACAGAAAATAGTAGAATTCCAGGACTTTTCAAGGCTTTGAGTGATTTTCCAGTACTTTTCAAGGCAACTTTAATTTTCAAGGAGTTTTCAAGAAAGCTCTCTAAATGCAAGTACTTTTCAGGCCTGTGCAAACCCTGGTGTATCACATGCTGTTCTTAGTGTTCTCACTGTACCACTATAGCTAGAACGCTCCACATGTCCAAAACTGTGCAGTTCTACTCATTTACTATAATGGGTTTTCATCATTGGTTTTGGATAATTCAGCATTTGAATTCCGAGATGAGGAGGTAAGTGTAAACTTAACATGCTCGGATCCAGAAAGTTTTGCCAGAGGGGGTCCAACTCTGACAACATTTTTTTTTTTGAGGGGAAGAGGATCCAAATAGCACTAAAAGAGGGTCATCATCACCCTCCAGCACTAAAAGAGGGTCATCATCACCCTCCAGCGAAATGCCATTTAAATGGCATTTTGCTGGCAAGCCGATGATGGCCCAACATTGTATGCTGGCTTGGTAGCTTTGTGATTTTTCAGGGGATCTGGAGCAGTATTGCTAAGAAACCCTATATTTTTGTGATTTTTCAGGGGAAGTCCGTACCCCTGTTCCCCCCCTCTGGATCCGCGCATGACTTATATCTGTGCAAACATTAGGTAAATCCTGCTACTGATACTTTGTCAAGCAAAATGGTACCTCACATGAATCAAGGACTCAGCAGGCTCTTACATATCACAGGTAATTCAGGAGAGCAAATACAGAACAGTGCACTTTTTTGCTTTGAATCAAATTATCATGAACAGCTGCTAATGCATCTCCATCAACACAGCAGTTCGACTTAAAAAATGGGCCATGGTACATTGCATGCATGTTTACAACCACGCAAATACCAGCTTAGCATAAGCATAGTTCACGAAATCAAATTTGGTGATATAGCTGTCATGTAAATATAAAACAATTTGCCATATAGTGACAGGTATTTTAATACTGATTGGCAGTTTGAGATGATTAAAAGAGGAAAGCCAATGGACATGATGCTTGTTTAGTGTATATTTCAAAAATATATTTCAGTAACATATGTTGTTGGTACACATTGGAATTGCCTCTATGAGGCATTTCCCAATGTGCACTTACAACATATTATATGTCCCTTCAATAAATGAGCATTTTTTCACCATAAAACAGGTTTTCACAAACTTCTCAACTACTTTTTATGTTTCAGTGTAATGAGCATGTAGAAATGAACAAGTTTTGTGTAGTTTGGCATGCACCTGGATGACAATAATAGATAGCCAATTTTATACTATTGACAGTTTATCTTTAGATGTTTCATTGGAATGAAATGCTAACTTGGTGGTTACCTGGTTGTAATACATATGCTATATGTTACAAATGTAATCACAGCTACCAAGAGGAAGCCCAATCATTGTCTTATGCTTCACACATACTTTGTGTATGCAGAACGATCAGGCTTGTCTGAACCTTGGCTGCAGGCCTATGACTGAGTACAAAAAAGAGGGTACAAGTTAGGGGACGACTAGGGTGAAATAGTCACCCTAGGGGCCGAAATTTCACCCTAAATGGGACCCAGGGAGAAATGGGAGTCTTTTTCTTTTTTTTTTTAGGGAGACTCATTTCATTCTGTCACCACACAAACAAAAGCAAGCTGTGGTGACAATCTACTACCACTACATTGTATTTCTCCCTCCATTTAATGGCAATAGTATGTGTAATGGCTAATTAGCTTCTAAACTGACAGAAATTGCCGTAATTTTGCGCTATAACTTCTCCCTATCTGACTGTCACTTCTCCCTAATTTACCTGAGGGAGAAGTTACTTCTCCCTACTGTCAGGGCCCAGCTTGAACATGTGCTAGCTCAAATAGGCTTAAACTCACTAACCCACTAGTGAAGTCAACAGAAGTCATATCAATATTTGAGAGAGCAATCTCTAGTTGCAACAGTTGTCATTCCAACCTTACTTGCTGTCTTGTGCACTTTGCAAACCGGCAAGTTCTTTTGAGCATCCAAAACATATTTCATCACAGTAATTCTAACCCTCTAAAGAAAGTAAAGAAGGCAAAGATCAGGCAATGATACAATCAAGTACCACACCGGACCTGAGACACCATATGGGAAAGTATCAAAAACACAAGAAAACATCACACACTTCAGAGAGCCAAGTGGTAAGCCCTTTCCCCGCATGTGATCACAAGGCTGCAAGGAAGAGACTAGACAGCATAATAAAGACATAAGTGAAACATAAATAACAAAAAAGATCCACAAAAGAAGCACGGCCTTGGAACGGTCAGTAAAAAAATTACTGGAGGGCTTATAATGTTTAACGGTACCGACCTCACCATTAATTCTTTTGTCTGTTTGTTTTGATTTGATTCTTTAAGTGCCATCAACAATCTTTCAGATAAACAGGGACGGGTCTTCCTGGGTTGAACCAGTACTAAGCTAGGATAAATGTGTCTTGCTCAAGGACCGCAACGCAGTGACCAAGGTGAGGCTTGAACCCTCAGCCCCTCCGTCTCTAGTCAAGCACTCTACCATTGAGCCACTGCGCTCCCTACCATTAGTTCTGATGTGGATCAGGACATATTTGGGAAAGTGACAAAACAGAAGAAAACACACACCAAGGCTTGCTTCTCAAACTTATGATAAATTATTTATTTCTAGTAATCTTCCACACATAACAGATAATCAGATTGTTAGATAATAAAACTATTTTTACCTATTTCATGAATTCCACATTTTTTTTCTCCCAAGGGAAGCTATTTCAAGGAGAAGATATAGTGAGCCCTGGGTGCATCCTCTTAGCATTTAATGCCTTTCAAACATCTCAAGATAAAATTATAAAATAAAATTGACAATCTACAATGACCCTTGTCACGATGAATAGGCAGCAATCGAAAAACGCTCTTAGCAATTGACAAATGCGGATCAAAAATCTCTAGAAACAGTGTTTTTAATTGCCATTTGTCGCCTGTTTGTAATGATTTTTTATCTACGTCCGTCGATAGTATTTAGGTTTTCGATTGTCGCCTATCCGGTGTGATTGTAGCTCAGTTGGTAGAATGCCAGACTAATGACCATGAGGTTGTGGGTTCTAATCCCAGCAAATGAGGGGTACTGTATCCTTGAGCAAGACACTTTTAAATATCTTCCATCTCTTAATACTAATTCAACCCATGAAAACCTCTCGACATAGCTGGAAAGTTGATGACTGGAGTGTAAAGCATAAACTGAAACAAAAGTTAAACACTAAGCCAATCTACCACCAAAATAATGCACCAGTCATTTGTATCCACTGCTCCCCTACCTACGGGGATGAGCGGGGATAATGACTTTTCACTTTTCAGAGCCCTGGTATAAGCCCCACCCTGTGGGGACAAGCTGATGGTAACAACCCTGCTCTTAGCCCCGCCCTACACAACGGAAAATCTCAACAGGTTGGTGTCCCAATGTTATAACCCCGGCACTTCCCCAGCACTGCGGGGACAATCAAAAGGTAATTATCCTGCACCTTAGCCTGGCTATTCCACAGCTATCCCCGTAGGTGGGGGCCGTGGATATAAATGACTGGTGCATAACCCCCTCACAAATGTGTCCATGTGCATAAAAAAAATTCTCAACAGTTTCAGCCTGAAGAGATGCTTTCAATAGTTTTTCAGTCATATTAGTCCATAATCAAATCACTTCCTGGGCAGCTTAAAGTGTGTAATTAAAAATTAACATTCTTATTTCTCAACCAAAACATATATTGTGGTTACAAAAAAAAACGTCTCATTGAGACGGTTCTTTTGAGCACCCAAAACATATTACACAACTAATGGATAAGAAAATATTTTATTTTTACGCTCAATTTTTTCTTTATCCAAACCTGTGAATGCTGTTATACTTGCATAGACTGGCTCCAGTCCTTAAAACAATTTTTCACCAATGTGTCATATCATATACTTGCAGCCAACTCCGATGGCTCTGTTTTAAGGACTGGAGCCAGTCTAATACTTGCATAACTGAACCAGCTCATTCAATTATTCTGGTACAATTATTTCATTGTCTTACCATATGTTCAGCTGTTAACATGAAAGCTACCACAAGTCAGTATGAAGCCATGTTTTTTTTATTTGTTTCATTGAAGTTTATGCATGTTTCTTTTTTTTCTGATCTTTGAGATGCTGATTGCAAAATAGGTATTCAACTCAAAAAGTATGTGAGTATGATCAGGAAATCACCCACTGCAAACCAACCCACCGCACAGTGAGGAAGAACCAAAGAACATTTATAGTAACACATCTGTAAGACAATAATAGCAAAGCAACCAGCTTTCTCTTCCTCTTCAAGATGATTGCAAAATTAGAATCAACACAAAGTAATGCATAACAAAACAAAGACAAACACAGAACTCCAACAAACAATCGGAAGTACTGTACATTAAACAATAGATCAAGTCTCAAACATTTTAATTTGACAGATATGGGCTAAAATCCTTCGAACTTTGGGAAAATTTGGTCCGATGCTCAGTGGGGAAACACGAATCTAAAGAAAGAAAATAACTTTTCAAACAAAATTTTGGGCTGGAGGGGACGCTGAGACATATTTACACGGAACCACATTGTCGGATTTCACCATTGTTCGTTCTTAGTTGTAAAATAAAACAAAAATGAAAGTGACACCAACCTTTCTTTATCCAATTTTCGGCCTGGACACTACCACGACGTGTCCCGGATGTGGCTTGGGAACAAAATTACGTTAACACAATTTCGTGGTAGTTCCTAGGTTTACCACCCGTGCATCTGTATTTGTTGTATCAACATTTAACAGCAAAACCCTATGCAAACAAAATAGTCCTAGATGAGCTATCTGATACAGAGCTTATTCTAAGGCAGGGGGATTGGGGGATTCCCCCTCCCCCCCCCCCCCCCCCCCCAATTTTTGAAAGATCCACCCTAATTTCATGAAGGAGGCGGGATATTTTTATATAGACAAAGAGAAAATATTAAAATTTAAGTAAACTGCTCGCTACTCTATAAAAAATCCCCCCTGGTTTTCGGATCCTAGAAATAACCCTGCTGATACAGGGCTACAATTCAGTCCTCAGACATGGATTTGGATATAACACTGTCATGACTGCTGTGATTTTTAACCATATTATTTTACATTTTTAAACATATTATTTTACAACGGAATTATAGAAAAAAATTATAGGAAAATGAAATCACAACTAGAGGACCTGAAGGTCCTGAGGCGCTCACCTGATCTCTTTAATAATGTTAAAATAGGTCAAGGTCAACTACCACTTATATTAATAAAACATATTTTCTTTTACCATATATGGGGGCTGCAGCCATTTTGGTTAAGTGACCTAAACCAATCTAATGGATGCTCCATCAAACAGCCCAGTGATTTCTGAGAAACCAATGTTTAGATAGGTATGTGGCAGTCCAAATGAGTGGCATTAGATAAAAGGTCACAGGTCAGATTAACATTTGGTACTTATATAAAACCATTGTCTCATAAGGTTAAACATTTTTCGAAAGTATTATGATTTGGGCTTAAACAGATATAGAAAAATGAACATTTCAAGATTTTTCCCATATAAATGCATTAGGAATCAAATTTGACCTTGCCATAAAGTAGGTCAAGGTCAAGCTGATTCATCATTTGTGCAAACTTGGTACAGACCACATCCTCAATGCTACATACCAAGTCCCAAGGCCATTGGTGTTTTGTTCCAGAGAAGAAGATATTATATGGGTGTGGTGGCCTTGACCTTTGAAACTTATTTATAGCTATTGTCTCATTAGGTTTAACATATCAAGTGAGAATAATGACTTTGACTTCAACAGTATTCAAAAAATCAACTTTCAAAAAAATTCCCATTTAAATGCATTAGGAAGAAAATTTTGACCTTGATTTTAAGTAGGTCAAGGTCAACTTAGGATCATCATTTGAATAAACTTGGTAGGCCCCACATCCCCAATGCTACATACCAAGTCCCAAGGTCATCGGCCTCCTGGTTCTGGAGAAGAAGATTTTTAAAGGGTTTTTACCATATATGGGCATGGTGGCCATCTTGGTCATGTGACCAAAATATTTTGCATAAATTTTGACTAACTTATCATAAGGATCCTTCATATGAAATTTGAATTCAATTTGGCCAATGGTTTGTGAGAAAACTATGTTTTACTATATTGATGGGACTCAATTATGAGTGACCTAAGCTGAAAGGTCAACGGTCAACCTTGACCTTTGGAACTTATTTATAGCCATTGTCTCATTAGGTTAAACATATCAAGATAGAATAATGACTAAGGCTTCCACAGTTTTCAAAAAAATCAACTTTTCAGAAATTTGCCCATTTAAATGCATTAGGAAGAAAATTTGACCTTGACTTTAAGTAGGTCAAGGTCAACCTAGGATCATCATTTGAACAAACTTGGTAGGCCCCACAACCCCAATGCTACATACCAAGTCCCAAGGTCATCGGCCTTCTGGTTCTTGAAAAGAAGATTTTTAAAGGGTTTTTACCATATATGGGCGTGGCGGCCATCTTGGTCATGTGACCAGGACCATTTGAACAAACTTTTGTTCCCGTGTCCTAAGGAGTCTGCATATGAAATTTGAATTAAATTGGCCCAGTGGTTTCAGAGAAGAAGATGTTTGAAATTGTGGACGGACGGACGGACGGACGACGGACGGACGCCGGAGTGACTGGTATACTATAAGCTCACCCATGAGCCTTCTGCTCAGGTGAGCTAAACAACAAAAGCATGAAAAATTACACAACATGCAAGGAGATACCCTGTAAACTTCTGATATACTGCATGCTCAAAATGGCCCCTTGTTTGCAAAGTTATCAGTATTAGAAACTAATAGGCAAAAAGGTACAAGAGTTTTTACTACAAATGTCTGCCAATCTGATGACTTTATTACAACAAGCTTCTAATTTTTTCTCCCGATTTATTGAAAAAACATATGCACAAAATACAACTCTCTCAAACCGCAAAGTAATAAAAAAACAAGTTCGTGGGAATAAATAAATAATTGCTGCAATCAGAGGTTGCAATGATTTTGTTTTTACAGTCATTTTTTCAGATTCCGTTTCACTTTGAGCCCTTCATTTGCTACGAAAAAAATGTGTCTGGAAATGTCATCTGCTGAAGTAGTCTGCTGCATGTAAATGCTTACAACCATGCAGCTATCAGCTTAGCAAAAGCATAGTTCATGAACTCAAATTTGGTGATACAGCTGTCATGTAAATATAAACAATCTGCTATATGGTGACAGGTATTTTATTTCAGATGTCTAAAAGATGCAAAGCCAATGGACATAATACTTGTTTAGTTTATATTTCAAAATAGGCTTCCTTAATTTCAATAACATATGTTGTTGGTACACATAGGAATGGCCTCATTAAGGCAATTCCAATGTCCACCTACAACGCATGTCAATTCAATAAATAAATGTTTTTTACCATAAACTTCTCAACTAATTTTTAATGTTTCAGTGTAATGAGCATGTAGAAATGAACAAGATTTTGTGTAGGTTGGCATGCACCTGGATGACAATAATAGATAGCCAATTTTATTCTATTGACAACTTATCTTAAGGTGTTTCATTGGAATGAAATGCTAAATTGGTGGTTGCCATACAGACAAACAGTGTGGACCCAGATCAGACCGCTCCTAGAGGAGAAAAGACTGATCTGGGAAGAAGTTTCTAAATTATGATGTATTTATTTCCCTGACTGTTTTTTTAATGTTAGCTAACAGTGAAGACCTAGATGAAATGCAGCATTATGCTGCATTTCATCTAGGTCTTCACTGTTTGCCAAAGTACCCGTTAAGGGGTTTCCAGTATGCTTAGGGATAAGTGGGGCCTAACATGGTCTGTTCTCAAACACATAGCATGGAAGGTTCCACTCTTTATAAATAGGTTTACACCTGAAATCTTTGAAACTTTTAAGGTTGAAATAACAATGGTGTCTTTGTTTCTTTTGATGTTTTATGTCCCATCATGTTCACCTACCACACTTTTTTTCATGGGCAAGCGGTTAACCAATACTTGGTGCACATACTTTCTCTTGTAACTGACAACAACCCTTCTTGAATCAGTGGAAGGAGGAGAATGACTGTAGAAATTATTTTATGATCAATCTCCATGAAAGTATGAGACAGGGCCGGGATTGAACTCACGACCCCTGGATATGCAGTCGGACTCACTACTATCTGCGCTACGGGGCCCAGCGTCTTTGCTAAATTGATCGATGAAGATTGGCAGCCAACTGAAGAATGACTTTTTAAGCACATCAAATGAAAGGACTTACAATCAAGCTCTAAATACTTTTCCAGGACACTTCATCACTTCACCATAACTACCCCTAAATATCAAACAAATGCATTGTACTGTTGAGGTATGTCAAAAGTAAGGATAGAAAGGCCAATAGGGCCTATCTGCTTGAATAACTTACAACCACGCAACTACCATTCTTCGATGAAAGTCTCAAGATTAGCTGTCAGAAACATAAAATAGACTGTCTTTTATTGTCATTCAGTTGCATGACAAATACTTGAAAACTTGTTCATTTATACAAGCTAGTTCCACTGAAACAACAAAAGTGGTTGAGAATTTATTTTAAAAAAGCTTATGGTGAAAATCTCATTTATTGAAAAGACATATGCTGTAGGTACACATTGGAATTGCCTCTATGAGGCAATACCAATGTGTATCTACAACAGATGTTACTGAAAATAAGGAAACATATTTGGAAATTTACACTAACCAAGTATCATGTCCATTGGCTGTACCTCTTTTAAACATCCCAAACTGCCAATCAGTATTAAAATTCCTGTCACTCTATAGCAAATTGTTTATATTTGCATGACAGCTATATCTCCAAATTCGAATTCATGAACTACCTCTTTGCTAACCTGCTATTTGCGTGGTTGTAATACATGTATTGTATCTTCTGAAAAACATATAAAACAAGGTACCTACTTCTATAGGGGGACAGAAGGATGGACGACGGAAGGACGGAGAGGCAAAAACTAAGTCCCTCCGCATTTCTTCAAAAGGCGTGAGACAATATCAAAACTTACTCACCAGATTTGACTGCTTATTTTCTCAGGAGTATATTTCTTCTCACCAAATTTGCCTGAAATATAAAAAGAAATGTCCCTTACAGAAAAAAATGCACTGCCGCGAACAATTTTCGCGAACAGCTAGCGAATACTCTGCGATTGTTAGGTAAACATAACCTTATATGGCTGACCAGTATTCACGGAATGTTCGCGAGATGTTCACTTTTCACATGCAAATTAAGTCTGGCGCGAATACTTTGAGTTAACAGCCTGCGAATATTCAGCGAATATATGGCTAACATGATTCAAGACAGCAAATTAAATATGCAGCGAATATGTGGCGAACAATTATTGTGAATATCCTGCGAACAAGCAGCAATCAATGATTTACAAAAGTCAAAGCTTGTTAAACTCAAATAGTCAAAATTTATCCATTTTGCATTGACCTCAGCAAGCAGCACCATTCGAGAACAATCAAAAGGTATCAACTCAAACACCATAGGAACATAAAAACACATGAGAAGAGATTACATACCGTAAAAAGACTTCTTAACATGTTGTCATTTTGGCATCATGGCAATTATGACAGCCATTTAATTGAAGAGTTTTACGGGGAGATAATTTTGAATCTATCTCCCCAGTAAAAAAATAAGATCTTTAGACTGAGAGCTATATGAGTTGAAGTTCATTCGATGAACACTCTGCCAATACATAAAAAGTTAAAGTCACTGTAACGAATATACAGCGAACACTATCTAGAACAAAGTTCTTATTGCGAATACCGGGCGAATAATACCTTGTGCTTGAAAAAAGTTAAAGTTTTTGCTGCGAATATGCAGCGATTATATGACAAGTTGCAAACATTCAGCGATTACTTTTTTGTCAGACCAACATTTGCGACAAGAAGTCAATATATAGCGAACAATTAATGTGAACAATGCAGTTTGCAGAATATTCGCAGCATATTCATCAGATATTCGCACAAAGACAGCTTTTCCGTAAGGGGTTCATTGGTAACTGGGCAAAGCTGAACACATGTCAGAAGTCAGACACCAGGTTTCCTTCACAGGAACTTGGCTGTTGCACCTATTAAAGAGTAGTAAGTTAGTTGCATAAAAAACTTTGGTTCGGCCTTAACTGAACTATGCAGCACTGATTAGGAACCTGTACTCTGAAACTTAGATTAACCCAATTGAGAAAGGTTCGAGGACAACAGCCCCCCTGGTGCAGGAGGTGGTGAAAAAATATAGTGTTAGAGATATGCTTGAAAGTTTGAATGGCCATCTCTTGATGCTTGTAGGGATCTGTCATCATTGCTGCTCTTTCACAAGATACATTGTTATTCACAGGTTTCATAAACAGTTTGATCACCCTTCAATCAAAACGGAGCTGTCCCTATGCACGTAGGCAAGAATATTGGAACAGGGATGATTGTTTTATTGCCATCTGTAAACATGCTGTGCTTCTAAAGTCGAGAAATTCCTACTTTCAGTTTCAACATAGACTGATTCACAAGAAATAACAAGGACCAAACTGATAGAATGAGAGTGGTCTCTATGCACATATTATTCTGAAAACACATGTTTCTTCAAGGAAGACATGGTAAGGGGACGCAACTGTTGGGGAGTTTGTAATGAGGCAAAAATAAAGCATCGATAAGCAGTCCAGCAGGATTATTCTGTATTTCTGAAACGCATAAATTTAGGCAGATTCACAAATCAGTTCAAATATCAAGCGTCCTCTGATTAAAAATGGATGAAAACTACGGGTTACTAGTAAAAACGTACCATACAGGCAAAAACACACCCGTATTTGGTATGCACTAGTTTTCAACTCTATTCGAATTGGGGGATAACGAATCTGTAATTTACACCTGTACGGACACTATCCAGATATGAAACCTTATTTCTGTACTGCCAGCCAGTGCAGAACGTTGTCACGCATTTCAGCGATACTTTAAATCGCAGATTTCCCAGACCGGTTCAAGTTCATTGAAGATGATGCTCTGGTTTTCAATTATCAAACTTCTGAAAAAGAACATTTATAAATTCAGGATACCAGTGAACCACTCCCTGCATAATGTTCAGTTTGAGAGAGCCGGTAAAACACGGGTGGTAAACCTAGGAACTACCACGAAATTGTGTTAACGTAATTTTGTTCCCAAGCCACATCCGGGACACGTCGTGGTAGTTTCCAGGCCGAAAATTGGATAAAGAAAGGTTGGTGTCACTTTCATTTTTGTTTTATTTTACAACTTAGAACAAACAATGGTGAAATCCGACAATGTGGTTCCGTGTAAGTATGTCTCAGCGTCCCCTCTAGCCCAAAATTTTGTTTGAAAAGTTATTTTCTTTCTTTTGGTACGTGTTTCCCCACTGAGCATTGGACCAACTTTCCCCAAAGCTCGAAGGATTTTAGCCCATATCTGTCAAATTGAATGGAATTTGATATCATTTGACGATGGAAATGATAAAAAGACCCTGAATAAACATTTCTACACAGAAAAAAAATCTGAGCATTTACTCGTAAACGATTCATGCTCCATTCGTCCTGTGTGGTAGTTTCCAGCTCATCGTGGTAGTTAAAATGCTATCGTGGTAGTTTCCAAGACTTTGTAGGAATTTAGTAGTAGTTCGCATCAGCAGATTTCCACTATTCAGGGGCTACTTCATTTTTATAAAGACAGGGAGTTCGGGCCGAACCTTGAATACACCTCTTATTCATACGAAGACCTTTTCAAATAACCTTTTGTCAGATAACAAATGACGACTGCCTGAATTTTAATTTTAGTTGGCTATTGAAATGATGAGAAGAATGAAAAGAAGGGATATTCACATTTTTTGTTTTTGAATAAACATGCTTTTTAATTATCAAATAACATGCCCGCTCATCGTTACACTAGCATGTATAATTTTTATAAAAAGTGTCCCAACCCGAAGATATTTCCCTTTTTTCCGAAGCGCAAGTACTAACAATACTTTGGGCCAGTAGTCTTAGCCTGCCATTTTATCTTAAAGCTGACTGAACATGGAACAACGTAGCGAGTGACGCAATTTTATATATCATTTTTTTTGTCTGTTGCTTGGTCCACCACGGCTCAACTGATGACCTTCTTTTGCTTTAGATTTCCAGGGGTGTTGTTTGGCAGTCCATGGCATGGTCTCCACCTGTCAAGCATCACATTGAATCTCGAGTCCTCAGCTTAGCTTCCTCATGGTGTTGAAATGTGGTTTATTTGTTTACCGTGGTAATTAATTGACGAGTTCGAGGGTTATCATGCGAAACAAACAACCACTATAATGTTTTGTAACACTTCAGAAACGTATCCTATAAAGTCTTGGAAACTACCACGATAGCATTTTAACTACCACGATGAGCTGGAAACTACCACACAGGAAGAACGGGGCATGAATCGTTTACGAGTAAATGCTCAGATTTTTTTTCTGTGCAGGAATGTTTATTCAGGGTCTTTTTATCATTTCCATCGTCAAATGATATCAAATTCCATTCAATTTGACAGATATGGGCTAAAATCCTTCGAACTTTGGGGAAAGTTGGTCCGATGCTCAGTGGGGAAACACGTACCAAAAGAAAGAAAATAACTTTTCAAACAAAATTTTGGGCTAGAGGGGACGCTGAGACATACTTACACGGAACCACATTGTCGGATTTCACCATTGTTTGTTCTAAGTTGTAAAATAAAACAAAAATAAAAGTGACACCAACCTTTCTTTATCCAATTTTCGGCCTGGAAACTACCACGACGTGTCCCGGATGTGGCATGGGAACAAAATTACGTTAACACAATTTCGTGGTAGTTCCTAGGTTTACCACCCGTGTAAAAGAAATAAGATAGATACGTTTAACTTCGTTTATGGGGTACCCCGGACCTGACTACCTGTCCCCTAATCCGAGCATTCTCTGATGTTTAAGTGGCTTTTCTATATGTAGTGATAGTGCCATTCTTAACAGCCTCACTGTTGGGTTAACTCTTTAGTGACATGGTTAGAGTGGTCGACTGAAACGCAGGAGTTCTGGGTTCAAATCCTGGCGGACCCAAAATATTTTCCCCTTGGAATTACTTCATATATTTTGATATTTGCCACTAACATCAGTCACTACTACCACGAAAATCCAGAATTTTCTTCACCTTTCAAAAATTGGGTATTTATAGTGGCAAAATCAAAATAAAGCCACTAAAGTGGCAAAATCAAAATAAAGCCACTAAAATGTCAGAGAAAACTCGGACTACCTGTCCCCTTGAAAATAAAATCCCCCCCCCCCCCCCCCCCACCTCTAAAAAATGTTCCATCCCCAAATATTTGGTTCCCCTCAAAATTTGCTCTTTGTTCCCTAGTAATGACCCATTCTAGCCAGGAACTCTATAGTGGAGTAAGCTAATTTCGCCAAGAATGTAATTTCGCCAATTGAACATAACTACCGTTTTTTCACTTGTTTGACATCCCAGGCTCATTCTGAAAAGGGGATTTCCAAGGGCAAAAGAAAAGCTGTCTGTTAAGTTGTTTTAGCAGAAAGAAAATGCATACCTGAGTGGTAAAATAATGGTCACATATCTGCATCAATGTTTTCCCGCCATTTTCACTAATTCGTTTTAACCCCAATCTTTAAATTATGATCCTGATATGTTTTATT